>BTPG01000004.1:182516428-182758928 GCA_036245525.1 Semisulcospira habei
GTCTCAAAGTATAAGTTCCGTTGTTATACCATAATCTGGCTGTAGAAGGAAAATGGTACAGAACATAAGCAGTCGACGCATCTTTTTCAATGTTTCGCAAAAACTGACCGAAAATTAACAGCGGCAGCATTTGCAACAGCATCAATAGCCAACTCCATACGCTTGTTTGTTACAGTACCTATACTGCCGAGCAAAAAGAAATGAGACATTTCTGAAATAATTGGAAACGCTAAAGTGAATCCGATGATTCCAAAAATGTCGCTATTTCTTTTGCTCGTCAGTATAATGTGTGAAATTGTGTGGATATGCGTGTATATGGTAATATCTTTATATCTGTGTAAAGTCTTTCATTTACTACCATAAAACTGTATAATTAAACACAAATTTGAGTCAGTCCTGTCGTGCACATCGGCTACCCACCAACACGAATCCGATACGAAACCAATCCGAATCCGAACAGAACAAATCATCGTGCAAGTCTTTCTCATGTTTGTGTGTTTCCATAATTATGTCCGATGCTATAAACGAATTTGATTCCGGCTTCGAACGAAAATGACGCAATGTTTGAAGACAAATTACATCATTACATCGGGTTCGGATCGTATTCGTATCGGATTCGTGCTTATGGAAACATAGCTTAAGACGTATCAAGATTATGTCTAAAGGGGATATTATGAACTGTTAACATTTATTGCCTGTATAACATCGCTTTAATCAACAAATAGAAACAGCTTCGAAAAAGAAAAGCACCAATTTTTATTTACTAAATTTCCTATTATATTATTATTATTATTATTATTATTATTATTATTATTATTATTATTATTATTATTATTATTATTATTATTATTATTATTATTATTATTATTATTTGGCCAACATGCGATAGCAAACGTGAATCTGTTTCTGCCATCCGCCGAACATCGTCCGTCGTCCGTTGCAAACTTTGACGTTGGCATATTCTTGGAGACCTTGCAGGCCACAGAATTTAAACTTGGTCTATTTGTTGTTGTTGTTGTTGTTCATAACTTCAGAGCCAGACTTGGTAAGATGGTAAGACTTAACTATGCATACTAATTTGGATGACTCCTCGGACAGGTCAAGAGTCACCAGAGATTTTTAAAATATCGCAAATAGCCATTTACAAAAAACTTTTCAAATACTATTCCATTTCAAAAGAGATGCCTGATGGTAAAACCTTCCTATACATGTTAATTTGGAAGTCCCCTGGAAAGGTATGAGGTCACACGAGATCAGCAAATGACGTGAAAAAAATGTCTTATTTGTTTTTAGAATTTCAGATTATATCAGCATTTGCAAACCCTTTTCAACCAAATTAGCTCATGATAAGACCTTTCGTGCATACTAATTTGGCTTACTATTCACAAAGGTCAAGTGTCATGTGAGTGAAAAATGCCCAAATTATGAGAAAACATAGGTTTCGCAGGTTGAAAAAGCCAACCCTTTCCTCGTGTTAGAACACTTGCACACAGGCTTATTTCACTGAACTGTCGGAGAGGTCAAGGTCTCAAAGGTCAGATTAATTATGTGAATAATTCATGCACATGAGCCTTAACCCTTTGGTTGTCGGTCGTGCTTTTGGTGGCGGTGATTCCTGCAGGAATCACCGCCACCAAACGTGCGACAGACAGCCAAAGGGTTAAAAGAGCCTTGTTTACAAACAGTGCAGCAAACAATCAATACAACTAGGTGAATCTGGCCGTACGAGTGTTCCGTTTCCTTAGGTAACGAACCCCTGCTACCAATAACTTTTATTATTTAGAGCAGAGGACGCAGGTGACCACTTTGCCGTCGACATAGGGCGGGCAAGGCAGAGATCCACACGAAGCAGTCGTATACATAAAGTAAACTCCGTCATCTGTCATCCTCGCAGACCCCTCTATGTCCTCCGGGCTGATGTCCAGACACTGAAACTCGGAATTACCGTGGTAAGTGTAGTGGGCGGCTGTGATGTGTCCAGTGTATTGAGATGTCCAACCCTGGGGAAGGTCATCATCATCATCATCATCGTCATCAACGTCCTGGAGATTATCATCGTTGTCGTTATATCTTCATCGTCAGAATCTTCATCATCAACTTAATATGTTCGTCGTCATTAGCTTCGAAACTTATGAGGTTTCGTTTGCAACGAACGACTTCCAACAACGAACGAGAGCATTATGACGAAAAGACAACTAGCTTGTACCATAAGCACAAACAACGCTCTAAACATCTCCATGAGGTATAGATCCTACTAAGCCCTAAGGGTTCATAAGGAACTATGCCTCTTGGGGGTGTCTGGCGTGTTGTCTTATGCCTTCACTATGATTTGGTTATCTGCTGTGTCTTCGCTCTCGTTCGTTATTGGAAGATGTTCGTTTAAAACGAAATCTCACTGTTATCTGAAGCAGCATCGTCCAACGTCATCGTTAACTCATTCGAGACGTGCCGCCTCCGGATACGCGGCATAAGTCGCGTATCCGGAGGCGGCACGTCTCGAATGAGTTAATCGTCATCGTAAAAATAGTGCTCAGACAATGGGGTCCGAGGGAAAAAATTGTTCACCGGGTAAGTTATCTCAGTGGTGGAGTCCAAATTGCGGGGTTCACCGAGTCCGGCTTCACCAAATAACATACGAGCGTAAAAGCTTTTCGGTCATCCACGAGTGCTCTATTGCTTTCTTCTACTTAGTACTTTTGTGAGCTGAAATGTGACCGAAACAACGTTCAAAGTGGACTCACTCCACGACATGTTTATGTCTGACGCATCAGAAAGTACAAGTGTGCTTCAGATGCCGTCAGCTATCTCTCATACCAATTTGATAATTCACGAAAAAAAAACCAAAAACATCCTCTAACCTGTTTCGGCCACGAAATTATTTTAGACACTAAACTCCCGTGCTTTCGCCAGATGCCGCCCATTCCTTTCTATTGCTAACAAAAAGAAGCCTAAACCTGACGTCAAACTCTAATTTCAAAGTTAAAACGACGTACTTCCATGCTCCATGCGTGCGACATTTTGATATACATAAGTCGTGTTACGTCACACTTTCACTTCAGCATGTGCTCTTGTTTGTAGTCCTTTTTTTTTTTTTTTTTTTTTTTTTTTTTTTTTTTTTTTTTTTGGGGGGGGGGGGTGGAGGGGTGGTGAGGGTGGGGGGGGGGGTGGCTACGTAAATAGCAGGTTGCTAGGTAGATCGAAAATCCGAAATCCACGCCAGAAAATGACATGCGAGTTGTATAAATACCTGTGGACATGATTTCGTGCCAGGAACCATGATGGTGGAGGTGTGCGGAGTCCAGCACAGGACGCAAGGTACGTCTGTATGGTCGTGTCCAGGGATGTAGTACTCAGCTCCTCGCAGTATCGTGTGGTACCTGCAATGATAAACGCGCGCGATTTCGCCGTCATGGTTCCAGACGTTTCACAGAAATAACCTGCAAAGAAACACACTTATCCCCGTAACTGCCCGGGAAAGTCAGATGGATATCCATCAACAAGAGACATCTTTCTTTGGAAGACACCTCAGCTTACTGTCTTTGACCAGATGTAATCAATTCTATGTTTTGTCACTGAACCCATTTGCCTGAGTCGTGCATTGAAGCATAGATCCCGATGAGGCTCAGCAACTGCGGGGAGAACATGTCGGTCATTGCATATTGCATTAACCCATTCAGCCCTGACGCACTACAGCAGGAGATGGGTCGAACATGATAATTCAAGGGTAGTGCCAAATTAGCATGGCGCCTGTCGGCACCAAGCTAATCTGGTACTGCCCTTGAATTTTATGGTCGATCCATCTCCTGCAACTCGTGCATAGTCATTAGATGACGCCTTCAAAATTTGGGAAATACGGCCGTCGGGCTGAATGAGTTAATAATAATAACAACAACAAAATAATAATAATAATAATAATAATAATATTTTTAAAAAAAATAATACCTACTTTTTATATAGCACCCTTCCCCACAGACAACAAGCTCGGAGCGCTTTACAACACATAAAGATAACGAAAAAAAGAGAAAAAGAATTAGAACAAAATACACACGCATTCACTCTATAAATAAACACCAGCTCGCACCAAGTAGGCACATTACTAACATTCCTTGTGCTCAAGCAGTGAACAGGTTAAAAAGTGTAATGGTCTTACTGTCCTAACGGAGCAGCGTTGTCAAACTCCGCATTGTGAGACAAACAAAGTCGGTTGCTCGCGCCGCCCACTTCGTCAAAGTTGGATCCTCCGGCCACACCTGAAATCAGGAAATGTAGAGTCACATATAGGATTGTACATAGAAGGCTCTTTTGACAGCATTTATTTATTTATTTATTTATTTATTTATTTTTATTTTTATTTTTATTTATTTATTTATTTATTTTTTTTTTTTTTTGGGGGGGGAAGGGAATCTTAAAACTTCACGTTTTGACGTGCACAAACACCGGAGACATGTTTATGTATGTGTGTGTGTGTGTGTGTGTGTGTGTGTGTGTGTGTGTGTGTGTGTGTGTGTGTGTGTGTGTGTGTGTGAACTCACACACACACACGCACACACACACACACACACACACACACACACACACACACACACACACACACACACACACACACACGACGCAAGGCGCAAAAAGTACTTTTTCCATCATGGTTAGCGTAGCTAGACGTGACGCTATTTTTATCTTGTTACTAAGTTTGTGAGAGTTTGAGGCTTGCTCGCCTGGGACGTCGAGTACATACTTTTGAACATCCTCGACCACGGGCCACTTCCAAGTCTATCTTCTGTACAGTAGACAGCAACAGTAGTAGAACTTCGACGAACCTTTTCCTTTGGGCACATTTTAAACCTTTTCACCGCTTTTGATCCCGACAGCACGAAATAGTGTTTCTTAAACTTTTGTCTGTCGGTAGCAGTTTTTGACGAGTTGATTCCTGTAGGAATCATCGCGACAAAAACCGCTACCGACACGCAAAGGTTTAACTCACAGATTCCATTTTGGATAGCTTTGTCTATACCTGGTGCACCCGGATACTATGATGAATGCGGCCAGAAAGAGGCATATATATTCATGAGCCCCCGCATGTGCGGGGGCTCATGAGGATATATGCTTCTTGCAATCGGATGTTGCTCCCTGTATTCCGGCAGTGAAGGGGGTTCATCTTACATACATACATAAATCAAACAACGGCCAACATCGTATAGGCAGGGGCGGATCTGAGGGGGGGGGAGGGTTACAAGGGTTCCGCCCCTTCTTTTACATGCTATAACAAAGTCACTTTTTGGGGTGTAAACCCCCCTTCCCCCAGTTGTTTGATATTTTGACGAATGGTGAGAGTCTTAAGACGCACGCACTTTCTCTCAGGTTGAAGGTCCCAAACAAAAGTTGGAACCCCCCCCCCCCCCCCTCTTCGAGGTAACTGATCGGCCCCTGATAGGTATAGAGCTGACGATGTGTTACCTGTGTACACGGTGTTTGTACCGCTGGGGCACACTGTCCTTCCCCATCGGATGAACGTGGAACCTAGAAAAGAGAAAACTACTGTAATTAATATCCTCTCTCTCTCTCTCTCTCTCTCTCTCTCTCTCTCTCTCTCTCTCTCTCTCCCCCCCTCCCCGACCCTCCGTCCTCATTCCTTCCTTCCTTCATTCATTTAGCTGGCCAGCCAATAATGTGTTCGTTCGTTCGTTCATTTATGTAACCATTCGTTTGCTTGATCGTTCAATCATGTTAATTGTTCGTCAGTTCATTGTTCATCCATCCATCCGTCTATCGATCATTTCGTCTATCCATTCGTCCGCCCGTCCGTCCATCCATCCATCCGTCCCTCAGATTTTTTCGGTCTAATCATTTAAGTCTACTCATCCATCCATCCATCCATCTACCCATCCATTTATTCATAGATCCATTAATTCAAATTCCATCCGTCCGTTCAGCCACTCACCCACTCACCTAGTACCCACCCAGCCCGTTCATCTATCTATTCATCTGCCCATTCGTCCGTTCATTGATTCATTTACTGACAATCATTCATTCCTGATCGACACATACCCTGACTTGTCATCTTGTTCTCGGCAGACTGAAGTCTGGCTTCCAAGGCAGATAACTTTTGTGCCTGCTGGGCGGCTACTGCTACCATCGGATCTGTGTCGTCAGACCTGACGTCAGTTGTGTGTTAGTTGGGGAACATTTTAGCACGTGCATCGCGGCAAGGCAGGACAACGACGAAAGAGTTGTTCCACGTTGCCTCGTTTCAGGATTCATATAGTTCGTTTAGATTTCAGAAACGAAAAAGTACGTATAGTGGCAGGGCATTTTCCCCCATGTTTTGTTTTGTGTTTTATTTTTTTATTTTATTTTTTTTTTTTTCGTGTTTTCCATGCACGACTAACACACGTATTTTACAGGAATACTACTTTTCTTCACAAGAAAACTAAAGTGGTGTTCACATGGCCGATTTCTCAACGATTTTTGTCTGGCAACAATTGGCCGACAAAAGTTTCCACCTGTTCACATGGGCGTCTTTTGTCGTTTTGGAGTTGGCCGACAATTGCCAGATGTCGGTGGGGTGTTGGCAGCGAGTAGAGCAATGCTCGACTTTCCGCCGATTTCCCACCAACTCCAAGCAAGCGGGTTGTTTCCTGATCGACGATTGGTTAGAACTAGCCAATCAAATATGATTTTGTTTTCAATCTTCAGTCAACCTGTTGTCGTGTTCATGGGGTGATGGCCCTTTGACCGAATTGTGCCGAGTGTCGACGGAACAGCACGAAGTAGCTAAAGTTGGTGGCGTGTCGCTGGAAAGTCGTCGCAAAATTGGTGAGCGTTCACATGGGCAACGTCTTGTTGGCCAATAATCGCCAGACAAAAATCGTTGAGAAATCGGCCATGTGAACACCACTTTAGACGTTCTACATGCTTAACTCATTCAAGACGTGCCGCCTCCGGATACGTGGCTTATGCCGCGTATCCGGATGCGGCACGTCTCGAGTGAGTTAAGCAGTTACACTAGCCTTTGATAAAACACTCCCGCCCGGCATACCTGTCCTCCTGTCTCTGTGTCTATACACCGGGCAGAGTATTGCGCTCAAGCACTAACGACAGAATATTAACTATCCCAGAGTATCCCTAAAACCTTTGCCGGCCAGCGATCCTTTTCTTTCCAAGCTCCCGAAGTGTGGAATGCCCTTCCCCATGATATTTGCCATGCACCATCTTTGGCCATTTTCAGGGCTAGATTCAAAAACACTCTTTTTTTTCAAATTCGCCTTTGAAATGGATTGATAAACCCTACCTTTTCCCATCTATATATCTGATCAGGTTCTTGAAATGTTTTATGTTTATTATTTTAGTATTGTGTGAATGTGTATTTGTATTTATGAATGAGTGTACTGGTATCCCTGGTCAATTTCTGCGAGGAAAATGACTTAGTCATAGGAGGGACCCTGTTTGCGCATAGGGAGATCCACAAACTCACATGGAAATCACCAGACGGCAAGACCCAGAACCAGATCGACCACATCATCATTAATGGTCGCTGGAGGCACTCTCTGCAGGATGTGCGAGTGATGCGACATGCTGACATTGGCAGCGACCATAGTCTTCTGGTGGGGAAGGTGACATTGAAGCTTAGGAAAGTAAAGATAAGAGACACCAGAAATCAGCGCTACGACGTGGCCAAGTTGAAATTTCGGTACTTTAGTTAGTTAATTTTCAGTTAGTGAGATGTAAAGTGCTCTGTGCCTTTTTATATGGGGTTATTGCGCTATAGAAGAGTTATATTATATTATTATTATTATTATTCATCTACAAGTCAGTAGGACAAAACTTGAAGTTAAGCATGATGATAACGATGACAATGATAATGATGACAATGACAGTACCTTTTTTCTCTTGCTGCAGTCGTCAATGCTGATTCTAGATTGGACAACCGTTCGGACAGTAGCGAATTTTCCTTCATCAGTGTATGTGCATCCTCATCAGAGACGTGCAACTCAGCAGCCGCTACCTCTGACTGAGCGTGGAAAGCTGATGCCAACGTTGCGACCAAAACGACTACTGAAAACATTGTCCTCTATCTGTACAATCACAGCTTAGTAACACTTTGTAGCAGTCAACGTTAGCGGTGTTGAATCAAGACAGGTCTGTTCTGCCAGCTACGAAAGACGAGAGAGGATGTCGTCGACAGCCAAATGAGCGAGAGGCCCGACATCGGCCGTCATTAGTAGGGTTCCGTTTACGCGGACCGACTCCCAACAACGAACGAGACCGAAGTGACGGCGGCCTTTAGCCAGTGTTTACCAAAAGTATAGACAACGCTCCGAGCATCTCCAAGATGCATATATCCTCACGAGCCCGGAGCTCAGAGTGTTGTCTATCGGTGCTTCTGGTAGAAGCTTGTTAACTCATTCGAGTCGTGCCGCCTACGGATACGCGGCAAACCGCCGCGTATCCAAAGGCGGCAAGTCTCGAATGAGTTAACCTGTTCAGGGCCCGTTCAGACGCAGTCTGTGTTTCTGCAATCCGGCTTCATTGATTCAACACCACCCACCCACCCACCCCCACCCCCCGCCCTCCCCCCCCCCCCCCCAAAAAAAAAAAAAAAAAAAAAAAAAAAAAAACCCACAAAAAACAACTCTAGCTGTCCCAGAAACATGGATTCAAAGTGGTGTCAGCAAGAGGCATAGATCCTCATGAGCCCCCGCAACTGCGGGTGCTCATGAGGATCTATACCTCTTGCAGTTTGGCCGTGGTGTTCAGAGTTTCTCGGCATTGAACGGGTGAATATGTCCTGACTTTGCTCTCGTTCGTTGTTGGGAGTCGTCCGGCGTAAACGTAACCACACTATTGGCCCGCGGAACACGGCCGAGGATGTTTTGGAGTGTCAGAAACGAAAAGAGAGAGAGAGAGAGAGAGAGAGAGAGAGAGAGAGAGAGAGAGAGAGAGAGAGAGAGAGAGAGAGAGAGAGAGAGAGAGAGAGAGAGAGAACGAAAAAAAAAAAAAACAACCAAGGAGGTGTGTTTTAACTGTGTGCCCCGGTGTTTTCATGTATATAACCCCGTCACTGCCGGCCGGAGCACAGTCAGTCAGGGTCGGAATGCAACAAGCATAGATCCAAATGAGCCCCCTGCGTTCTCTATGATTTTGGACAAATGTTGCACAGTTACACTCGCAGTTTATTGCGTCTGGCTACACCGGAATTCTGTTTAAATGTTTGTGCAGCTGCTTACAATATTGCAGCAGTTTGACTCTGTCGAGAGTTCACCCTGATGTCAAGTCTACCCCAGCTTCCTCTCGATACAGCAATTTGAAGAAACGCGGTCTTCGTTGAAACACAGTCATAGCGGCTGTGGCATGTGAAAACAGAAAACTCACAATACGTCGAAACGCGCGCACGACTTAAAATATTTAATTTCTGTGCTACCGATTTCCTAAGATACGTATCAACATCGTATTACTGATACAGAAGAAACTGTTCTGAGCGACGGCTTTTTTGAGCTGGGGATGACCTGTCATTAAAGACCATCACAGGTGACTGTAGCCACCTGAATGATGGCCATAAGGCCCTAAATGATGGTGACACTCTGAGCCCAGCAAAGGCTTCTCTTGAGAGAGCAGCTTTCTGTTGTAACCTCTGTTTTCCTAGCTTGAAAAAAATTGTTCCTCAATTAATTTTATGATATTAAAAGGACCCTCCACTGTATTAGTGTCATCTCAGCTGTCGTGCTCTCTTAACCCCTTTCCTGTCATAGTACGTACATTGTTTTTTCTAAAATCTTTGTTTATTCAACGACCCAAATGCAAGACCGTCCAGGGTGGGGGGGGGGGGGAGTAGGAGGAGGCCGTTGGGGGGTTCCAGCGTTTTGTCCGCGCATTTGGCATTAAAGTGATCTGTTCCATGGCGGGCTTCCATTGTTAACACTTACTGATTCAATTGGGTTTCAACGTTGCCTTGCCTCAACTAAGTCTGTTCTACCCTTCTGTTCACAATCAATGTTAGTAGACACACGTACCAGAGGTTTCTTCCTGCCAGTTGCAGGCGAACAAGGAACCTTCCTGCGTACCAAGGACAAGAAGAAAAAAGTCTTCCATTTTACGACAGTCCAACTTCATTAGTTTAACCCGTGCAGTGCCGAGAAAATATGAACATCACCCATCTGCAAGAGGTGTAGATCCTCATGAGCCCCCGCAGTTGCGGGGGCTCATGAGGATCTATACCTCTTGCTGGCACCACTTTGAATCCATGTTACTCGGACGACTAGGGCTTTTGGGTGTTGAATCAACGAAGATTGCAGAAACACAGTGTGCGTCAGCCGGTACTGAATGGGTTAAGTTAACCCTTTTGTCCAGCATTATTGCAAGACATAGTCCTACACGTGTACTACGAACAGTTTAGACGAAGATTTTGCGGACTATTAACCCTTTATTGCAGGAGCAGGTCGCTGTACATATTTTGGAAACCTGCTTCCCAGGCTCACAAAATACCAAATATTTTTACCAGCGGTATGTGAGCAAAGGGTACACCCAAAAAATGTCCGCATGGGATTCTGCCCCCAGTTTCAGGAAACTTTTCCGAGTCAGCAACTGCCAGTCAACTGTACCTCTGCATTGCAGCAAGAGTTTTGCAACAACAACAACAACAACAACAAAACAGTCGAAAACAAAGCCTCTGGAACTATGACAGGCAGGTATTGCCTAATTGGAAATGACGTGCAACTGGACCCGGGAACCCCTGGAACCGCCCCTCCCCTATATCTGACCTTGTATCTCCATGTTTAACCCATTTAGCCACACGGGTGCATTTCCCAAATTTTGGAAGTGCTACTTAACGACTATGTACCTGCTGCAGGAGATAGCTTGACCATGATAATTCAAGGGTAGTGCCAGATTAGGCATCTGACACTACCCTTGAATTGTCATGGTCAAGCCATCTTCTGCTGTAGGGCGTCGTGGCTAAATGAGTTAATGTTTCATAGGTCAGCGAGCACGGACAGGAGAGTCTACGCGTGTATCAGCTTCAAGATGGGCTACAAAGCATCTCCGCTCACACAACGTCTGGTCCTTGCCCTTACATTTGGGATCTTGTGGGCTGAAGTGAGTGGGGCCGACCATGAGGCTCGCAATCAGATGTTTGAGGACAGACTCAAGCGGACGGAAGCTTCCCTTAAAACCAGAAGCAAAAGGTAGGCCTATGAATAGCCTTTATGTATCTCTTTCACAGTCCCTGAAACCATTCTGGGTAAAGGACGTAGTATGACAGTTGCCAACGGCCACGTCCCTGCGAAGTACGTACATTTTTTTTACTCTGAAATCTCTGTTCCTTCAGCTACCGGCAAAAGCCACAGCCGTCCAGAAAACGTGGATACAAGCTGGTTTCTGTGAAAACGATGTAGCCCGACCGTTGTTAACCCCTTCCCTGCGAAGTACGTGCATTTGTGTGTCTGAAATCTCCGTTCTTTCAGCGACCAAAAGCCGCAACCGATACAAATTGGTCTCAGCAAGAGGCATAGATCCTCATGAGCCCCCGCAGTCGCGGGGGCTCATGAGGATCTATGCCTCTTGCAGTTGGGTCGTGTTCACATTTTCTCGGCAATGAGTCGGTTAAGTTCCCTTCTGGACGCCCCTTGTGATAACACGGACACTAAGGAGCCCTTAGTTAACCAGTCAGTAACCATTCCGCCTCGTGAAGGCAAACTGAGACGGAAAGTGCATAATTATTTTTGTTGTTGTGAAAAGCGAGATTTAAAAAAGAATTGCTTTACAATTGCCGGCCGCAAAGCTATACGACTTTTCCGCAGCTATTGATGCGGGGCGCCTTGAATGAGTTGCGGGTTTGTTTGCTTGTTTGTAGGTCAGACGACCCGAGCCCATTTGAGAAGCAGTAGTGACACAACAGACACAAAGAATATCTACCCTAGAGGCCCAGCTCCAAACAGTGCAAGGCGGCAAACTGGACCAGAAAGGCAAGAACAAAATAAAGGCAGGAGACGGGTCGACCACTACAGAGCTCAAAAGTAGTCTGAAAAGCTAGGTGCCAGAAAGCACCAAGCCATCATGGCACAACTCTTGAACGACCGACCTTCAATATGTTGCCGTGGGCACATGGTGGGTCCCAGTTGGGACCGCGACACGTGGCCCATCGCCGGGGGCCAGGGCGTTTTTGCAATGGGAGGTACATGCCCAGTAAGCAAAAGACCTTCTGCCCGACTTCGGCCGCTGTTGGCCGGCTCATAACTGTGCGGCCGTGCGGTCCGAAGACCTTTTGCTGACTTGGTGGGGCCAAGCGTGGGCATCCAGTGGGATAGCTCGTGTTCTGTTAGTACAACTTAGCTTGTGTAATAGCATCTATTATCTCCAACCTGCTTCAGTCTCCAAGGGCTTCTCAGAGGTGTGCTGTTCTGTGATTTTGGACCTTACGGCTCTAGGCCCTAAGGTCCACAATCGCAGGCCAACACTCCACACTTTCTTTGTTTTATCTTTACACAGGGTCTATTTTTGTTCGATGGGGCAGATCGGATTGTCCCGGGTCGTCAGAGACAGTGTCAACACAGGTGATCACACACACACACACACACACACACACACACACACACACACACACACACACACACACACACACACACACACACACACACATGGCACACACAAACACACACACACACACACACACACACACACACACACACACACACAGAGGCGCGCGCGAATACACACACACACACACACACACAGGCGCGCGCGCATACACACACACACGCGCGCGCACGCACGCACGCGGAACACACATTGTAAGGATTTTGTGGTTTGGTTTATTCATACATTTGCTCATTTCTTGAGTTTTTGGCTTTATAAAAATCTAATCTATGTCCATTACATTTCCAGGCTATGTGGGAGGATCAAAATTCGATGAACAAGGAGGGGCATCAAACCGACTGTCGGCCTGACCAGCCAGTCCCAGTTCGACAACGCTGACATCTACGAGTAATATTAGCATCCCATTACCTCTGGCACCACCCTTGAACCATCATCAGCATCACCATCGTAGTTTCATCTTGAATAATAGTTTACAAGACAAATTGCAAAAATAAAAAAAATTATTACTATCAGATGCACATTAGTAGTAGTACATTGGTAGTATACTGAAGACCAAAAGAAATGCGACATTTTTTACAAAAAAATGTCGCATTTCTTTTGCTCCTCGGTATAGTAGCAGTAATAGTAGTAGTACATAATAGCATTACTATTAGTAGTAAATCTGCTACTACTGCAGGCATCACCCGTACATGCGAGGTGCAAAATACTACATTCCTGGCCACTCCTACACTGATGCTCCATGCGCTGTGTGCCGCTCCCCTCTGCCCACTACCCTCATGGTCCCCGGCACCAAGACGTGTCCCTCGGGCTGGACTCCTCAGTACGCGGGTACGATAAATCTTTCATTGCAGTTTTTTGAATTTTCAAATATATTGCTATAATTGTTTTTGAATTTTCAACTAATTTTGTAATTTTTTTTTATTGAATTTCTAAAATATTCGATTAGAATTTCAATTGAATTTTTTTTTTCTGTTCAATTTATTGAACTTGAAAAAATCATTAACTTCACTGAATTTTGAAGAAGAAAAAAATCATTGGCTTAACTGATTTTATTACATGTTCATAGAAATTATTTCGTTGGCCTTGTGGAGATTTAATTAAAAGTTCACTGACTTTATAAATTTCATTTAACCCTGTGGCTGCCGGTAGCGGTTTCTGTCGCGATGATTCCGACAGGAATCATCGCGAGAGGCCCAGCCGCTACCGACAACCAAAGGGTTAAAATTTCCATCTACAGATTTCCTTCGAGTGAAGGTTAATTAAGCCAATGCTTCTGAACCGTTTGTTTTCGTGTTTTCCCCCGTGTTGGAGGATCAACAGCCCCTGTTTGAAAAATAAACCTTGTCTTCCTTTCATTGAACGCAGGACATTTGACAGCACATGACTTCGTCAACTACCCGGGCGGCTCGGAGTTTCTTTGTCTGGACGAGAGTCCCCAGGACCTTGAGAGATCCTCAGCGCACCTCAACGATGGAGTGTTTCTGATGCACGTTCAAGCCGCGTGTGGGAGTCTGCCCTGCCCGCCGTACATCGCAGATAAAGTCGTCACCTGTGTCGTGTGTTCTAAGTAGCGCACGTGATACGCATGATAAAACTGCCTTAGACACATTGAAAGTAATGCGTAGAACGAGGAAACGTAATCGAGTTATGTGCCGTGACGGCGGCTGTTAACCCTTTTCTTGTCGAGAGAAAAATAAAACTGAGCATGATCCTACTGCAAGAGACAGAGAGCTGCGGGGACTCATGATGTTCTGTGCGACCTCTTGCTGACACCAGAAGACGGTACGTCAAAACCACATCTGTTCAACGACTACGCCAGTGGATGAAATCCCGGACAAACACTGACTGATGCGATGTCGCATGTTTGTCCTGGCTTTTAATCCACTGTCTTCTTCAAACCACCTTACAATTGCCAATTTTGATCTACATCTCACCCATTGCGCAAAAGGCCATCGTTCGCCACGGGCGCTGTGCGCGGGCGAACGGCCGGCGGCTGACGTCGCCGGGCCCGATGGCCGCCTTTGCGTGCTAGGGTATTTCCTAACAACGCCAATTGACAATACTGATAATTTGTTTTATATTTGCTGCAAATAATAATGGTTCTTTTTTTTTCCATCTTACATGATTTTCCTTCAAGATTGCTTTTAAATTTACAAATCAACAGTTTGCGGACTTGAGAACCTCGTTTACGCAAGATCAATCAAAGGGAAGCAATTCGTGCATCTATGCAAATGACGAAGTATCCGTTTTCCACTGTTGCTTCCCATATGCAACAAAGTGTACTCAAATCATCGCTTTTGAGCGGACATTTATCGAGTGAATACCTCTCTGTCCCGGCTTCTCTCTAAATGCATGTTCTGTGTTACTCCTTAGAGGGAGTAACAGTGGGGTTTCATTGTATCAGAGGTAATGACATACATTTGTTGCATGTGAACAAATAATTTTGATATCTTCATTTCCATTATTATCATTAACATTCTAATTCCCTTTTCTTTAACCCTTTGCGTCAGTGTCGGTCGCGGTTTTAGTCGCGATTATTCAGACAGGAATCAACTCGACAACAACCACTACCGACACGCAAAGGGTTGAAACATTGCACGATGGATTCTACATACATAGTTTACTCGTGTACAGGCAAAACATTTTTTCTACAACAAAGTTTTCCCCTGTCACCGCGGCATCTGCCTGCTGCTTTCTGGACTGCTCAGTCTTAATAATCACCACAAGCCTTGATCGTTCGTCGGTAAACAGACTCTGTGTGCGTGCGTGCGTGCGTGCGCGCGTGTGTGTGTATGTGTGTGTGTGTGCATGTGTGTGTGTGTGTGTGTGTGTGTGTGTGTGTGTGTGTGTGTGTGTGTATCTGTGTGTGTGTGTGTGTGGGGGGTATCTGTGTATCATGTGTGTGTGTGCGCGTGCTTGCGTGCATGTCTGTGCGTGTGGGTGTGCGCGCGTGCGTGGTATCTTTGCTTGATGCTCGGAGACGCAGTCCACTGAATATGTCAACTTTGTGGCATTTCCTATCGATTTAAATATAGCATTTATGCTAACGAGCAAAATAAATGCGACAGTTTTAGAATCGTCGAAAACACTGAAGGGTTTCCGATGATTCCCAAAGTGTCGCATTTCTCTTTCTGTGCGGAATATTTACACTCACAAACCAGATAGGTGAGGCTAGCGCTGGCAGAATTGTACAACAAACCAAGGGGTATTACTCAGCGCTGGACAGACGAACAGTTAGATCCCCTGCCCCCGCCTATCAGGCACCCATTCGCCAGCCCACAGAGAAATACGCAGGTATAAGATCAAGACGATCATCTACATCCCTAAAAGGATGCATCAGGTCTCTTATATAACCCATGTCTTTCTCCGGAACTTAGGAAGTAGGCAGGAGAAACATACATACACAAACACGAAGGTGCATTACTATATGTGGTCGGGTAAATACCCTGAATTCCCACAGTAGATGCACAGAACATTACACAACAATGTAACGATACAAATTTGCCTCGAGTTATACTGAGATACTCACAAACCAGATAGGTGAGGCTAGCGCTGGCAGAATTGTACAACAAACCAAGGGGTATTACTCAGCGCTGGACAGACGAACAGTTAGATCCCCTGCCCCCGCCTATCAGGCACCCATTCGCCAGCCCACAGAGAAATACGCAGGTATAAGATCAAGACGATCATCTACATCCCTAAAAGGATGCATCAGGTCTCTTATATAACCCATGTCTTTCTCCGGAACTTAGGAAGTAGGCAGGAGAAACATACATACACAAACACGAAGGTGCATTACTATATGTGGTCGGGTAAATACCCTGAATTCCCACAGTAGATGCACAGAACATTACACAACAATGTAACGATACAAATTTGCCTCGAGTTATACTGAGATACTCACAAACCAGATAGGTGAGGCTAGCGCTGGCAGAATTGTACAACAAACCAAGGGGTATTACTCAGCGCTGGACACTAGACGCCTTAGATCCCCTGCCCCCGCCTATCAGGCACCCATTTACAATATTTACAACATGCAGGTTTGATCGGAATACGTATGTTCACGGTAAGTAACCGTTAGTTAGTTCGGCGTTAAACGACCACGGCACCAGAATGATAATGGACGGCCCTAGCGGGCGGGTTATGAGGGACAGGGACAGCTATTACCTATGGAGTACGACCTGAACACTGATCAATTCGGCCGCACTGCAATTGTGGCACTTTGATTTACCAGGACTTTATAACGGACATGCTATTAAACAAGCCTGTCGTTTGCATGGACAACGGTAAGTAACCCTACTGGGTACTGTATATTATTTATAGCCGACAGAACATCTGTCATAATAAGACCGGCAAAGTAAATCTAACTTGAATGAGTCGACCATTGTGAACCTAAATACGCCTGTCTGTAACATGGCCCATTGACGTCGATCGATCAATTAAATTATGAAACTTTAACTGTACAAGCATGCCGTTTCGTTTCTATCGGAATACACACAAACCAAATAGGAAGGCTAGCGCTGGTAATGCAAACAGTATACCAAAAGGAAATACTCAGCGCTGGACAATCAAAATTAATGGTTAGGCCCTCTGTGCCCTTGCACCCAATCGCCAGCCCACAGAAAAATACACAGATAAAGCACAAGACAATCATACAGATACTGAGATGAATTACAAGACGGTCATATATATCCCTTGGATGTATATGACCGTCTTGTGTGGTCATCTGTCTATTAATATTATTCCGTGGGCTGGGCCGGCGATTGTGTGCCTGACATAAAGGCGGGCAGGGAAGCTAAATATTTGTCTGTCCAGCGGTAGTTAATTCCCCTTAGTACGTGTACTGTATCGGAATAAAGAAACTAATTTCGCTTATAACTAAATCCAGACCAAAACGGTAACTGCCAAGCGTGAAAAATGCAGAGCCGAACATCCCAACTCATAACTAAAGACACAAACAACAAATTGTTATATTTAATGACTAAAATTGGGTACCTTGGCATGTTTTTTCCCAAGTTCACTACAAATAAGTGCTGGTCTGTAATTTTGTATCTTACGGCTCTAGAGCCGTAAGATCCAAAATTACAGACCAGCACACACATTTCTTTGCACACACTGATTTCTTTGCCTATTAAATACGAGCCACGCCAAAACGGAAGAGAATTACCAAAGCGAATCAACTTACAAAAACACATCGCACGCCTCTCGAAGTTTTTGATGAAGGTACCAGGTTATGTACTGTGATAGTGTGTATAGTAGGACGGATACACACAGAAGATAAGATGAAACATCGGACACACTGCAACGAATGTGTAACCACTAAACATTACGAATACCTGCACTGAACAACAACCAACACAATTGAGTCTAACTGGAGTACAAATTTAAGTCATTATGGCCGTGCACGGTAGGTGATTTTGATAGTTTTATATATATATATATATATATATATATATATATATATATATATATATATATATATATATATATATATATATATATATATATATATATATATATATATATATGTGTGTGTGTGTGTGTGTGTGTGTGTGTGTATGTGTGTGTGAGCGCGCGCGCGTGTCAGTGCGTGCGTGTGCATTCTATATGTGTGTGTGCCGTGGGGGGGAGGGGGGGGGGGTTGATGCGTGTGTGTGTGTGCGTATTTTTGTGTGTCAGTGCGTGCATGTGCGTTCGTGTGTGTGGTGTGTGTGTGTGTGTGTGTCTCTGTGTGTGTGTGTTTACGTGTTTGTGTGTCAGCGCGTGCGTGCGTGCGTGTGTATGTGTGTTGATGTGTGGGTGCGTGCCGTTTATGTGTGTGTCTGTGTGCGCGCGCGCGTGTGTGTGTGTGTGTGTGTGTGTGTGTGCGAGTGCATGTGTGTGTGTGTAGGTTCGCGCGTCGTATCTTTGCTTAATGATATCCTCCGAGACTAAGTCCATCGAATATGTCAACTACTTGACATTTTTTTTTACGATTTAAAGATAACGTCTATACTGATGAGCAAAAGAAATGCGATTTTTTTATATTTATCGGAAAACACTGCGGCACAATGCGCAAGAAAACTCCGTGCACGGGCCAACGGCGGCCCACGTCGGCCTGATGGCCCTTTGCGCATTGGGTGCGTGTTTGCGTGCGTGCGCGCGTGTGTGTGTGTGTGAAACTGATTCGAGCTTAGAATAATTCACCGATCTTCCCTTTCAGCTTTCAAGTGTGATCCTCGCAATTTTGTCTTTGCCAGCGAAATGATGCGTTCGTACGAAGACAAAGGATATGTTTTAATCAAGTGAGTGTGCGTGCGTTTAACACTCTTGTGCGTGCATCCACCGATTCCGTTAACAGCACTGTTGGCTGCATGCACAAGGGTTTTATCATTTTTGTGTGTCACGTGCAGAAGTTTTCTGGACACAGAAGAGCTGACCCATATCAAGAAAACAGTGGAGGACACAGACCTATTCAGGGAGAAGATCTTTGGTGTATGTATCGTGTGAATAAGCAACAAGCCTAGTTAGCCGCATATGCCAGTTAAGCAGGCTCTTGTAGCCGTTGCCTGGCACCCACAAGGTCTGTCGTAGAAAGACTTTTTGAAGGCTGAAGGTCCCAAACAAAAATTTGCCCCCGCCCCCCCCCCCCCACCCCGCCCCCCACTCCTTTCGAGGTAACTGATCCGGCCCTGGAGCCCACAAAAGCTTCTATTACTGCATCATTGCAAAGCACTTGTGTAGACTCGTGTTTTCATGTCTTTGATAATAATAATAATAATAATAATAATAATAATAATAATAATAATAATAGATATAATAAATAAATACACAATGAATGAATAAATAAATAAAATAAATAAGTAAATAAATAAATAATGATGATACTGAAGTTGACATGGCCACGCTTGCCTTATCTTATTCGTAAATATTCACTATTACTGTAAATAAATGTGTTCAAAACTGTTCCAGTTGTCTGACGGTCATGGCGGTAAGAGCAGGAAGACTTTGTGGAACCAGCCCGGAAATGACGTCACAGGCATGCTCGCCAGGAGCGAAAAGGTGGCCGGAACTGCTGAACAGGTTTGCTGCGTGCATGCAGTTGAATTTCTTTTAACCTTTTGGCTAGCTGTCAGTAACGACATTGTCGAGGCGATTCTTGCGAAATTCCTGCCTGTGGGCGCAGATCGTGGTTTTGAATCATTTTACGAACAGTCAAAAGTAACTATCCTGCAAAGGAACGTGGAAGGAGTGTGGTTCAGCAAAAGGCATAGATCCTCATGATCCCCTGCACCTTGCAGTTGTGTGGTTTTAAATTTGTTTCTTGTCAGTTAAAATCACTGACTTTCGCAACTTTTGACCGTTCCTATACCATAAAGACTGTGTGCCAGCGGCCGTTGTAGAAACGAGATCGACCACGATAGACCAAGGGTGGTGCCAAATTAGCTTGGCGCCTGCACAGTCTCCACGCTAGTCTGGCAGTATCCTTAAACTATCGTTTGAAACACTGTCCCGTTCATTCATCATAGATTTAAGTTTACAAATTACATGAGTATACAAGGTGTAACACGTGTCTTCGTACCATGCATACATACATGTATAATACAGAAAACATCAAAGATATTTCACATAGCAACACCTTAAATAGCGATCGTTGAATTAATATGTCATTGCCCAATAGACAAAATTCTATAACGTATACGTATTTTCAACCCCGACACGTCACAGCAAGACATGGATGGAGCATGATCGTTCAAAGGTGGTGCCAGAATAGCTTGGCGCCCAAAGGCGCCAAGCTATTCTGGCACCACCCTTGAACGATCACGCTCGAGCTGTCTCGATTTGTTTTACAGTCCTTCACTGAGAGGCCAACTTTAAAATTTGGGGATTTTGGTCCTGGGGCAGAATGTGTTAAGTAAAGTTTTCTGTTGCATTTGTGTGAAAAGACAGAAAACAAAATCTGATCTTAAATTCGGCTGAGCTGCAGATGCATTACACGTTGTTGTTATTTTTACCTGACAGCTTCTGGGAGGAGAGGTGTACCACTACCACACCAAGCTTATGGCGAAGGACCCGAGAGGGGTTGGGGGCAGACACAACTGGCATCAGGATTATGGGTAAGGATAAGGCACAGGGTGCAGTTGCATGAGCGAGCTTAGTTTTGGGCCAGCCACTAAGAAAAGTGTTCCGCTGAGGCAGAGCACCTTGCTTAGTGGCTGGCCCAAGACTAAGCTCACTTATGCAAATGGCCCCAGGTTCGTGAATCCAACGCGATTGAAGTCCCTTGATAACGGCTCTTCTTTCAGAAGAAAAATCAAAAAGAGACGGAGAGGCGGAAGCCGCAAGAGTGGAAGATGGTCAACGCGAGTGATGGACTGGCACTTTCCCTATCAATCAATCAGTGGCAGTACCCACCTGGCCTGACGCCTTCCTGGCGCTAAAATATGCTGGCACTATCCTTGCCGAACTCTCGTGGCCATTTGCCCTCCCGAATGTCCCGGTGTCAGTGCTGTGTTATACAAACCAAATTGTACCGACTTTCTTTCCTGGCAGATACTGGTACAAAAATGGCTGCCTGTTTCCCGACATGCTGAGCGTTTTTCTTCCCATCGACCCCTGCCGCAAGGAAAATGGCTGTCTACAGGTGTGCGGGGTAGTTTTCTTTATTAGATTAAACAAAATTAGAATGCAGTTACTTTGACATGTCTGGTTCAAAATTCTCAATCAATTCAGTGCATCTGTCAGTCTGTCTGTCCGTCCCTCCCTCCCTCTCTCCCTCCGTCCCACCCCCTCTCTCTCTCTCTCTCTCTCTTGCAATCACAACACAATACAATACAATACAAGGTAGGTTGGTAGGTTGTAAATTGCTTAACGTTCCGCGGACAGCAACAAGACTTTATCAGGACGTGCCTGCACTGCTTGTTAAAAAAAAAAAAAAAAAAAAAAACCAACAGAATATTGAATGTATTGAATGTATGTGGCCAGCCGGTCTAATACGCTAAATAAACCTAAGACCATTTAGCAACACACATCCAATATCAAGAGCTATAGGAATCGCAGACAGTAGGGAGAGTTTAAAAAGGAAAATACAGGTGAATGGACCAAGGGTAGACAGAAACACATGCCCCAGAATAGAGGGGAATACCCACCCTGTGGGGCTGACCAGGGTGACCCTGGGAACTAAAATGTAGTTAATCCCACTCAAGTCCCCCAGGGCAGATCCGGGTGGGGGAATATAATAAAATACAATACAGTATAATACAATACAATACAATACAATAATACTTCATTAATCCATCATGGGGATATTCACTGTCTGCCCATACAACACATGGCATCATCATTCACTTATTCAATTAATTAAATAGCCTATAACTCTCAGTTAAAGAGATGAACTGTAACAGACGTACTGTTACCTTTGTAACACTCTTGGCATCAGAAACACTTATGGTGTATGTCCCCTGTGCTTCTGGTGACAGCAATGTTGCAGTGAACTACTGAATGGGCTAGTACTAAAGAACTGAAGAATGTTGACAGACACTATCTACTGATATTTCTGTTGAAAAGGGTGACAGCCTGAGGGACAAAAGAGTTTGCATAACGTGATGTACTACTTTTGGGTACTCGAAGTCTGCCACTTTGTTCGATACGTCTGCTGTCAAATCCATATCTAAGTGGATGTGTTTTGTCATCAAGAATGTCAGCCAGTTTGTTCATAATCCGTCTGTCCAAAGTATCTTGTGCTCTACCAATCACCCCACCCGCTTTCCTGATTACTTTGTTAAGACGATCTTGATCTCTTTTACATAAATTTCTACGGCAGCACGTCAGTCAGTCCAAAAGTTAGAACGCTAACAATACTGGAGCAGTAAAACATCTGTAAACGCTGAGTGCTTACATTAAATGATCTGCCTTTTCTCAAACAGTAAAGACGGGTATGCGCTTTTTCACAATAGCCTCTATGTTTTGTTTCCTGTTGAGCGCGTTGTCAAAAAGAACACCTAAATACTTGTAGGACTCTACACGCTCAACTTCTGTTCCCTTGATGACAACAGGATCGGGATGGTGTTTGTTTTTCCTAAAATCTATGATCATCTCTCTTGTTTTGCCAACATGTATCTCAAGATAGTTTCTATCGCACCACTCTGCAAAGTCGTCGATCTCTTGTCGATAGTGTCTGTCGTTCTCATTCGTAATCTGTCCTGTCAGTGCCGTGTCGTCAGCGTATTTGTCCATGACACAGTCGTCATGAGTGGCTCTACAAAATGCTGTGTACAAAGAAAACAAAAAGCGATAGGACAGTCCCCTGTGGTGCACCGGTGTTGGTAAAAGGTACATCTGAGATTAGATCCGAACTAATTCTGACATACTGTGGGCGGTTAGTTAGTGAGATAGTTCAAAACCCCAAAAATGGTAGAGGCATTTATGTTCATGTGAACTAGTTTGTAAGCGAGTATGTGTGGTTGAATGGTGTTAAAAGCAGATAAAAAATCATAGAACATCAGTCAAATGGAGGCTCCTGTTTTTTTCTAAATGAGAGTAGATATTGTTTACAACATGCAAAATGGTATCATCAACACTTCTTTGCCTTCTGTAAGCAAACTGAAAGGGGTCCATAAAATCAGAAACCTGTATTTGAAAATGTGAAAGAACATCCCTTTCAAAAACCGTCATGAGACATGAGATAAGAGCAACTGGTCTTAAATCATTCATCACAGATACAGTTTGCTTTTTTGGCACGGGGATAATACAAGAAGTCTTCCACGAACAGGGGACGACACACTGGGTAAGTGAAATGTTACAAATATAGCAAAGAATTATGTACAGTTAATCAGCGCATACACGAGAGCAGCCAAAGTAAGGGCACAGGGGGAATACTCGGAAGCCAACCGTGAGGTGAAGAGGAGTATCAGGGCAGACAAGAGGGCCTACACAGACAGCCTGGCAGCAGAGGCAGAAAAGGCAGCAGGCAGCGGCAACATGAAACAGCTCTACGACATTACCAGAAGATTGTCGGGTAAGTATGGCCATACAGAAAGACCAGTAAAAGACAAAGAAGGCAATCCTATTGCAGACAGAGCAGACCAACTCGACAGATGGGCCGAGTATTTTGAAGAGTTACTGAACAGACCTAGCCCACCCGACCCCCCCGACATCCAGCCTGCAGAGACCGACCTACCCATCAGCTGTGACAGACCCAGCCGGGAAGAGATCAGAAAAGCAGTGGCATTTTTGAAGAATGGCAAAGCAGCAGGACCAGATGGCATCCCAGCGGAGTCTCTGAAAGCAGACCTAGAGACAACAGTTGAGATGCTGTACCCACTGTTTGGAAAGATCTGGGAAGAGGAGGTGATGCCAGCTGACTGGAAGGAGGGGTACCTAATCAAGCTTCCCAAGAAAGGCGACCTCAGCAAGTGTTCCAACTACAGAGGAATCACCTTGCTGTCTGTACCAGGAAAGGTCTTCAACAGGATCATCCTAGAGAGAATGAAGAGCTCCGTTGACCCCCAGCTGAGAGACCAGCAAGCAGGATTCAGGAAGAACCGATCATGTACAGACCAGATCGCCACTCTCCGCATCATCGTGGAACAGTCTCTGGAGTGGAGCTCCCCGCTGTACGTCAACTTTGTGGATTATGAGAAAGCATTTGACAGCGTGGACCGAGAGACTCTGTGGAAACTCCTACGACACTACGGTGTACCCACAAAGCTCATCCGCCTGATCAAGAGCAGCTATGATGGCATGACATGTCGCGTGATCCACGAAGGGCAGTTCACCAGAGAGCTCCAGGTCAGAACTGGTGTCAGGCAGGGGTGTCTGCTGTCTCCGTTCCTCTTCCTACTGGCCATAGACTGGGTCATGAAGATGACCACAGAGCACAGACGAAGTGGAATACAGTGGACACTGTGGACACAGCTTGACGACCTCGATTTTGCAGACGACTTGGCATTACTGTCCCACACTCATCAACAAATGCAGGACAAGACCACGAGGCTTGCTGACATCTCGTCCCAAGTGGGCCTCACCATTCACAAACAGAAAACAAAGACAATGAGGCTGAACGCAACCAGGGAAGAACCAGTCTTGCTTGCTGGCACCCCGTTGGAGGAGGTGGAGTCCTTCACCTATCTCGGGAGCATCATAGACAAAAATGGCGGCACTGATGCAGATGTCAGAGCACGAATTGGTAAAGCCAGAGCAGCCTTTCTCCAGTTGAAAAAAGTGTGGAGTTCCAGAGAGCTGTCACAACACACCAAAGTCCGGATTTTCAACTCCAATGTAAAAGCAGTTCTCCTATATGGAGCAGAGACATGGAGATTGACAAAAACCACAGTCAACAGAGTACAGACCTTCATGAACAGTTGCCTTAGAAGAATTTTGAAAATCCACTGGCCAGAGAAGATCAGCAACGTCAGACTCTGGGAGAGAACAGAGCAGATAACAGCAGAGAATGAAATTGGGCGAAGAAGATGGGGATGGATCGGTCACAGTCTGAGAAAGCCAGCTTCCAGTATCACTAGGCAGGCATTGTCATGGAACCCCCAGGGAAAGAGGAAAAGAGGTAGGCCGAGAAACTCCTGGCGTCGAGACCTCCAAGCAGACATCAAGAGACTGGGAACCACCTGGAGTAGAATCGAAGGAGAAGCACAGGACAGGAGTTGCTGGAGGTCTCTCGTCGACGGCCTATACCCAGGTAGGGGTGACAGGCGTAAGTAAGTAAGTAAGTAATCAGCGCATAATTTTAACACATGATTTGATCACACCATCTGGCCCAGACGCTTTGTTTAGGTTGGTATTTTTAAGTACTCCAAGCACCACCTCCTCAGACACCACAATCACTTCACTTTGCATGTGTTTAGGTTCACTAACTAGCATTTCCTTGACCTGTTCCCTCTCATGCTCAGAATCATGACAGTCAAATCTTGCATAGAACTTATTTAAGTAGTTTTGCTTCTTGTTCCCAAATCATTTATATCAACGTTTATACATCATGTCAGCGCTACGTGTCTGACCTTGAGTGATCTTGCAGAATATAACTTTGATCATGACATAAGTTATGATATGGAAGATGACATTTTCTTTACAAAGTATGAGCATATTTTCAAAATATGAAACCCGGGTCTGCCCTGGGGGACTTGGGTGGGGTTAGGTATTTTTTAGTTCCCAGGGTCACCCTAAGACAATGAGGCTGAACGCAACCAGGGAAGAACCAGTCTTGCTTGCTGGCACCCCGTTGGAGGAGGTGGAGTCCTTCGTCTATCTCGGGAGCATCATAGACAAAAAAAGGCGGCACTGATGCAGATGTCAGAGCACGAATCGGTAAAGCCAGAGCAGCCTTTCTCCAGTTGAAAAAAGTGTGGAGTTCCAGAGAGCTGTCACAACACACCAAAGTCCGGATTTTCAACTCCAATGTAAAAGCAGTTCTCCTATATGGAGCAGAGACATGGAGATTGACAAAAACCACAGTCAACAGAGTACAGACCTTCATGAACAGTTGCCTTAGAAGAATTTTGAAAATCCACTGGCCAGAGAAGATCAGCAACGTCAGACTCTGGGAGAGAACAGAGCAGATA
The DNA here is from genome assembly GCA_036245525.1 of Semisulcospira habei. Taxonomy (NCBI): domain Eukaryota; kingdom Metazoa; phylum Mollusca; class Gastropoda; family Semisulcospiridae; genus Semisulcospira; species Semisulcospira habei. The sequence continues at coordinate 182,542,567 of BTPG01000004.1, forward strand.
ACAGCAGAGAATGAAATTGGGCAAAGAAGATGGGGATGGATCGGTCACAGTCTGAGAAAGCCAGCTTCCAGTATCACTAGGCAGGCATTGTCATGGAACCCCCAGGGAAAGAGGAAAAGAGGTAGGCCGAGAAACTCCTGGCGTCGAGACCTCCAAGCAGACATCAAGAGACTGGGAACCACCTGGAGTAGAATCGAAGGAGAAGCACAGGACAGGAGTTGCTGGAGGTCTCTCGTCGACGGCCTATACCCGGGTAGGGGTGACAGGCGTAAGTAAGTAAGGGTCACCCTGGTCAGCCCCACAGGGTGGGTTTTTCTCTCTATTCTGGGGCATGTGTTTCTGTCTACCCTTTGTCCATTCACCTGTATTTGCCTTTTTAAAACTCTCCCTACTGTCTGCACTGCCTGTAGCTCTTGATAGTGGATGTGTGTTGCTAAATGGTCTTAGCTTTATTTAGGCCCCATGTGTTAGGTTTATTTAACGTATTTGACCGGCTGGCGACATACATTCAATGTTCTGTTGTTTTTTGGGTTTTTTTTTCACAAGCAGTGCAGGCACGTCCTGAGAAAACCTTGTTGCTGTCGGGACGTTAAGCAATGTACAATCAATCAATCAATCAATCAAAATATGAAAGTAAACCAGTGCGTTGAAAACTACAACATCAAAAAGATTTGCGACGAAAACGTCGCGAGAACGATGATATTGACTTTGATACCTTTGACCTTGCCAACAGGTGATGGAGGGCTCGCACAAGTGTGGCCGCATTGACCATGACCTTGTGGCCGGCCAGCAGAGGTGTAACCAGGAGCGACTGGAACAGATTATGAACAAACTGCCCCTCAAGTACGTGGAGATGGACCCAGGTACGTCATGAGGAAATTGCCAATGAAAATAGACGATGTTCGGACATTAGAAGTAGGTCAAAACTGCAAGTGTTTCGACGGAAACAGTGGATTAAAAGCCAGGATAAACATGCGGTCGCATATTTGTCCTGGCTTTTAATCCACTGTTTCGTCTACTGACATTATTCGGTCAAAATAGTTTCCTCCTTGGTAGCTTGCGAGATGAATACAGTCATACTGACGAGCAAAAAAAATTAATTAAATAAATAATTTTTTTTTAAATGCGGCATTTTTTAAATCATCGGAAACACTGAAGTGTTTCAGGTGATAACAAAAATGTCGCATTTCTTTTGTTCGTCAGTATAGAAGATTACTACATTATCAGATTATGACATTCGAAGGATTCAGCAAGTTCGATCCATCCACAGGAGGTGTATATTCTCCCTCCTCACCACCCATCCCTCCTCCCTTCCCAGTATGCAAAGGTCTTCGGGCCGATGTCGGCCGTGGGCCCGCGCACGATGTCGGCCCGAGGACCGTTTGCTTACTGGGTCATGAGCCCCAAGGTCGGATATAAAAAAGTCGGATATAACAACGCTTTCTCAGAGGTCTCGACAGCACTCTTTCTATGTAAATTTACTCGCTTATAACAAACTTCGGATGTAACAATAAAATCTGGGTCCCCTGGCGATTTGTCAAATCCGAAGTTTACTGTGTGTGTATATAGTTTTGAGGCCAAAGGATGCCAACAAATGTGTTTAAAAATTAAAAAAAACAAACACCTTAGCAGGTGTTGGCAAAACACTGGATTTCACAGGCACTTAATTAATTGGCCGACTTTTTTGTATGCACTTTGACACTTCAGTGACCTGTCGGAAGGTCAAGGTCATAGAAGGTAAACTTATCCGGATTAGCTCTGCAAGTGAGCCATAAGGGCTTTGACTTTCTTATATTTAAAAACTGTGGAAGTCTTGGGCTTTGCTAGAAAGAGGAACAAAGACTGGTTTGACGAAAACGACGTAGAGATCCAGGAACTTCTAGCAAAAAAAAGAGCCGCCCACCAGGCCCACCTAGCCCAGCCTTCCTGCCCTGTGAAGAAGTTTGCCTTCCGCCTCATCTGCAGCAGTCTCCAGCTCAAGCTTAGAGAACTCCAGAACGAGTGGTGGTCCAGACTCGCACAGAGGACCCAGCTCTGCGCTGACAACGGTGACTACAGGGGCTTCTACGAAGCACTGAAAGCAGTGTATGGCCCTAGGCACCTGGTACAAAGTCCCCTGCGAAGCGCTGATGGACAGGCACTCCTCACAGATAATACCTCCATCTTGAACCGCTGGTCGGAGTACTTTCAGGACCTCTTCGGCGCTGAGCGCACTGTTCAAGAAACAGTCATCCTCCAAATCCCACACCTTCCACTAAAGGTTGAATTGGACGAACCGCCCACCGCCGAAGAGACCCTCACAGCCATCCACCAGCTCAAGAGTGGCAAAGCAGCAGGCATTGACGGAATCCCGCCAGAGATATGGAAACATGGAGGCCCAGCACTGCACAACAAGCTCCACGACCTCTTTCTCTGCTGCTGGGAAAAAGGAACACTACCAAAGGATCTCCGTGATGCAGTCATCATCACCCTGTACAAGAACAAAGGAGAGAAGTCTGCCTGCTCAAATTATCGTGGAATTACCCTGCTGTCCGTTGCCGGGAAAATTCTCGCAAGGTTGCTCCTTAATCGGCTGGTACCTGCCATCGCTAAAGACCACCTCCCAGAGGGCCAGTGTGGCTTCAGAGCCAACAGGAGTACCACCGACATGGTCTTTGTGCTGAGACAGCTTCAGGAGAAGTGCCGCGAGCAGAACAAAGGGCTGTACGTAACGTTTGTCGACCTAACAAAAGCGTTTGACACTGTGAGCAGGCAAGGTATGTGGCAGATCCTGGAGCGACTAGGCTGTCCCCCAAAGTTCCTCAACATGATCGTCCAGCTCCACGAGGACCAGCAAGCCCAGGTCAGACTAAACAGTGACCTCTCAGAACCATTCCCCATTCGCAATGGCGTGAAGCAAGGTTGTGTGCTGGCACCGACCCTCTTCACCATCTTCTTCAGCATGATGTTGAAGCAGGCCACAGTGGACCTCGACGATGACGACGCAGTGTACATCAGGTATCGTCTTGATGGCAGCCTGTTCAACCTCAGACGACTGCAGGCCCACACGAAAACCCTAGACCAACTGATTCGTGAGCTGCTCTTTGCTGATGACGCTGCCCTCGTTGCACACACAGAGAAAGCCTTGCAGCGCATTACGTCCTGCTTCGCAGATGCCGCCCAGCTCTTTGGACTTGAGGTCAGTCTGAAAAAGACAGAGGTCCTTCATCAGCCAGCACCCAAGGAAGAGCATCGCCCTCCCCACATCACCATCGGCGAGTCCGAACTGAAGTCTGTACACCAGTTTACCTACCTCGGCTGCATCATCACGTCAGATGCCAAGCTGGACAAGGAGCTGGACAACAGGCTGGCAAAAGCGAACAGTGCTTTCGGGCGACTATTCAAGCGGGTGTGGCACAATCAACAGCTGAAAAAAGGCACCAAGATCAGCGTGTACAGAGCTGTCGTCCTCACCACCCTGCTGTACGGTTCCGAGTCCTGGGCCCTCTACCGCAGCCAACTACGACTCCTCGAACGCTTTCACCAGCGCTGCCTGCGTACCATCCTCAGCATTCACTGGAGTGACTATGTCACCAACGTCGAGGTCCTTGAACAGGCGGAAACTTTGAGCATCGAGGCTTTGCTGCTGCGGACACAGCTTCGCTGGGCGGGGCACGTCTCCAGGATGGAGGATCATCGCCTACCCAAGATCACTCTGTTCGGCGAGCTCGCCACTGGACACCGAGACAGAGGGGCACCAAAGAAGAGATACAAAGACGGTCTCAAGAAGTCACTTAGTGCCTGCCAAATCGACCACCGCCAGTGGTCTTCGCTTGCTGCGGACCGTGACACCTGGCGCTCCACCATTCACAAGGCAGCCGTCTCCTTTGAGGACTCTCGCAGAGCTAACCTCAAGGACAAGCGGCTCCGGAGAAAAAACAGAGTTGTAACTCAGAACCCTGACCAGACCTTCCCCTGCAGCCACTGCGGTCGAACCTGCCTGTCGCGGATTGGCCTCCGCAGTCACGAAAATGCCTGCAGACGACGTGGGCAAGCCCTATAGAATCTTCGTTCGCGAAGCCAAGCCATGAGTGAGTGAGTGATGATTTAAAAACTAATAATTACTGACGAACAACAGTAATGCGACATTTTCGGAACCATCGGTGATTCCGAAAATGTCGCATTTCTTTTGCTCGTCAGTATACATATACGTCATGACTTTACACATGTAATTATTTTAGTCTAGTCTTAGTCTATTGTTTATTGTGTATATTAATGAGTTTAGGTTGTTTGTTTGTATGTATGTGGAAGGGTATGAGGGGAGAAGGGGGAAATGGTGTTGCGGATGACGTGAACATATAACTTTTATTACTTTTATTCTTGTTTCTTTGTGTATACCGCTGGGCCAAAATTTCCCCTCGGGGATAATAAAGTTTCATTGTATTGTATATACACAGGTGATGCGCTGTTCTTCCACTGTAACCTGCTGCACTGTAGCGACGCCAATAACTCAGAAACCAAGAGATGGGTGCTGATCCCCGCCTACAACAGAGCCACCAACGATCCCGTGTATAAACACCACCATCCCAACTACACCAAACTGCAAAAGGTATAGCCAGTAACAGACAGGCGCTCGGGCCGGAGTCGGGCGGAGTTGGCCGACTTCGGCCCGCCGAGCACCTTTTGTTGAGTTGACTGTCGCGAGTACTTTTGTACAGAGATTTTAGTTCTCCTCTTACTCCTGCGATAATGGAGTCGACCGGTACCATTTTAGGAAGTAATACTTACAGGCTAGGATTTAAAATTATCCGTCATCGGCAGGGAAAACATGACAATAGGTCCGTCACAGGCGATCTACAGCCCGTCACGTACGGCCGGCATAAGTAACTGGACGCTACTTTCAACAACAACAACAACAAAAAAAAACAAACAAACAAATGTGTCCGTGCCAGTGACGAACGATCTTCGGCCATTCTTTCCGTCCCATTCAAAATTTGTCCGTCAAATACGGAGAATTTTCCGTTAACGGTAAGCCTGTCTATATGGTTACCTCTCAGGCTGTCTGTGTCTGTCTGTATGTCGGTCTGTTTGAGTGTCTGTATGTATGTCGGTAGGTTTGTCGATCTAATTACTTATTTGTTATACATGTTAGCGTGTATGCGCTTATTTTAGTTTTGTTGTTGTTCTTGTTGTTTTTTTTAATGATGTAAAGCCAATTTCTCCAATCCGGTTGGACAACAGAATATTTTGAATTTTAATTTTTTTTTAATCTATTTATGTTTTTATTTCTTTAGGTTTTTGTGTCTGCGTGTGTGCGTGCGAGCAGGCTCGGGGTTGTTTTCGTATCTACTGCGAAGATAAAAACATAACATTAGTAATTAATACCGCCTGCGGCAGATCTGTGTATGTGCATGCGTCTGTATCAGACGGTTCCTCAGAAACTGTTTCGCCAGTTTGGCAAAATTCTAGCATGCGGAAGTCGTCTAATGTACATGTTTTAGTTCAAGGGTGGTGCCAGAATAGCTTGGCGCCTCAGGCGCCAAGCTATTCTGGCACCACCCTTGAACTATCATGGTACATTAGCACGAGTCGCTTATTTTGATACTCTGTTAATTGTGTGTATAGCTATTATATATTGACTACAGACTTGTATCCGGCGACCTTTAGCTTAGGACTAGCCACAGATGCTTCATGCAGTTGCAGTAAATGTTTGGTATTCTTGCAGGTGCCAGATTCTGCCATTCGTGAATGCCACAACTACACGGACCTGAGTGGGAAAGACTTCATGGATCCAACCACAGACAAAACCACGGATATTGCTGCCAACAATTCACCTGCCTGAGCACACACCCGTATCTTTAGAAAGACCCACTCGAGGAGTACGCCACAAGCACACTCCTATTCAAATGACTGAGATGCTTATGAGGAGCACGGCTCCCTTGATAAGCATCTTATTTGAATAAAAGGATACTTGTGGCGTACTCCCCGAGTGTGCCTGGGGAGTACTCCCACAAACACAGGGGTGGATCTGGTGGTGGTGGTGGTGGTGGTGGTAGTGATTGGTGTGTGTGTGGTGGGGGGGGGGGGGGGGGGGGGTCCAGGGTTTCCGGAATCGCCCCACCCCCCACCCTACAGGCCCAAAAAGTCTTTAAAATGCTATTAACAAAGCCCCTTCATCGGTAGGCTGGTGAGAGTCTCTCCCCACACACACACACCTCCCCCCCCCCCCCCCCCAACCCCTCGTTGTTTGATTTTCCGGTCAGAGAAGAGCACGGTTTCGCATCCTGAGGCCTTTTGTGTCAAGCTGAAGGTCCCGAACAAAAAGTTGGACCCCACTCCACCCCCCCCCCCCCCCTCGGTAACTGATCCGCCCCTGAAACTGTACGCACGCGCACACGCACACACATTAAAACATGTAGATCTACTGACACCATTCTGACTTTTAACAGACAGATCCATTCGTCGGTGTATTTTTCAATGAAATAAAGTCATGGTGATAATGAAATGTTTGTTTTGCGTATTGGGGGATCCTTTGAACGCGATATTTTTCTGTCCAACGGGGATGTGGGTTGAATTACACCCTAGTGTAACGCCACTGGTGCTGAAAACAGTGCGTGTGTAGTACTATAAACAGTACCGGTGGCTGCATACACAAGGGGGCTGTTGGGTCCCAACCTCGGCCAAAGTGACATATACTGGTCACAAATAGTAAGGTATACTAACTTTTCAGCTTGAATTACTAAAAGTCTTCACGGGTAGGCCTATATCAGTGATTAGCAATCCCACTGGTCTACAATTTCACAACACTGGTGTGACATATAGTGCTAAAAAAAAAAAAAAAAAGTAAAGGACATATTACTTTTAGCTTGAATTTTTAAAATGTCCCAAAAAGTTTAAACATTAATCAGACCAAAAAGGTCGACTGCAGTTTGCACGTGAAAGGTGTTTCCCGACATTTTAGTAATTCAAGGTGAAAAAAAAAAAGATGTCCCTTACTTTTTGTGAGCAATATATGCTAATTACTGAAACCAACCGTTATCATACCAATTCTGAGAACGTTTTGTAATTCAAGCTGAAAAGTTAATGTACCTTACTACTTTTGAGCATTGTATACATATATCGCTCTGGCCGAGGTTGGGTCGACGCCGAGGTTGGGACCCAACAGGGGCCCACAACTGTTTCTCCTTGCACACCGCATACACCATACATACCGCATTAAAGCAGGTCACGTGGCCACCGGCTGAAAAATGGATAAACGAGTTCAGTGCCGAGAAAAACTGAACACCAGCCAACTGCAAGAGGTATAGATCCTCATGAGCCCCCGCAATTGCGGGGGCTCATGAGGATCTATGCCTCTTGCTGACACCACTTTGAATCCATGTTCCTGGGACATCTGGGGCTTTATGGTGTTGAATTAACAAAGATTGTTGTTGAATTAACGGAGATTGTAGAAACACAGTCTGCGTCGGGTTAACATACGAGCACGCAAAAACAAAATTAAACAAATTTTACACAAACAAACATGAAAAAATAACAAACCATGAAATAAACAAATTACACACACAAACATCAATCAATCCAAACGAGACAAAGAAAGAAAGTTCAAAAGTACAAAGCAACAAATAATGAAAGAAAATATCCCGCCTAATTTACTGTCGTCTGAAGCCTTTGTTGCAGTAAGCAATAATTCTTCTCGTGTAACTTGTCAGACACTTGAGGTCTGTTACGTTTGTGGTTGTCTTATTCTTTTGAGAGCATGTGTGTGTTAATCATAGGAAGGATCCGCCGGATATTCATTTGAGTTATTTTGGATTAGAATTGCGTACCTTTTTAGTAGGATTCATTTTCTTTTGCCTGGAGAATTGCGATTGACTTCTGTTGTGTAGCTAAAATGACGAGTCTTTCCGTTACATACTTGTTGCTGTAGTCCGACCTCGTTTGACCTAGAACGTTCTGGAAAAGGCGCGATTATTCTAGTGACCTCAAATATGACGTCAAAGTTGTTGGGTACATTTCGCAACATTGTATCGAATGAGCCTAGATGGCAGTGCCCGGAAATTTGTAGTCGGATCTAGAGTGTTCTTTTTTTTCATGAATATTAACCCTTATCATTCGGAATACACCAGTGTGTGACTAAATAAGTTTGACTAAAATAGTTCAAGGGTGGTGCCGGAATAGCTTGGCGCCTCTAGGCGCCAAGCTATTCTGGCACCACCCTTGAACTAAATCCATTGGTCTATATCCTTATCTGCAGGTACTATAATGCAGCTTGCGTTTGTCAGTGTACAAATTTGAAGCTTTTAGCCTCAGTATGATATGGGCTAATAAGTTTTGGTTACGTTTTCTTTTCTGATTGGTTGCCCGTGTTGTGCGAATTTGCTGGATTTTTCTGAAAATCTGTAATAGAATAAAAGACGGTGTTAGGAAATATGTGTGTACATTGCCGGTATGAGAAACGCAGTGTGTCAGAAGTGTTGATGCATTGTAGAGGAGACAGTGTATCAGTGTGGATGCATTTGTGGATGCATTGTGCTGAGATTGCATCGCTGCAATAAAATATTGTTGGAACTGTTACTCCAGTGTGGTCTACATCCTTGTGCCTCGTGTGACGAGTTGCAGCTGAGTAATGTTTTTGTGTGTGTGTGTGTGTGTGTGTGTGTGTGTGTGTGTGTGTGTGTGTGTGTGTGTGTGTGTGTGTGTGTGTGTTTTGTTTGTTTGTCATTTTTTTTTTTTTTACAAGAACCCTACGTGCGTGCGTCTGGTGTGATTGTATCATACTAAGACTGTGACTATCACTACTACGTAACAAGGTCACAGTTCCGGTGTAATCATCGATAATCATGAGACAATACACGATACCGTGTCAGTCCGGGCCAAACGTCAGAAGTTAAAAGGCTGTGCCGAGTCCTTCAACTGTAATACAACACTGATCTCACACACTGACGAGCAAACTGAAATGCGACATTTTTTTGGTATAGTATTACAAATAAAGCGTTCTAAGCAGCGTGTAGCTGATAGTGCATTAGGTAAACATAGTTAGAACGCCTCATTGTAATCGCCGTAATTACATTAGCACTCGTATGATATGAAAAGTGCAACTGAAAATGTAAATAGTCTGTCAGTGCCACCAACTAGCCTCCGCGCACACCTGTCTAAGGAATAGGTCTGTAAGACTGTGAAACGCGTGACTCTAATGATTGGCCACAATGCTAGAGGGTTTTCTAGCCTACTTTGTTCGCTTCGAAATAACCGTGCCATTTCTCCGCGTAAAATAACCGTGCCATTTCTCCGCGTAAGCGGAGAAATGGCACGGTTATTTCGAAGCGAACAAAGTAGGCATTCAGCAGACGTGGCGAAATTTCATCAGGTCAAAGTTTACCTCTTTAAAAACTAGTTATTTGTTCATATGATTGGTTCCTTGTTATTGTAATCATATTTCACACTCCACTGTTAATATCTCTATGAACAAGTCATTTTTAAAGAAACCGTGTTGCGCATTGGCTTCCGGGGTCATACTGATGAAAGGTTACTACTAGCAACAAAACATCATGTCATCGACGACCCAACATGAACACACGCCCTGTGTGATGTAACAAGACTTGAAGTGAAGCACGTAGGAAGCAAGGAAGTGCGTCGTTTCACGTTCAACTTTAAAGTGATTTAAAGTTTGACGTCTGTTATAGAGAAACCAGTGTCGGCATCTGGCAACGGCACGGGACTTTTGTGCAAAGTGTCTACGCGACTTGAAGGAAATTTGTGCATAAACGGGTCATGTTAGAGGATAGTCGTCCTTGATTATCGCGGCCGATCACTCACTAACTTGATATGAGAGATAATTACCGGGTTTCAGGAATCTGAAGCACACGGCATGTACTTTTTGATGCGTCGCTGAGACGCCGTAGACATGCCCTAGGAGCTAGGACCCAACAGCTATGTTGGGTCCTAGCCTAGGAGTGAGTCCGCTTTGAAGGTTGTTTCGGTCCCCAGATCATCTGTGATTTGGCTCTGAGCCCACAGAGTGAGTGCGGGAAGGAGGCACGTGTTTAGGCAATGGCCGAGTTCAGTCTCGTGCATTACTGAAAACTGATTGTTCACAAGTATGTTACTGATTTGGCGGAGCCGGGCTCCGCCAAATCAGTAACGTACTCGGTAAACAATCGGTAATTGGCAACTCGAACCCCTATCGTCCAAGCTGATACTTATAGCAATAGTAATAGACTTATGCTAAGCCGTATATACTGATACTGCGTTTCAATCTCAGTGACCATGACCGTACAACTCGGATGAACATCGCGCAATGTGACAAACTCTGCTTTTAGTTCAAGGCCGTCGGTATCGTGACTCGCCGGCGGTACACAGCTGTACTCGGCGATTATATAGCAGTCGACAGTGCTATATTGTCGACAATTCGAGTGTGCCGGTGTGCGTGTGAGCTTGGGCCAAACTCAGTGTCAGTTCAAAATGGCGTCCGCAGACGGTAAGATCGCGGCCGCAACACTGACACTCGCTAGATAGCCTACATACTAACGCTTTGTTTAACACATTCAGTTCCGTGGGGTCAAACTCGTCCAGCCGTTTGGGGCTGTCCGTAACCTGTTCAGTGCCAGCTGACGCAGACTGTGTCGTCAGGTTCTGCAATCTTCGTTCAATCAACTGACGGCACGGCCACTGAAACAACCCACTCAGTGTCAGTCCCAGGAACATGGAGTCAAAGTGGTGTCAGCAAGAGGCATAGATCCTCATGAGCCCCCGCAACCGCGGGGGCTCATGAGAATCAGTATACCTCTTGCACTTGGGTGGTGTTCAGCTTAGTCTCTCGGCACTGCTGGAACGGGTGAAGACTCACTGATTATTGGAGGTTGTTGCCAGACCATGATAGTTCAAGCCGGGGCGCCAGGCGCCAAGCTGTTCTGACACCGTGACCACCCTTGAACTATCAAAGTCAGTCGATCCGCCATATCTAGAGCTGAACAGGTTAAACGGCGTTTGGAGGCCACATATCTTATCTGTTAAGATATTTTCGAGGTTTCTTTGTTGTGCTTCTGTGCTTTTAGTCGCGTAAGTGTACTATCAGAGTTTGAGAAAATCAGTAAGAGATATTTTCACTGACCGGGCTTCAGCTGCGACGGTCGAAAAAGTGCAAGTAAGTACAACTTGCTTGTAGGATTCAGGGGCGGATAAGTTACGACCTCCCGAGGGAAGAGGGGGGTGGGGGTGGGAGTGGGGGTGGTTTCCCAACATTTGAAATAAGTCATTTACAGTCAAAGAATGTTTCAGTGAAAAAACAATTGCCGAGAGTCAGTGAGTAAGTGAATGCACGAATCAGTCAATTTGTCACTGAGTCAGTCGGTCATTTTGTCAGTCAATCAGTGGATGTAGTTAATGCCTAAGTTGCAACAAAGTACACATTAACATTAACGGCACATATTACGTAAAACTTACGCAATGTTGAGCGTAGCCATTCTGTGTTAGTCTTTGAGTTTGCACGCCATATCAACGCAAAACCCAGTGTACGGTTAGAAACAAAACTAACCAAGCGTAACAAACAATTGGCTGATGCTATTTTAAATTTGAAACCTGCTAAATAACACATTAACCTTCTTACGTGAAGACTACTAATCTAATACATGTAAACAGCATTCAGCATTTGTTAACCATCTATTGCAGTGAGACTTCATAATATGAAAATGGCTGGTTTAAAGATTATATGTTTGCTGGCGTGTCGTGTTGGACATTACGACTTTCAGCACAGGGGGAGGGAATCGAAGACCTGACAAGAGTTTCGTGCCCCTGACTCGGAGCGTCACATCACTCCCTTGCTTTACACTGGCTTCCTGTGAAGTTCAGAATTGAATACAAAATTGCTTCCCTCGTTTTTCAGGCCTTTGATAAAACACTCCCGGCATACTTGTCTATACACCAGGCAGAGTATTGCGCTCCAGCACTGACGAAAGAATATTGACTACCCCCAGAGTGTCCTTAAAAACCTTTGGACAGCGGTCCTTTGCTTTCCAAGCTTCCAAAGTGTGGAATGGTCTTCCCCATGATATTCGCCATGTACCATCTTTGGCCATTTTCAGGGCTAGATTGAAAACATTTTTTTTTTTCAATTTGGCCTTTGAAAGGGAATGATAAACACTAAGTTTTCCTATCAACATGTATATGTCCGATCAGGCTCTTGAAATGTTATGTTTATTATTTTAGTTGTGTCAGTGTGCACTGATTTGGACCTATGAATGATTGTGTTTTTGTACGTTGTCTGTACTTTAGTTAGTTAATTTAAATTAGTTAGATTATCTAGATGTAAAGCGCTCAAAGCCTTTCTTTGTGGGGATATTGCGCTATAGAAGAGTTATATTATTATTTTATTATTATTAATAGACGCTCAGAGTCAGGGGCACGAAACTCTTGCCAGAACTTCGATTACCTCCCCTGTGCTTTCAGCTGTAACGGTCGAACCACATACCAGCAATTATGTAGGCCACATTCCTTGGGCCGTAAGGTCCAAAATCATAGATCAGCACACAATGACTTTCTTCCCCTCTCAGTGTTTCCGTGCGACCCCCGAAACTTTGTCCTCACCGAGGAGATGAGGAGGGCTTACGAGGACACTGGCTATATCCTGATCAAGTAAGTCACAATCTGTTAACACTGAGGCAATGGATAGGACGGGGAAGTGGGAGGGGTGGGGGGGGGGGAGATAAAATGTAGGAGAAGGCCAGAGTATACCTACCCCCCCCCCCCGGCCCACCTACCCCTCCTCCCCCACCCGAGAATTGTGGAGAAAGAATTTTACTTCATTATGCTTGATTTTTCGGAGATTGGATTTTTTGGGTTAAACTTCCACTCCTCGCCATTTGTTTGGAGGTTGGACAGTCGCTTGCATCTTCGGGCCAATGAGCAAAAGGCCATTGGACCGACATCGGCCGCCGTTGACCCGCGCACGGCGACGTCGGCCCGACTGATGGCCTTTAGCGCAATGGGTGTTGCCTAATACGGGCTAATGAACCATGATGGTAGGCTGGGACCAATGTGATGGGGCGCCAGTTGCACGTTAGGATAATCGTTCAGACGGCAGCGGGAGGTCTGGTGATGCCGGAATGCAATTATTCAATAAGGCGCGCGTCAAGGGAAAAAAAAACGTTCCCTACGCCAGAGTCTAGATCTGGTACTGCCGGTTTCAGCAGAGTATTAAACAATTGTTTTACGTGTCTCACGTGCAGAGGCTTCTTGGACGATGAGGAGTTGACCCAGATTCGCAAGACCGTGGAAGACACAGATGGCTTTCGTGCAAACTGTTATGGTGTACGTAGACTGTCTGCCTGTCTGTGTCAGTGTCTGTCTGCCTGCCTGCCTATCTCTGTCTGTCTGTCTCTCTACGGTGTACGTATTCTGTCTGTCTCTGTCTGTCTGTCTCTGTCTGTCTGTCTCTTCCTGTCTGTCTGTCTGCCTCTCTCTCTCTCTCTCTCCTCTCTCTCTCGCTATTTACCGCCCAGTCATCAACATACTCCAGATCAAGAAAATCCCTTATTGTGCCGCGACCTAGAATTGATCTCTTCTTCTTCTTCTTCTCGAACGCCGTCACACTTGGAGTTTGGCTCTCAAAATGAAATCTGTGGTCTTCTGTAGGACCTCCACAGGCCCGTACAGTTTCTCTTGTAGAGTGGCGGGCTTCTGCCATATCTCCTCCCTCAGCAGCTGCACAGACGCTTTCACCTCGTGCCATCTCCCCTGTGCCCCTGTAGAGAAGCAGAGCAGACCACAGAGCACATCCTCCTGGACTGTGGGAACCACCAGAATTGATCTCTATAAAAAGAGTTTAACGTTCTCTGGCTCTAGCCTTTGGAATGCATTGCCTAGAAATGTCACGACATCAGCTACCTTCTCCTCCTTTAAAGTCAGCCTCATCGAGTACTTGTTTTTGTCAGCAGCACCGCCGTAACTGTGCACATATTGAACGGCTATTCTGATTAGATAATTAACTGCATATTATATCCCATTTTTCGATGACTCAGTTTTATTCAGTACAGCTTGCGTGTAGCCAACTATTCATATGACTGACTGACTTAACGTCGTAAGCCGACGAGCGCACGTGTGTGTGTGTGTGTGTGTGTGTGTGTGTGTGTGTGTGTGTGTGTGTGTGTGTGTGTGTGTACGTGCGTGGGTGCGTGGGCGTGCGTACGTGTATATTAGAGACAGAGAGTGGCGTGAGGAAACGTGCATGCGTATGTATGCGTATTAGGCTGCGTGCATTCCTATAACATTACTTTAATTAAACCTCACAACACGTGATTATGCTCGACCAGTAAAGCTGTTAATTCCTGTCACTTCTCCCATACATTTTTCTTCTCTATTGGCTTGTGCGTGTCAAGTTTTTTTTTTCTTCTGTTCAGTAGTAGAAAATCAGTTTCTAAATACATGTATTGTAGATGTTAAACGCAATCACTCACTCCGTCCATAGCGTCTGTCCATTCATGCATACATCTGCACACCCAACCACCCCACCACCCAACAATCAGGCACTCAGTGAGTCAGAGCATCATCGATAGATAATGCTATGACTGAGTGCCTGATTGTTGGGGGTGGCCGCCGGGTGGGTGGATGTGTTGATAAATATGCATATATTTATTTAACCCATTTAACCCCATGGCCGCATTTGGAGGTGTTACCTGACGACTGTGTACTAGTTGCAGGAGATGAATTGATAATGATAATTCAAGGGTAGTGCCAGATTAGCTTGGCACCTTGAATTATCATGGTCAGGCCACCTCCTGATGTAGGGGATCGGGGCAAAATGGGTTAAAGACTATTTATTTAGTTTACACTCCACTGTTAAGGTGTCGGACGGTAAGGGGGGAGAGAGTCGGCTGACGTTGTGGAGCCATCCCGGCGATGACGTCACAGGCATGCTGGCACGGTGCGAGAAGGTGGCGGGAACTGTGGAAAAGGTCAGGACCATTTTTTTTTAAATTCTTTGGAAAAAAAAAAAAAGAACTTTAGTAGATTAACATTATTATTATTATTATTATTATTATTATTATGTCATGTCTTGTTTTATTTTATGTTATGTTGTGTTATGTTATGTTATGTTAATGGAGTTATGTTACGTTAATTTAAGTTACGTTATCTTATCTTATACTGTTTTATCTTATCTTATGTGTGTTGACTTATTTATTATAATTCAATTCCTTACACATGCAGCTGCTGGGAGGAGAGGTGTACCACTACCACACCAAGCTGATGGCGAAGGACGGGAAAGGGGTGGGAGGTGCTCACATCTGGCATCAGGACTACGGGTATGATTTCTTCACGCACTCTCGCTGAGCTAACCTTGAACTGAAAAGAAAATCCCAACACAGGAAGAAACCGGTTTGTAAAGAACAAGTACAACATAATAGTACTGTTCTTGTTATTTTTTGTTTCTAAACGGTTTGGGTTTTTTTGGCAAGTAAAAAATCTGAATAAAAAAGGCGAATGGCAAGCGTGTAACAAGCAATTCTTGTCCTTTCTAAGCGTGATTCTTTCTTTGTTAGGATTGTCTGTGCTTCAGTTTGGTCAAGATTTATTTCCCCTGAACTATTATGACCCGGCATCACCCCGCAGAGCTGGCATAAGTCTATGGATGGTTCAGACAGTTTCGAAATTTATTAATACTAATACGTGTGAATGACTGCGTGTCTTTGCTGTCCTCGTTTTTATCAGATTAGTTGGTAAAAACAAATTTAAAAAAAAGAAAAAAAGTTTTTATCAGGTTAGTTGGTGAAAATTTAACCGGGGCTCTTAACCGCTCAGAGCAGACGATACCGTTCAGCGGAAAACACGCGTAAATACGCGTTTTTTCTGCCGAACGGTATTGTCGGAGGCAGTTATAGGGTTAAATACTGAACCTCTAGGAACAGGAACGTTTTCTGCATTAGTTCTCGCATCGTCGATATACAAATGGTCACACTTGTATCTCGGTCACACACACACACACACACACACACACACACACACACACACACACACACACACACACACACACACACAGAAACTTTATCTCAGACACGAAGTTGACCAGCTGTACCGACTGACTATAGATAGAAATGTCCCTTTGGGTGTGGGTAGCGGTTTTAGTCGCGATGACTCCTATAGGAATCATCGCGACTTAAACAGCTACCGACACACAAAGGGATATTCCAAGGCTTGGTTCCCCTTTCCATAATTAACAGTAGTTACACCGTTTAGTTTGTTAAATTTCGTTTTTGTACATTCCGGCGATACGTGCTGCATCCGGATACGCGGCAAAAAATCCGCGTATTATCCATATACTGAACGTATCAAATGAGTTAATTTACTTGCCTTCCAGATACTGGTATAAAAATGGCTGCCTGTTTCCCGACATGCTCAGTGTTTTCCTTCCCATCGACCCTTGCCGCAAGGAAAATGGCTGTCTACAGGTGTGTGGTGCATTTTTTTGTTGTTGTTGTTGTTTTTTGTTGTTGGTAAAACAGATTCTACCACGTATTCTAAATCAGATTAAAGAAAACACTTTTGAATGCGTATTTTCTCAAGTTGCTTTTAGTTGGTTGGTTAGTTCGGGGTTTAACTCCACGGCATCGGAGTGATCAATGGATAAGGGACAACTGGCAATTGCCTATGGAGTGCGACCTGAACACTGATCAATTCGGCCGCACTGCAACTGTGGCACTTTGATTTACCAGGACTTTTATCGGACATGCTATCTGAACAAGCCCGTCGTTTTGCCTGGACAAACGTTTCTTTTAATTGTCTTTGTCCAATTACATTTGCATGAAACGCCGCAAGGCTATTTTCTGAGAACGCATTCTAATTGTTTTTTTTAATTTATTTATTTATTACACATATACAACATGCACATAAACAATTACAATGTCACAAAAAGTTACAATAACCATAAAAAACCAATGCAGTCAAAACTCAAAACATTCAACCCCAAAAACAAACACTAATGCAATCAAATTACATAAACAGAAAAAAAACAACAATTAAATAGACAACAAGTTCGCTGCAGATATTGTAGTCTAACAAGTTACCAATCTATTTGTTAATAAAATTTTCATAGTGTGCCCATTTTAATTTAAAGTCTGTGTGTTCCATGTTCAGTTTTGCATTGTGCTTTTCAATGTTATACCTGTCTTTCAGTTCTCTACGAAAGTGCCGCATCGTTGGCCTTCTCTTCCTTATTTTACATTTATAAATATAGAATTTTGCCATCAGCATTCTAAAATTATTGCATGACATATTGATCCCTGAATAATATGTAAGAAGTGTGTGCGTGCGTGTGTCAACTGGTTTTGAGTTCAAATCAGGAAACGCGCAGCTAGTAATTCAGGATTGAAGTTTCTCAAGTTTCAATCATGTATCACGCTTTTGTGTTCAAAGCAACCAACAACAACAAAAAAAATTAATCGATGTGCAGTTTGCCCGACATTTGTGCATATTTCTTGAAACACCTCATGTTTCTACGTCTGGCCTTGAAAGCATATTGACCTTGACCTTGTCTGCCTTGCCAACAGGTGATCGAGGGTTCGCACAAGTGCGGCCGCATTGACCATGACCTTGTGGCCGGGCAGCAGAAGTGTAACCAGGAGCGACTGGAGCAGATCATGAACAAACTGCCCCTCAAGTACGTGGAGATGGACCCAGGTACGTCACAGGAAAATAAGCATGCTATAGTGTGTTTATTTGCAATGTGCACGACTTCTGTGTGGGCCGGGGGAGGGGGGAGGGGGGCAGGGGGGCGATAGAGAAAAGAAGCAATGTTTGGCAGATTGGGAATGGAAAACAACTTTCACTCTCTAGAAGCAGAGAACTTTCACTGTCTTGAAACAGAGACTTTTTTTTTTTTAAATCTGAGTTTGGCCACAACTACACACTGGGGAAGGCCCTAATTAAAAGCCAGGCAGGTGTCCCGAGGAGTGTTTAGCCCATGAGTGCAAATGGGTTCCAGAAATCAGAAGTAGGGCACAATTGCACGTATTTCGACGGAAAAGTGGATTATAAGCCCGGACAAACACGCGATATCGCGTGTTTGTCCGGGCTTTTAATACATTTTTTCCCGTCGAAACGCATGCAATTTCGACCCACTTCTGATTTCTGAACGTCTATTACTATAATTTGTGCCCATATAAACACATATCATAAAATGTTAACTCATACATGACAGGCGACGCGCTGTTCTTCCACTGTAACCTGCTACACTGTAGCGAGGCCAACCTGTCAGACACCAAGAGATGGGTGCTGATCCCTGCCTACAACAAAGCCACCAACGATCCCGTGTATAAACACCACCACCCCAACTACACCAAACTGCACAAGGTAATACAATACAATACTACAATACAATACAACTTTATTGTCTGTTCGAGTCAAGGCACGACAGAAATTTGCCTTTCGGCTCGTCATGAAACAACAATATGAAACAACAATATAAGACATTAACAAACGCTACAAGAACGTAGAGTCCGACATAGCTCAGGCGGTTAAACGTCGGAGCAGGAAAGCGAAGGGAATCGCCGGGTCGTGGGTTCGAATCCCGTCCTGGTCCCGGTAGCTGGACTCACAATCCAGGGTGGAAAAACGGATTTGTTCAATGGCATTTCCGTTGAAAGGTCCTGGTAAATCAAAGTGACACAGTTGGAGTGCGCCTGAGTTGATCAGTGTTCAGGTCGTACTCCATAGGCAATAGATTTCCCTGTCCCCCATCACCCGCCCGTCAGGGCCGTCCATGATCACCTCGGTGCTGTGGACGTTAAACCCGAACGAACTAACTAACTAACTACAAGAACATATCATGAAAAATTATCATTGCAACAATCTATCACAAGCAATCTGTCACAAGATGGGAGGTAATGTTAAGTAGATCATACTTATCACGGCGTTATCAAACGAGAGTTCAAAATCGAGACAGCAGTTGGAATAAAAGACTTCTTAAAAACATTCCTTTTGGCAAGTGGCATGTTGAAACGTCTGCCTGATGGTAGCATTTGAAACTGATCAGATAGTGGGTGACGAGGATCATTGACAATGCTAGCAGCTATCCTTCGGACAGCTCTATGGTACAGATGTTTGCAGCAATAAGGGTATACTGACGAGCAAAAGAGAAATGCGACATTTTTTTAATCATCGGTTAACACTAACGTGTTTCCGATGATTTTTAAAATGTCAAATTTCTTTTTCTCGTCACTATAGGTTAGAAAATGCACTAAGTTCGCACAGTCCGCGGATTCAGTTAGTTTGGGGTTTGACGTTCACGGCACCGGAGTGATAATGGACGACCCTAGCGGGCGGGTTATGGGGGGACAGGAAAAGCTATTACCTATGGAGTACTACCTGGACACTGATCAATTCTGCCGCACTGCAACTGTGCCACTTTGATTTACCAGGACTTTATCACGGACATGCTATTTGAACAAGCCCATCGTTTTGCCTGGACTCGGCGGATTCAGCCACACCGTTCCACTTAAAAAGCCGGGTCTCGATCGATGCGTGGCAGTTACCGATCATACGAGTTGCTATGGCGGAAACAGGTTGAATTTGACGTCATGATCAGGCACTGTCTCTGAGGCATGGAACTGAAAGCAGTGACATTACTTATCACACAGTAAGCCTCCCTAGATCTTTGAAAGTACTGCCCGCGGAGTGAAGACCTTCACCCAAGTTTTTAATGCCGTCCGGCAGTGACAGAGCTTGTAGCGTTAGCGCATGGATCGGGCATATGATCAGACATCGTTTTTCTGACGCTGTCACAGGGCACTGCCTTATCGTGGATCCGGGCCTTATGAGCCCTCTCAATAGACTACTGCGTCACTAATCGATCAGTCTAAATCTTTATCCTTGAATTGGTTGCTGAATCGAACGGCATGATCGCGGCATGCACTAGCGTATGACTGATTTAGTCATCGTCTCATTGTCTGATCTAACTTGGATTCTAATCTGTACCGGTACACTGCTTTTCAATATCTCTCCCGGCTCGCGAAGTACGCCACAAGTAAACTTCTATTCAAATGATATGCTTCGCATCTCATTTAATAGAAGTGTACTTGTGGCGTACTCCCCGAGTGGGTGTTAACTGGGGAGTACCGTGGGTCCCGCAAACGGTCTGAACTAACTTGAAATCTGACTGACGGATAACCTCTGTCGTGAAACTTTCCTCACTCTCCGGTTAGTTCGGAGCGGTTTAACGTCCACAGCCGGCATCAACTCGAAGCCGTGATATTGGACGGTCCTAGCGGGCGGGTTCGGGGAGCAGGGACAGCCGCCTTGCCTATGACCTGAAGACGGATCAATTCGGCCGCACTGCAACTGTGGCACTTTGATTTACCAGGACTTTTAACGGACATGCCATCTGAACAAGCCCGCCGTTTTGCCTGGACAATCACTGTCCGAAAGATCGAGACCTTTCGTTAAAAGAAATATTGTGCTGGTGTGGTCATTTTAGCGTACGTGCTGGTCTGTGATTTTGGACCTTGCGGCTGTCAAGCCGCAAGGTTCAAAATCACAGACCAGCACACGATTCAAACTTAGGTCACAGGCAAGCGAATCGATCTCAGCGCTGTCATAGTGTGCATAGCGGTGTGAGAGTGACTGATGGGACGGCGGATCCGATTGCCTGTGCTTAGATCCAATCATTATGTTTGCAGGTGCCGGACTCTGCCATCCGCGAGTGTCGCAACTACACGGATCTCAGCGGGAAAGAGTTCCTGGACCCCAAAACGGACAAGACGACGGATGTCACCGCCAACAAGTCACCCGCCTAAACACGAGTACTGGCAAGACAACTTGAAGCGTACGTTCTCGACAGCAAAGGTGACTTTCATGTTGATGCAATACAATATCAACTGATGCAATGCAATATCAAGGTCGTCACGTTGACAGTGGCGTAGAAACAGGGCCTTGGGGGAGGGGGGGGGGGGTGTCTTTTAATTGAAAATGCAGAGGGGGTGGGAGGAGGCACAGTATCCCCTGCACACCACCACCCCCACCTTCCTAATTCACGCACCGTCAGGCGAACTCCTGAATCATGAATTGCCACTAATTTGTCATTTTCTTCTTTGCACTTCCTCTAATATTAAAATTATTGATAATTTGTTTAATTAGGGTTGATCCGATTGTTTGATTTTGAAGAATAATCATACAAGTACACATGTATTCACAACGGTACTTGTGCAATCCATCATGATCTTTCAAATTAGGCAAGCTTGTCCATAATTTTGCTGTTTTCTTTCCTTTTTTTTTTTACTTGTTGTTTTCCTCTGAATATTTTTTTTTAGGGTGTAGGTAATAATCCAGAGTACTGTTTTGTGTGTGAATTTATATTATCATCATCATCAATACATTGTCACATCATTGCCTGCATTTCTGTGATTGTGTTTGTCGCCCAAAAAATATGTGCAAGTAAAATTATATTGGTGTGATTTGTGTTAATGCCATTATCCTCAGAAGCAGCAGAATGAATATATCGTTCACTGATTCTGCGATTTGATGTTAGGAGGATACCTTGTACCTTGTAGGGCACACTGGTTGTCCCCCATGATTCACTACAGCTGAGTTGTAAGCGAATCAAAAAAGGCAACCAGTGTGGTAGTAGGACTCTTATTAGACAGTCTACTAGAGGTTCTGCAAGGTATCTTTCTTCCTAATAACTGTAATTATTATTGTTAATATTGTCCTTAGTAAACAAAATATCCCCAACACGTTATCTTCACAAGTTTCAATGTTTTATTTCAAAGCAAATGTACAAAACATACAAGTTCATTTCCTGCATTTGAAATATTCAAATGAAAACAAATTTCACGCAGTCATCCTGTCAACACATCAGTTTTTCATCCACAGCACACACACACACACACACACTCACTATGAATATCCCATACCAAACCCAGGAAAAATTATCACCACCAATCTGCAAGAGGCATAGATCCTCATGAGCCCCCGCAGTTGCAGGGGGCTCATGAGGATCTATGCCTCTTGCTGAAACCAGTTTGTATTCATGCACCTTGGACGGCTGCGGAACTTTGATGTTGAATTAACCAATGACTTTAACTCTTTCGAGACGTGTCGCATCCTGGATTCGCGGCCTAAGGCCGCGAATCCGGATGTGACACATCTCGAAAGCGTTAAAACGAAAATCTGCATCCACTGGCAGTGAAGGGGTGTGGCCGGTTATGATCAGACTAGACCAAAACGGTGTTGTTATAAATGAAAAGAAAAGGGGAGACTGCCAGTGCTAATATTTTAGGAAGGTTACAAAGTAAAGTAGGTAATAGCACTGTCAGGGGAGAGAAGTGTGCATGATCAACCAGTGATCATAGATCTACTGTGGCCAAAGCACACACAAAAAAAAGATAGGAAAGAGAGGGGGCGCTAAGAAAGTGACTGGAAGCAACGCATATGGAAGCCCCCCGAAGGGGGGCGTATCACATATCCCACTGTTCGAGCCACTCAGTGCATGGAAATTTAAACCTAGGTCCCCCAAGGGGGGTCCAGATATTTAGCCGGTGTGGACAGCTGTTTCGGTCTTGGCGACCTCTTCAGCACACCATCGGCAATACTGGAGGAGGCAGGAATTTCTGCCTACCTGCAATGACAGCCACATTTTACTGTGGTGTCTGCAGGGGCATACATTCCATGCCACCACCTAGAGCTAACTCTGTTGTTGTTAGTTCGGTGTTCAACGTCTGCGGCACCGAGGTATTAATGGTCGGCCCTAGAGGGCGGGTTATGGGGCACAGGGTTTTTGCCTATGTAGTACAAGGAAGGAAGTCGTCGGCGAGGTCGTCAGAGAAAGAGTTGGGTCGCAAACATAAAAGAATGGACCGAACTCGAGATGCCAGACTTGCTTGCCACCGCCCAAAATAGAACTCAGTGGAGAGCACTGTCTGTTGCTGCTGCCTTTCAGTCCCCCCAACGCCCAGTTCGGGCAAGGGACTGATGATGATGATGAGTACAACCTGAACGCTGATCAATTCAGCTGCACCAACTGTGTCACTTTGATTTACCAGGACCTTATAACGGACATGCTATCTGAACAAGCCCGTCGTTTTGGTCAACCTAATCGTGAAATGCACCTTGAAATAACAACAAAGACGCACGCTTCAGAAAAACAAGCACAACGCACTTCAGTACCAGTTCTGTATGTTTTTGGCAAATGGGTTTCATCCTTTGTTGCTTATAATATTTCTTTTCTCCAGGGCGAAGGGTAAATTTAATCAGGTTTGTATGCAGATAGGAACTGTAAACAGGTAGCAGTGGTTGTTGGGTTTGAATCTCAGCGTCAACCCAACCTCGGCCAAGTGACATATAATGCTCAAAAATAGTAAGGTACATTAACTTTTCAGCTTGAATTACTAAATGTTCTCAGGATGGGTAATTCAAGCTAAAAGTAATACATCCTTTACTTTTAGAGAGCACTATATGTCACACCAATGTTGTGAAATTGTAGGCCGGTGGGATGGCTAATATACCCGTGATTATACCCATTCTGAGGACTTTCTGTAATTCAAGCTGAAGTTTAATATACCTTACTATTTGTGAGCAGTATATATGTCACTTTGGCTGAGGTTGGGTCGACGCCGAGGTTGGGACCCAACAGTGATTTCATTCGCTAACTGCATAAAAACCGACAAACTTTAATCCAGGACCAAAGTGAAGATTATCTTTACACTGTCTGGCCTTTGACTGAGCCTGAAATAACTGAAGACTGGCCCAACTATTTTCTCTCTCTCTCTCACACGCACTCACAAGCTAACGTAAAGAAGTTTAACCCCTTCCCTGCAGATTGCGTTTCTGAAATCATAAACTCACCATCAAAGATCCCATACATCAAAGTAACATGAGTACAAAGTGGTTTTAGCAGGAGGCACAGATCCCCATGAGCCCCCGCAATTACGGGGGCTCATGGGGATCTGTGCCTCTTGCAGCTGTGTGGTTTTCAAGTTATTTTCTCAACTGTTAAGTCGACAAAGCCTAACAGAGCAAAAACGACCCCACTGTTTTGGCAAACGGGCCCCATAATGTCACACTGTGATCCCTACCACTTAAAGCCACCTGCTCCTCAGCAATATTTCCTTTATTAATGGACCTAGTGTCTTACAATAATGCTGCATAAAGGGACTAAATTAACCCTTTTAACCCCATGACCACATTTCCCAAATTTTGGAGGCGTTGGCTAACGACTATGTACCAGTTGCATGACACGGATCAACCATAATTCAAAGGTAGTGCCAAATTAGCTTAGCGCCTGACGGCGCCAAGCTAATCTGGCGCTTCCCTTGAATTATCATGGTCGATCCATCTCCTGTAGTGTGTTGTAAAAGGACAAACTTTTCTGCTCTTTCTCCCTCTGCTAAGCAGAAGAGTTCCACCAATGCACACAAGGGGCAGTAGAAAAAAATCTGGTACATGGCAGTACTCACACGGAGTGTGACAAAACATACAAGAAGTCTTTGTTGTGGCAAGGTAACATGGAAAACCTGTTCTAACAGTGAATTGTAGCAATCAAATGCCTGCCCTGGAACAGATCGCTTTAAGCTCCACATAATATCAAGGTAAATCCTACCCATTCTGCTATCTGAGACACAAGCTAACAATTAAAGCAGTTTGAAGACAGTAACAAAGTGAGATCTGTTTTTACTTCATGTGGGGGCCAACATTAGGCTGCACATAATGCCCAAAAAATATGTCCCACATTTTCTGTGTCAGACGCAAGCTAACAGGTAAAGCAGTTTAATAACAGTAAACCAAGCGAGGATTGTGTAAACCCCTTCAGTTCCAGCCGACGCAGACTGCATTTCTGCAATTGCCGTTAATTCAACACCAAGAACCCTAGATGTCCCAGGAACATGGATTCAAAGTGGTGTCAACAAGAGGCATAGATCTTCATGAGCCCCCGCAACTGCGGGGGCTCATGAGGGTCTATACCTCTTGCAGATGTTCAGATGCTCTCGGCACTGAATCGGTTAATGTCAGGTTTGGTCTGCCATTCGGCTCTGCATTACATAACTGTACTTGCATGTTGTACAGCAGAATGTGTTTTGAGCGACCACCCGTTAGAGAGATACACGCCATTGCAGAGCATCATTTAGGTGGCTGTGACCACCTACATGATTGTCTTCAATGATAGGAGACACCTTTTTTTTTCGCTTGCAAGAACTCTTGAGGGAGCATTCATCTTTAAGACTTTTATATTTTGCACACACACAAAAATGGTGTTTGCTCACATGTCCTACTGTACAAAATAGGCTTCAACAATTTTCCTGACAAAAATAAAAACCAAACAAAACAAGCAAAGCAGTTCAACACACTGAGGTCTAGGGTCTGAAAATGTAAATCTGGGAGTTGTCCAGGAAGTCTACACTGACCATGATAGTTCAAGGGTGGTGCCAGAATAGCTCAGCACCTATAGGCGCCAAACTATTCTGGCACCACCCTTGAACTATCATGGTCATTTATAGGCAGAAAGCTATTCTGTCATCATCCTTGAACTATCACGGTCGCTCAATATTTTCACACAGTGTGTCATGGCTGCACGGGTTTTAGCATATTAAACAATACAACTGGCCTACCTCACGCAAGCAGTCTAAGCACACTTGGTTTCCTTTTAATTTGCTTCGGGCAACCAATCCATGATCACTGGTGTATGATGCACAGTCCTTTCCCTTACTACTGCTCCCCCCCCCCCCAACCCCCCCTCCCGCTTACCTTATCCTCTAGTGGAATCATAATTTCACCGAAATAACCTGATAAAAATTCATCACAAGTATGAGACTCGGACTGCTTTTTTCTAGCCTCATGTTAAACAAGCAGTGGTTAGTCGATTATTACTCAGACAAAATGCAAACGTAGAAAACAAAATATACAAATTTAAGTTAACTTATTCAACTCCACATACGTATTTCCCAACAACTATACAGGAGATGGATCGACCATATAATTCGAGGGTAATGCCAGATTAGCTTGGCGCCGACAGGCACTACCCTTGGATTATCATGGTCGACCCATCTCCTGCTGTAGGGTGTCAGGGCTGAAGGGTTAAACAAACAGGTTATTGCACAACACTAGTGCAGATTCATACAACTGGGACCAACCATGGGGATACATAATGGTAATTTGTACAAGGTGAAGGTTTCTTAGCTCCACAGAGCCCTACATGTAATGTGATGAACTGATTTTATGCCACACGGATACAGTAGTTCAAAAGTATTCCTTGATTAGGTAATGGGTGCCTCTCCAGTGCACTACTTTTGAGCTGTCAGATCAATTCTTTTCTTGTGACGAGTAATGGGTAGCTGTTGACTGAGAACTATTTGGCCCTCTGAACTTGAAAGTGAAACGGTCCCACAAGGACAACTGGAAATGTAAGCCACTAAGTGATGGACAATTAAAAGCCACCAAGTGACGAAAAAGTAAGTAACAAATGCATGATATTCCAATCAAATTTAACAAATGTATGATATTGCAATGACATGTCAAATCATGATTAACATTCTTATTTTCTGGTGCTGCTGTCAGAAATAATTAAATTAGAAATGATCAGAAATAAATAAATTGCAAATGATCAGAAATAACTTCAAAATAAGTACCTCATCAGAAATTACCAGAATACATGATTTGAAATACGTATAAAATAAATTGATAATATAAAGACATAAAAAGTGAAGGCAAGTAGAGTCGCTCATCGAACTGTGAGAGACACAGATTTTCATGAGTCAGTGCAGCCTGTGGAAAAAAAAAGGGGGGCAGGGGGGGGGGGGGGGGGGGGGGGGGAAGGGTCTGGGCGACTGATCTGATCTATACTACTTGGTACCTTTAACCCTTTAAACCCCAAAACTGCATTTCCAAATCATGGAGGATTCACCTAATTACTACGTACCAATTGCAATAAAATAGATTGACCATGATAATTCAAGGGTAGTGCCAGATTAGCTTGGTGCCATCAGGCACCAAGCTAATCTGGCACTACCCTTGAATTATCATGGTTGATCCACCTCCTGCGGTAGTGTGTCGGGGCTAATTGGGTTAAGTACTGTAATAATGTGAGCACAAATAGTCTGGTTCAAGTTTATGGATCCCAGACACCATGTCTAATGTAAGCTCTTGAAATCATTCCTATGTATTCTACAGCACCTTATTTGTAAGCTTGTCAAGTCAGCTTTCGACAAATACTTGCACCGTTGTAGGCTCATGAACCAGCGAAATGAATTGACTTTGGTGATCCAGAGAAGATTAATGCACTTTCCTACAGCCTTACTGTGATCGTCGTTCGAGTAATTCTCCACTGATGGTTACTTTCTGGGGTACACTCATTCTGATCTAGCGTGAGTCACCATGGGTGACAGTGTGAGAAATTGACACGACTGAAAATGGTCCATGGACTAACTGTGCCCAATGATCCGTGGCCAGCAAGAGACATAAATTCTCATGAGCCCTTGCATCCACAGGGGCTCATGAGAATTTATGTCTCTTGTAGATGGAACAGACTGGCTGAAGGGCTATTTCCTCTGAACCCAAAAGCTGAAATTCTGGGAGTACGAGTCACTTAATTAGACCCTGTGTCAATAGACGATGTTCTGAAATCATTAGTAGGTCGAGAGCACGTTTCACTGCAGTAAAAGTCCGCACAAAATCACTGCAGTAAAAGTCCACACAAATGTTCGCTACAGCATGTCTGCCCGAGCTTTTAACCCTGTGCGTGTCGGTAGCAGTTTTGGTCGTGATGATTCCTGTAGGAATCATCGCGACTAAAACCGCTACAGACATGTAAAGGGTTAATACACCGTTTTCATTGAAACATGTGCTTTTGTCTGTTGCTTTGTCAGCCATAATTCCAGTAATATACAGAACAGCAGAAGCAGATAAGTTTATAAATCTGGCAGTATGTTTGCTTCATGAAAGTGTGTGAAACCTTTGACACATATAACACACACAATAACCCTGAAATAACCGAGTATCCCAATTAGACTCTGTGCTTTGAGGCCATCAAGACTTTGTAATTCATTACCGACTAGAAGCCTATTCTACTTCCAAAATTCGCAGCAGAAATATGTTAAAACAAATATCCCTCACTAAAATGTGAAAATACTGCTCCCCAAAACATGGAATAATGTGTTTATGCATGGCATCACACGCTGTAACATTTACATACTACAGGAAGATGACTGTGAGAGGATTAAAATCTTTTTGCTGGAGATAGTAGTGGCAGTACTTGCCTCACACATGACAAATATACAAATGTATCTTTATAGATAATATTACTTATTAGTTTATCAGCAATCAAGCACTAAAGATGTGATGGTGTCACAGTGAATACACATAACAGTTTTTGCTCTTTGCAACACATATGCGTGCATTTCCATAAATCCATTGCCAACAAAACCTTTAAACAATTGGTGCTGCTGTAAGTGATTTTAACCCATTGGCTGCCATTAATGGTTTTTGTCTGGATGATTCCTCAGGAATAATTATGACAAAAACCGCTACCGACAGCCAAAGATTTAACCCATTCAGCCCCGAGTCCCTACAGTAGGAGACTGATTGACCATGATAATTCAAGGGTAGTGTCAGATTAGTTTGGTGCCTGAAGGTGCCAAGCTAATCTGGCACTACCCTTGAATTATCATGGTCAATCCACCTCCTGCAACTGGTACATAGTTGTTAAGTAACACTTCCAAAATTTGGGAAATGCACCTGTGGGACTAAAAGGGTTAATGTAAAGTTTGTTCAAAAGTGCACTTTACAGCATGTGTAATAATACACAAACTTTTCCGACACATTTTCAACTTTGACATTTTCTCCACATGTAGTAACCATCAGAAGAGATGATGCTCCCCAGGTATCTGAACTGGTCGACAGTCTTCAGCTCGGTGCCTTCAATATACACTTTGGGTGGGGGTGCTCTTGTGCCTGGGGCTGGTTGGTGCAGGACCTCGGTCTTGTTGAGACTGATGGTGAGGCCAAACAGTCGAGAGGCTTCCGTGAACCTGTTGACGATGGTTTGGAGGTCAGGCTCCGTGTGCGTCATCAGCGCACAGTCATTGGCAAACAGCGCCTTAAGGATCGGTCTCTCAATGGTCTTAGTCCTGGCGTTCAGTCGACGGAGGTCGAAGAGAGAGCCATCTAGTCTGTACTTCAGGTACACTCCCTTCTCAAGGTCACGTACTGCATGGGTCAGGACACACGTGAAGAACAGGTTGAACATCACGGGGGCAAGAACACAACCTTGTTTTACACCATTGGAAATGTCAAAGGGTGCGGATGTGTCACCGTTTGACTGGCAACTCCTACCATTTCATCATGGAAGAGGTGGATGATGATGGTGAACTTCCTTGGGCAGCCGAGCTTTGCGAGCATGACCCAAAGCACTTCTCTGTTCATGGTGTCCAATGCTTTGGTCAGGTCTATGAAGACAGCGTAGAGGTCCATGTGTTGCTCAATGCATTTCTCCTGGATCTGTCTCACAGAGAAGACCATGTCGGCTGTGCTGCGGCCGGGTCTGAAGTCACACCGAGTCTCTGGGAGTGCTTCCTCAGATACCGAGCTGATCAGGCAGTTGAGGACGACTCTCGCAAGGATCTTGCCAGTGATGGACAAGAGTGAGATCCCTCGGTAATTAGCACAATCTGCTTTGCTGCCCTTTTCTTGAACAGGGAGACGATTGTAGCATCTCTGAATTCATGTGGCATGTTCTCCTCTGCCCAGATGCATGTCAGAATGTTGAGGAAGGCATCAATGGTCTCGGGTCCAGCTGCTTTGAAGAGCTCTGCTGGGATGCCGTCCATGCCTGCAGTTCAGATACCTGGGGAGCATCATCTCTTCTGACGGTACTATCGACAAGGAAATCGCAGCTCGCATCAGCAAAGCCAGCCAAGCCCTGGGTCGTCTGCGCACTCATGTGTTCAACAACAACAACGTCAAGCTCTCCACCAAGATCAAAGTCTACAAGGCAGTAGTCCTCCCCAGTCTCCTTTACGGCTGTGAGTCATGGACGCTGTATAGAAAGTAGCTTGAATGTTTCTACATGAGATCCCTGCGCTCACTCATGGGCATCAAATGGCAAGACAAGGTGACAAACCTGGAAGTCCTGGACAATGCTGGCTTAGTGAGTGTTGAAGCCTTGATCTTAAAGACTCAACTTCGCTGGACAGGTCATGTCATACGCATGGATGATTCTCGCATGCCATGCCAACTCCTCTATGGCGCACTCTCAAAAGGCCACAGGAAGCAAGAATGGCCAAAGAAACACTTCAAAGACTGCATAAAAGACAGCCTCAAGTACTGCGTCTTCTCGGTAAAGGAACTTGAAGCGCAAGCTCAACACAGATCTGGCTGGCGTGCCGCAACCACGAAAGCCTGCATGCTCTTTGAACACAATCGGCATGAAAAATCACCTGTGCCAGAGCTCGCAAAAAGACAGCGTCGACTCTCCCCACAGCTACGTTTCAGTGACCCCATTGCCCTCGCAGGTGTGGTTCCAGGATTGGCTTGGCCAACCACACCCGCACCCACAAATAGAAGTCATGCACAATGATGACATCATCGGCTTTCGATGCTCTACCCATTAGTAACCAGCAGTGGAAAATAACTCAGTTACAAGGTTAGCTGCAGGGTCATCCACATACAGTATTAGACTCAAACACTGTCGTCAAAATATGTCTGCTTCTACGGCTTGTGGTGACAATGGGATTTAAAACATTAACCCCTTACATCGCAATTCATGAAGTTGAGAGTTATAATCTGAAGACTGCTGTAAAGTTCAGCCACGATAGTTCAAGGGCAGTGCCAGAATAGCTTGGAGCCACAAGGCGCCAAGCTATTCTGGCACTACCCTTGAACTACCATGGTCTATCTGTATCTTCTTGCAATGTGTCAGGGCTGAATGGGTTAACACACTGTCTCCAGTTGTACTGTGTAAAGTAGGGGTGAAAGAGTAAAGTATTTCAGTCTCGCACATGCCTACACAGCAATGTGGTCAAAATATGCGCTCGAAATGCTGATCGGGATTGGCCTGCTGTTTGGGCGGGGGCTGGTGTGAATGAGCCGCCATGCGCCTCCTAGGAGGTGCTAGGTATTCAAACATGGATGTCCCATGCCGCGAAAGCATGGGCGTCAGGTCACATGGCATGGGGTCGTTCCAGAAAAAGTCATGGTTCAGTGCACTGTCCGTGTCGATGCGCTTGGCTGGGTCGAGACCCAAGAGCCGGTCAAGCAAATCAAGGGCGTACTGGTCTTTCATGTAATGCTTGAGCCGATCTTTGACTTTTCTTTTCTGACCTTTGGGCAGCTCCAGCTTATCGTAGAGTTCAAGCTTGTCCACGCCAGGCCACACCTGAAAATGCAATATCAAAATAGTGACTGCCAAGCATATTAAATCCCACCTACCACCAGAAAGCTTGGGCCTGGATTATAACATACCTGGCCCAAAATGAACTTAACTATCCCTCATCCCTAGAAAAGTAAACTAATTAAATAAATGAGATTACATTACATAGAAATTATACAACAAACTCCATTAAGAAAACCTCCCACCTTTAATGATGCTTCATTAGGGGCGGTGAGAGAGACAGGGAAGAAGTTGTGAGTGTGTGTGTGTGTGTGTGTGTGTGGGGGGGGGGGGGGGGTGGCGGGGGGGGGGGGGGGGGGGGGGGGGGGGGGGGGGCTATTTTAGTTGACATACTCATCAGCACTATTTGATAGCTATGGGTAGTACATGACAACTGACTTTACCAGGCCTTCTTTTGGGCTTAACCCTCTGGCTGTTTGTAGTGTTTTTTGTTACGATGATTCCTGCAAAAAGTGCTACCAACAGTCAAAGGGTTAACTGGAAACAGAATTTATAAATAAATGTATCAAAAAAATACAAAATAACCACCAAAGATAGAAACATGCTTTGGAACGAGGAGAAGCGGGAGGACAAAACAGTTTATGTCGGAATATGAAAACACATCAATTTTAAAAAATAAATACAACTTTTTTTTCTCCTGTAAAATCTTCACTGCCCCACAACCCAGGTATCTGCCACACATGTGCTGGCCTGTGAATCTGGACCCTTACTGTCCAGAATCAAAGGCCAGCACAAACAAAAGCATGCATAGTCTAAAAAGAATCAGAGACTGCCCTACACACACTCCACACTAACCTCCGGAGTTATCGAGCCACAGAGCTGTGAGATGAGCTGCAGCTGATGTTGCTCTGTGTTACCCTGCATGATGGGGCTGCGGGTCCAC
This sequence comes from Semisulcospira habei, assembly GCA_036245525.1. NCBI lineage: Eukaryota > Metazoa > Mollusca > Gastropoda > Semisulcospiridae > Semisulcospira > Semisulcospira habei. Next base: position 182,574,789 of record BTPG01000004.1, read on the forward strand.
ATTTCCGCCATGATGCACCCTGCCCCCCACTGGTCAATGGCCGGGCCGTAGTTTCTCTCTCCCAGCAGCAGTTCTGGAGGTCGGTACCACAGAGTCACCACACGATTTGTGTAGCGAAGACCTGATATGAACCAAAAATGTTTTGAGAAAAAAAATGTATGTCATGAAAAAGAATTTAACATCTCCAAAGTTTATATTTTATGTCATGACAAAGATGAATTATGATAATGAATACATGTTATGGGAATAAATTAGAGAAAAAAAAACCTGTTATGATAATAAATGTTATGAAACACATAACATTATGTTCAAGAAGTCCAACTTCACATAAATGGTAAGCTCATGCATACATGTTTTATTTTTGACAGTGAAATGACAAAGTATTGTCTGAGATTTCAGAGTTGAAAGGTTTTGAATTTAAAAGTTTTTTGTTTTCATGTGCAGAGAAATCAGCCGGAAAACAAAAAGCAAGCGGAAACTGAAAAATCAATAGCAAATAATGTATTATAATTTTATAGTATTTTAAATTGTGTTGCTTCATAAAATCTGCATAACTACTTCATGGCTGATAAAAGCTGAACACAATCTAACCGCAGCAGGGGCTTATCAGGAACTATACCATTGATCAGAACACTTCGTATCCAAGCTTCTTGGATGGGTGGCACTCCTTGGCGTTGAATTAACAAAAATTTCAGAAATAAACTCTGCGTCTGTTGGTGGCAAAGGGATACACATATATGTTTTTGAATATGAATAAACTGTTTAAACCAGAAAGTTTTAGCTTGCCTTTGGAACTGACACTGAAAGCACGCGCCAAACCAAAATCAGCCAGCTTGAGCACACCGTTTTTTGTGATCAGAATGTTTGCGGCCTTCATGTCGCGATGTAAGATCTTGTTGCTGTGGATGAAGTACAGGCCATTCAGCAACTGTTGCATCACCTTCTTGATCTCCCCCAAGGTGAACTTGACGTGCACATTGCTAAGCAACCCCGCAAGGTCATGCTCGCAAAACTCAAATACTAAGTAGAAGGTGCTGCGCAAGCGATTGTATGGGGTAACTGGAAGTGAAAATGCAAATTACAGTTAATAATAATAATAATGAGCATGAGTCTAACATCAAAAGCAGAGTCCTAGGCACTTATCAATCAGCTAATTGTACAAAAAAACACAATTAATTACAAAAACACAGTTTATAAAAAGTACAAAAAAATTGAAAACAAAAATACAATGCACTCTATAAACAATCTATACCCATGAAAAATGCATTTCATTCATTCATTCAATGGACATTACAATAGTTGGATATTATTGGGGGTGATAAAATTATCCTGACCACAATTTGTTGCATGTAAAACTGCAGAATAAAATGATTATATGAGTGACAGTGTGAAAAATTGACAAACAATTGTCAATGGACTAATTATGCCCCATAACCCATGGCCAGCAAGAGACATACATTCTCATGAGCCCCTGCACATGAGAATGTATACCTCTTGCAGATAGAACAGGCTGGCTGGGTTAAGTATGCAAGTGACAATCAATAACTTATGTAAATTATACCTCACCTTTGGTGCGACAGATCTCTAGGAGGTTGACAACATTCTCATTTTTCAACAGCTGCAGGATTTTTATTTCTCTAAGGGCTGTGATTGGAAACTGAAATAAAAAACTCAAATTAAACAGTTGCTCATTCAGTCCAATCAGAAAAAAGAATGAAGAGTGGAAGCAAGTATTCAAGTCAAGTGCATGCGCAAGAGGGTTAAACTTAAATCTGAACTGTCACTGCAAGACTAAGAAACATACTGATATTATTACAATACTGACAAGGAGTTTTATTTAACCCATTAAATCCAGAGGCTGAATTTTTAAAGTGTGTTCATTGCCCTATAAGGCTCTATTAACGGAAATACGGAATCTGCCCACATTGTCACAGTTCAAGGCTCACTTAAAGACTTTTCTTTTTTGTCGGTCATTTAAACACTTAGCTCATATTTAGCTAACTGTTGACTGACTGCCACCTATTCTGATCCCAGAGGAAGTGAATGTAAGGTGTGGGGAAGGGATGGGGGTGGTTTAAAGTAGTGCATAATTGTGCGTGTGTGTCTGAGAGAGAAAGGGTGTGCTGTTGTGCATGCGCAGTGAGTCCAGTGTTTTCCTGGAGAACAGCGCTATACAAGAACTATGTATTATTATTATTATTATTACAGATTAGGAGACAGATCCACCATTCTAGTTCAAAGTTGGTGCCAGAACAGCTTGGCGCCTCAGGCGCCAAGCTATTCTGTCACCACCCTTTAACTATCACAGTCAAATTTATTGTAAGCAAAAGTGTATCAGGATGAAAAAGGGTTAGGTGATTAAAATTAATGAGATCTGATGCAGGGTGTTATTTGACTGCAAAAATTCAGAGATACCACGGTTTCTCATATTTGTCTAGCCCCAACCAAGAGAAAGACTTTGTTTCACAATCCATGCCAGGTGGAACACACATAACAGAAGCCTTACACTTACGTTCATTGTGCATCGAGAGCCAAAGGAGAAGAGCAGAAAAGCCTCTAATTTTGTGTCATTCAAACTCTGTATGCTTCTGTGTGGCATTATTGTATTAAACCATTTTGCTCTAACACCCTACAGCAGGAGAGAGACTGACCATGGTAATTCAAGGGTTGTGCCAGATTAGCTTGGCACCTATAGGCACCAAGCTAATCTGGCACTACCCTTTAATTATCATGGTCGATCAATCTCCTGCAGTTAGTACATAATCGTTCATGAACGCCTCCAAAATTTGGGAAATGCAGCCATGGGGTTAAGAAGGTTAAACATAAAAAACATTATAAAGAAGACAATGTGAACTATTAACCCTTTTATAAGGTCCCATTAAGCTGAAGAGAATATAAACGCTCACCCCTTCCTTCTCATTTTCCATGAGAACTTTTTTCATAGCTACCAGACGCTTGGTTTTTCTGTCACGTGCTTTGAACACCTCCCTGTGCACAGTCAAATAGGTAAACGATCTTAGAATACTGCTGTACCACAGTCACAAATCGCTTCATGAGACACAAGGTCAAGTACACTAAGATGACTAATTGAAACATTGTGCTAATAGCTCAATTTTAGATTTAAGATAAAGTATATGTATTGTCCAAAAAGGTATATTCTTGTTACAACTCATAAAGGTAAAGTGATTAGTAGTAAGAAACATAATCATAAAAGGTGGAACACAAATAACACTGATACATATAAACACTATACACATCACATTTTATGCGTATCACATAAAACATGTAAGCTAATTAATTTTAACATCACATTAAATATTACATAATTTGCGTCACATAATTTAGGTTTTTGCATCACACTAAGACTGCTAAAAAATGTCACTAAAATGTATTCATACAAACACACATGCACACACATATATACATGCGCACACATTTATCAGTATCACTTGGACAAAACGAGACACCGCATTGTGTTACAAGTCAGCTCTTCCATGGGCAAAACAGCAAGTCCAACACCAGTATGCTGGACCCTCGGTCTTTTGGCCTCAGAGGCCTGACTGTCAGTAATACCATGCACCCAGACAAAGCATCAGCTGTTTAACTCATTGTGCCCAAGGTACGAAATACCCATCTTTTTGAGTTATCCTTGGAGGACTGCATTACAACTCAGGAGATAGTTAATTAAATAATAATAATAATGAATGGTTCTTGTATTGAGCAAAATCTTTTTGTGGCAAAAACTCATTGCGCTAACACACATAGATGATGTGAAACATTACAAATAAATACAACAGGACCACGGATCTACAACTGAGGAAAAGCAAGCCTATAGACGCCAAGTTATTCTGCCACCACCCTTGAACTATCATGGTCGAGCCATATCTTGCTGTGGTGTGTTGCGGGCAGAATGAGTTAACACTTTAATAGCTGTAGGCATGAAACTCTTGCTGGAGCCTGCCTCCTTACACCTCCTGCAGCAGCAATGGCTGCCAGATGGGAGTAGACCTAAATAACTTTTTAGTGGATGATTGGTGTCAGCAGCGTGCCCTGAGCAGGAATGCAGTCACAAAGCTCAGTGAGCAGGTGGGAAGGCCAACAATCTTAGCAGCAGTGTGTGTAACTTTCAGAACTCTGAGAAAATCAAAAACCCCATGGACAACGACAGGGGGCAGATCCAGTTTCTGTAATTTATCAATCTAATGTTAATCATATTTGTTTTAATTCAACTCATAATGAATTATGAAACCTTGGCAAACTACAACATGGATTACTATGATAGTTCAACAGTACTCCCTTTACTATCAATATCATTATATTCCAGCCATCTTCATCAAAAATATTCAATAGACAGGGGTGGGTGGGGAGTGAGCGGTTGCAGTAGTACACAGATGTTCAACGCTAGTGTTACTCCATACTGTAGCGTCTATCATTAGTATCAATCCTCTTCTTAACACTGCAGGCATATAGTGTGATTCTGCACCACTGTTCTCCTCAGAAATTTTAAAGTGAAGATTACTATGACTGAGGGTTAAAACATTTCAGAATCAGCATTATGTAAACTGTGCGTGAGAAACTGAAATGTTATCAGTTGTGTTTAATGGGGAAATCTGTACATATGCACAAGTCAGGGTAAGACAGCTATTGTGTCAACACAAAATGTGCGATTGAGAAAGCCTCACACCACCCATCAGCGCTAGTAGCGCAACCGATACAGATATATGTTTAGACAATAAACGTCGTCTCTTATTTTAACCCTTTCAAGCCCCATGCCCGTGTCCTTTGTTCACCTCTCCTCCCTCCCCCTTTCAGCTAATCCCTGAATCTCTCCTTCCATACACCCCATCCATGTTCAACCTTTTCTTCATCCGTTATTTCAACGACAATGCGTGGAACTGCCAGGATAATAAAATGTGTTGAAAGAACTACACAAGCACTCGTCGAACGAAAAAGAAATGTATAAATGGAATACATCATCACTTACCCGAATGTTCCTTGGCCAATTTTCGCAAGTTTTTCATATTTAGATTCGTCATCACAAAAAGGAAACTTTAAATCGTCGTATTTACTCATCACGAAGCTTCGCTGCTTCGCGAACACTAACAAAAAGTCTACTGAAACAGAGTCATTTGGAAACTTCGTAAACACATTGCACTTCCGGTCGAAATGCTGCTTTAATGCGCATGTGAAAAGGGAGCGGCATTGTGTTCTATTGATTTAAAAAAAAAAAAATGGAAATTGAATGTGAGAAGTTTCGTTTGTTGACCGATTTCTGAGATAACACACCACAATAGGAGTATTTTGTTGTAAAATATAATGGTACTATAATTACTGTGCTCATACACAGCAGTAGCAGAACATGAAATTATGTACACATATATATGTACAAGCAACTCTCCCTTTATGATCTGACCTTAGCCTTTTGTCAACAAGACTGACGTAGCCTCAAGAGTCAGAACGACTGTTCGTTCGCAGGACAACTTTTTCTGTTGTATATTCCCAACCCTCATGTACCGAACTGAGTGATTACATATTACCAAAGTAAGTGCTATATTACATTTATCAGATTATCAGTTGTTGTCATTTATTGCGTACATTTTGGCTCTGTTGCAGATCTATTGGTCTTGCAAATTGCCACTGACCAAAGTGAAACAGAAAGTACCTTTTTGCCATTCGATAGGTTTATTAAAAATCGCACACTCCACCCCCTTACATTATGCCTAGAAGACGCTGATGAAATCCATTTTTTTCCACGTGGCTAGGGGTCAAGACAATTAAGAGAAAATAATATGCAAACTTGACAATTTATGCACTAGTTTACAATTTTACACTTGCAGTCTTTTACAATTATACTCCCATACTGAAAATGCGCAATCTGAAATAGCCGTAAAATACGTATCTCAGTTATGATCTTGTTATTTTTGCTGTAGCAAACGAGCCTACAAGTACAGGCAATATTGCTTGGATGGCTGGGATTCTGGTGTTGAATTTACTAAGGTTTAAGAATCTTACTTACTTACTTACGCCTGTCACCCCTACCCGGGTATAGGCCGTCGACGAGAGACCTCCAGCAACTACTGTCCTATGCTTCTCCTTCGATTCTACTCCAGGTGGTTCCCAGTCTCTTGATGTCTGCTTGGAGGTCTCGACGCCAGGAGTTTCTCGGCCTACCTCTTTTCCTCTTTCCCTGGGGGTTCCATGACAATGCCTGCCTAGTGATACTGGAAGCTGGCTTTCTCAGACCCGATCCATCCCCATCTTCTTCGCCCAATTTCATTCTCTGCTGTTATCTGCTCTGTTCTCTCCCAGAGTCTTGACGTTGCTGATCTTCTCTGGCCAGTGGATTTTCAAAATTCTTCTAAGGCAACTGTCCATGAAGGTCTGTACTCTGTTGACTGTGGTTTTTGTCAATCTCCAAGTCTCTGCTCCATATAGGAGAACTGCTTTTACATTGGAGTTGAAAATCCGGACTTTGGTGTAACTGACTTTGGTCTTCCTACTGGCCATAGACTGGGTCATGAAGATGACCACAGAGCACCTGTAGACGAAGTGGAATACAGTGGACACTGTGGACACAGCTTGACGACCTCGATTTTGCAGACGACTTGGCATTACTGTCCCACACTCATCAACAAATGCAGGACAAGACCATGAGGCTTGCTGACATCTCGTCCCAAGTGGGCCTCATCATTCACAAACAGAAAACAAAGACAATGAGGCTGAACGCAACCAGGGAAAAACCAGTCTTGCTTGCTGGCACCCCGTTGGAGGAGGTGGAGTCCTTCACCTATCTCGGGAGCATCATAGACAAAAAAGGCGGCACTGATGCAGATGTCAGAGCACGAATCGGTAAAGCCAGAGCAGCCTTTCTCCAGTTGAAAAAAGTGTGGAGTTCCAGAGAGCTGTCACAACACGCCAAAGTTTAAGAATCTGCTTGTGTTTTATTTTCTATTGTACAACTTGATCATATGATCAGTTACGTTTATTGACTTAACCCCTTCACTGCTTGGGAAATAATAACATAATATAACAGAAAGAGACATAGATCCTCATGAGCCCTCAGAACCTCATGAAGATTTTTGCTGCATTCTCACAAGACTTTGTAATTGTATCCATGTTGTTTGAATGCCTAGGACTCTTTGAAGTTGAATTAACCCTTTTAGCCCCATGGGTGCTTTTAACAAATTTCCCAAGTGTTACTGAACAACAGTGTACTAGTTGCAGGAGGTGGATTGACATGATAATTCAAGGGTAGTGCCAGATTAGCTTGGCACCTGCAGGTGCCAAGCTAATCTGGCACTACCCTTGAATTATCATGGTCAATCTCCTGCTGTAGGAACTCTGGGCTAAATGGGTTAACTAAGGTTGCGAAACACAATCTATATCAACTGGCAGTGGAGGGTTAAGTGCAAAATGATAGACTAGTCCATAATTCATTTGAGCTATGCCACAGACAGATACTATGAGATACCAGATATGATTCCCTTTTTTTTTTTTTGTTGCAACTTATATTATCAGTCTCGAATGATCTTCCTAAATCATTGAGACACAGTGAGTCTAGTGCCAGTTTTAAACACAGTCTTAAAACCCATCTTTTCCCATCTTGATTATCAGTGTTCATGTATTTAGTGATTTTCTGTTCTTTTGTGTAATTGTACATGTGGCTTTGGTTTTGTCACTTTTTGTGTAATATTTTTCTTGTTCATATGTATGGCACCTAGTGCATCTTACCATGTATAGGCGCCTTATAAATCTTCCTTATTATTATTATTATTATATCCACATGCAGCATGTCTGGAGTGAGTTGGCCCCCTTGTGGAGTTGTGTGTGCCGCCATTGATATTGTTGACAGTACCAGTGGCTGTAATACTAATAATAATAATGGGTATTTATATAGCACCTAACCTCCTGATGGAGCTCTAGGCGCTTTACAATGTTTGTTTGTTTTTAAACATAATGCAAATATAAATATACAAATAAATAAATATTAACAGAATAAAAGAACAAAACCAAACGGCCACAAAAACACTGGATACCAAACAGCCACAAAAACACTGGTTATGTATGTGCACATACGTGATCACACACAAACCCAAACAAGTCATCAGTAGGCAGACTTAAAAAGATATGTTTTGAGTGAGCTTTTAAATGTATGACTTCACTGTGCGTAGCACATTTCTTGTGGGTAGGCTGTTCCACAGCAAACAGTAGACGCAGATTGTGTTTTTGAAATCGTAAATTCAGTGTTGAAGATCGACAGTCATCAAAGGAACACGGATACAAAGTGGTTTCAGCAAGAGGCATAGATCCTCATGAGCCCCTTGCAGGAGCTCATGAGGATCTACACCTCTTGCAGCTAGCTGTTGTTCAGTTTTTCTCAGCAATGAAAGGGTTAAACATATTTCTGCTTTGTATACAGAAAAGTACAGGGTCCTCACAAAGGGTATGTGACTTGATGACCTGCCATCTATAGTAATGCTGAACAGCGTTCTGATTGTTGGAGTGCCAATGGTGGCACTTTTGGCTGCAGCTTTCTACATCTTCACAAAGTCACAGCCCACAGCACATGGCCCTCAAGGCTCAAGACAGTCATCATTTTTTGGTGCCGGTAAGCTTTTTTGATGTTGCTGGGGAAAATTGTCATTTTGGCAATAAAAGACAGCCGGGCCATTATGTGCATGGGAATTGTGTCGGTATGTATTATCCATAGTCATGTTAGTGTGATGCTTTATTTTGTAGTGCAAATAAAGTACCACCATAACAGGACGGTGGATAGCACTAGCAGTAACAATAAATTTCAGAGACTTACGAAGATACAGCAGGCCAGCATTGACCTTGGCCCACACGCAGTCATGTGCTGGCAAACCTAGGGTTCACAGCTTTTTGTTCACATCTGGATGCTGCACACCTCAAATGCGTTGAATGTAACCCTTTAACCCTCTTAGTCTTAACCCCAAGGTCCCATTTCTCAAATTTTGGAGGTGCCTAACGACTATGAACCAGTTGTAGGAGATGGCTTGATCATGATAATCCAAGGTTAGTGCCAGATTAACTTGGCGCCTAAAGGCACCTAGCTAATCTGGCACTACTCTTGAATTGTCATGTTCGATCTGTCTCCTTACTTACTTACTTACGCCTGTCACCCCTACCCGGGTATAGGCCGTCGACGAGAGACCTCCAGCAACTCCTGTCCTGTGCTTCTCCTTCGATTCTACTCCAGGTGGTTCCCAGTCTCTTGATGTCTGCTTGGAGGTCTCGACGCCAGGAGTTTCTCGGCCTACCTCTTTTCCTCTTTCCCTGGGGGTTCCATGACAATGCCTGCCTAGTGATACTGGAAGCTGGCTTTCTCAGACTGTGACCGATCCATCCCCATTTTCTTCGCCCAATTTCATTCTCTGCTGTTATCTGCTCTTTTCTCTCCCAGAGTCTGATGTTGCTGATCTTCTCTGGCCAGTGGATTTTCAAAATTCTTCTAAGGCAACTGTTTATGAAGGTCTGTACTCTGTTGACTGTGGTTTTTGTCAATCTCCAAGTCTCTGCTCCATATAGGAGAACTGCTTTTACATTGGAGTTGAAAATCCGGACTTTGGTGTGTTGTGACAGCTCTCTGGAACTCCACACTTTTTTCAACTGGAGAAAGGCTGCTCTGGCTTTACCGATTCGTGCTCTGACATCTGCATCAGTGCCGCCTTTTTTGTCTATGATGCTCCCGAGATAGGTGAAGGACTCCACCTCCTCCAACGGGGTGCCAGCAAGCAAGACTGGTTCTTCCCTGGTTGCGTTCAGCCTCATTGTCTTTGTTTTCTGTTTGTGAATGGTGAGGCCCACTTGGGACGAGATGTCAGCAAGGCTCGTGGTCTTGTCCTGCATTTGTTGATGAGTGTGGGACATTAATGCCAAGTCGTCTGCAAAATCGAGGTCGTCAAGCTGTGTCCACAGTGTCCACTGTATTCCACCTCGTCTGTGCTCTGTGGTCATCTTCATGACCCAGTCTATGGCCAGTAGGAAGAGGAATGGAGACAGCAGACACCCCTGCCTGACACCAGTTCTGACTTGAAGCTCCCTGGAGAACTGCCCTTCGTGGATCACGCGACATATCATGCCATCATAGCTGCTCTTGATCAGGCGGACGAGCTCTGTGGGTACACCGTAGTGTCGTAGGAGTTTCCACAGAGTCTCTCGGTCCACGCTGTCAAATGCTTTCTCATAATCCACAAAGTTGACGTACAGCGGGGAGCTCCACTCCAGAGACTGTTCCACGATGATGCGGAGAGTGGCGATCTGGTCTGTACATGATCGGTTCTTCCTGAATCCTGCTTGCTGGTCTCTCAGCTGGGGGTCAACGGAGCTCTTCATTGTCTCTAGGATGATCCTGTTGAAGACCTTTCTTGGTACTGACAGCAAGGTGATTCCCCTGTAGTTGGAGATCTGTCTCCTGCTGTAGTGTATTGGGGCTTGTGCAGCTGCCATGGCCTCTTGCATCATAAGTCATTCATACGTCATTCATTTAACCTCAGGTGTCAGTTTCTAGCATATCATATTTGGGTGCTATCAGTAAAAGGTTTATGTTTATTTTAAAGATATTTAAAAAAAATTAAATAATAATTTTAAAAGAAAAATTCCAAGAAATTAGGAGCTTCTAAGATGCACAAAATCAGATATGGTCTCTGGCTCCCACGTTGTTACCCATGAGCAGAAAGTCCTCTGGCTAACATCATCCTTAACTGGCCAGTGCGGGCTTCTTCAATCAAGGACGTTTTGCTGTTTACTGGGTGTTTTTTCTTCACAAGCCTTTATATACTGACGAGAAAAAGAAATGCGACATTTTTGAAATCATCAAGAACACTGAAGTGTTTCTGATGATTCCAAAAATGTTGCATTTCTTTTGCTCATCAGTTTGCATGTAAGTTATCATGAATGTGAATAATGTGGTGTGCTTTTATACCTGCCAGGTATTGCAATATAATGAGGCTCACCTGTATATCTCTTTGTTTATTTATACTTGTGCAGCTCACTGCAGCTCCCGAACACAATCGGCATCCACAGTTAGAAGACGCAGTGGGAAAAAGAGGGAGCAGTCACATCACCAGGACGGCAACCAATCACACACCAGTGATTCTCCAGACTCGGGCTTCACAGAGGAGGAGCACTGCGAAATTTGCTTCGAGGATGCAGCAAAGGTGCAGCTGTACCCATGCAAACACAGTGACATTTGTGAGACTTGCGTTAACAAGCTTTTGGTGACGAATCGACGCGAGTGCCCATTCTGCCGCAGACGTATTGATGGTTACATCGACATGGAAAGTGGACAACGATTCGGCTGAAAGATTGGGGCCTTACAGGGTAGGGGATTTTGGGGTCCTATTGGGCTTTCTAAGCAAAAGGCCATCCGGCCAACATCAGATCAGTGACCTTTTGCATTCTTCAAGTGGAGTTGAGATTGGGGAGGGGATTTGGGGGAGGCCCTACACGCGAAGTGCCATTGGGATGACGTTTGCTGCTGTTGACTCGCACACGGCTATTTGTGGGTCAGCTATGGCCAGTGGTAGCCAGTTGACCTTTAGCATAATGGATTGAATAGGAGATGAGATCAGAGGGAAGGGGGACGGGGCGGGAAAGATGGAGGGGGGGGGGGGGGTGGATGAGACTGGTATGTATGAGGAGAGCGATGCATGTGTAGTACCATAGCTAGTCCATTCCATTGTTGGGCTTTCATGATGAGATGATTGCTAAATTGTCTAGCCGATGTGAACTTGTCTTTTTCTACTCTATTTTTTTATGAGTGCAGTGTTTTACGTCTAAATTGTACGTATAGATCATCAGGATGTTGGTATACTGTCTTTTGAAGATGTGGTTTGGAGGGCAGAAAACAGTCTAGATCAATACATCATTTGTAAATTTCTTAATCCTTAGTGTGTCCGTATCAGTTTTTGTCATGATTCCTATTGAAATCATCGCGACAAAAACCGATATAGACACACAAAGGGTTAATTGAAGCCTGCAGTCCTCACATTTATTTCTGTTACCTAAATAGCAAATGTTGGCTAGGTTATAATGCACGTAAATGAAATGACCTTTTTTATATTTCTTCTTTGTGAAAGCTAAAACTAGATCTCAGGTCAGTGTGCACATCCGTTAATGTATGTGTGTGTGTTTGTGTGTGTGCAGGCATGTTTGTACGCGTGGGTGCGTTTGTTTTGAGAGGGAGAAAGATCTCCAGACTTTTCCTTTGGTTTTGGAATTGCCCATAACAATGTCAATGAAATGTTAATACATATTATATACTTGTGCAATTTGTCCTTCAGCTTCACATGAAATGTTTCTACATTTGTAGGTCATGTCTGTGTGCATGTGGTGTGGATAGAACACTTTGCCTTCCAGTTATTTGTACAAGTGCTTGTGATACAAAGCTTCAACTATCCTTAACACATTAAGCCTTAGGGTCGCTATTTGCAAAAATGAAAGTTGTCTTCTAAGGACTGTGCTACGGTTCAGAAGCTAGCTCGACCAGGGTAGTTCAAGGGTGGTGCCATGATAGCTTTGCACCAAGAGGCGCCAAGCTATTCTGGCACCACCCATGACCTATCAGGGTCACTTCTTATCTTCTTGAAGTGCCTTGGGGCTGAGTGTGTTATTTCTTGACACTGCTGTAGTGTGTGTTTGCACGTGCATGCGCTTTAACTCCTTCTGCCCCGAGGACGAATTATCTATTTTGTTTAGATATCCTCTGAGGTGTATATCACAGTTCTGCAGACAGATCGACCATGATATTTCAAGGTTGGTGTCAGAATAGCTTGGCGCCTAGAGGCGCCAAGCTATTCCGACACCAACCTTGAAATATCATGGTCGATCCACATCCTGTCATAGTCTTTCAGGGTGTTATGGGTTAAAGAATATATGTTTGAGGTTGTGCTTAGTGGTGCAGCTATCTTTAACCCTTTCACTGCCACATTCAACGCAGATTGTGCCTGTGCAATCATGGTAAATTCAGCATCAAAGATACCCAGCAGGCCAAGGAACATAGATGCAAAGCAGTGTCAGCAAGAGGCATAGATCCTCATGAGCCCCCGCATGAGGATCTATGCCTCTTGCAGCTGGGTGGTGTTCACATTTTCTTGGCAGTGAAGGGGTCTACTCTGACTCGGCTCTTTGTTAAAAACATCCATGATCATTTGAAATGTGATGACATGTATTTGTGCGTCAGGGTCGCATTGACTTGTTATCTGGGTCACACAATGCTGGCAACAGATTGTTGTGATCGTTACTTTTAATTAACCCTTCCTACTCGTTGCCTTTTACTACCTTTAATCGTACGTCATTGGTAGAAATCACACCATACAATCAATGTGGCCCAGTCTATGTAAATTGTATGGTGCGTTTTCTACCATCAACATATTAATGTGAGTGCACACCATACAATCACTGTGGTGCAGTCTGTGTGTAAACTGTATGATGCAATTTCTACCCACAAGAGACGGAGATCAGATTAAGACATACATTTACACCTTTGTTATTTTTTTTTTTTTAAAGTACCTTTTGAGGTATTTACCTGATAAGATGCTAAAGGGTTTTCATATAAGTTTTGTAGTTCAGCAGGGCTTGCCAAAACAATCCTGCAAGGCACTGTGCAAGGAGGACGAAGGAGAGGAAGACAGAGGAAAAGATGGGAGGACAATATCTCAGAGTGGACAGGACTGAAGCTGGGCGATACGCTGAGAATGGCAGAGAACAGAGAGGATTGGAGGGAGCTGGTTGCCAAGTCATCAGTGGTGCCCCAACAGTCGGCAAGCCTACGGGATATAGATAGATGGATAGAAAAAAAAGAAGAAAAAAAATTGTTCAAATAATGATGTTAGTTTACAGATGAAAATAAAACAGACTGGGCGTATTTCTACCCACAACATCTAGTTATGGTTAAACAGTGCAAGAGTACACAGCAGCATTGTTTCCTTTGTGTCAGAGGAAATGCATTGCTAGACATCTGTGGATTATGTTGCTCCTTGTTTGACTAGGGTCGTAGACAATGCTGACCTTGTCTTGTTTCAGTTTTCCTTCAGAAAAGGCTAAACATCCTTGGTTATAGAGTCGGTGACATGGCCCAACTGAATGCTATTTGAATTCCTTTTGGCTACAGAGGGGAAACAGTGTGCTGATATTTTGTCACTTGACCATGTACGCACATTAACCCCGACATTTAACCCTGATGCTCTACAGCAGAAGATGAATCGACCATGATAATTCAAGGGTGGTGCCATATTAGCTTGGCGCCTGATGGCACCAAGCTAATCTGGCACCACCCTTGAATTATGATCGATCCGTCTCCAGTAGCTGATACAGTCATGTGACACCTCCAAAATTTGGGAAGTGCGGCCATTGTTTTTTTTTTGCTAAATTTGTATAAGACAGTAAAGGAAACCGCAACTTCAACCAGCCCCTGACATCGGCAAGAGACACTGATCCTCATGAGCCCCCGAGGCCATAGGGGCTCATGAGGATAAATGCCTCCTGCCTGCAGAGGTGGGCCTCTTGCATATATCGGGTACAATGTGCATCTGTATCCATCCATGGATTGAGGGAGTTATCCTGGTGTTATATGCACCAAAACATTTTGCTGAGTGTATAAACTTAAAATAAAATGCATTGTTGACCTGAAGTCACACTCAAATGGTTAACCCTTTTAGCCCCAAGGACCCATTTCTCAAATTGTGGACGTGTTGCCTAACGACTGTTGCAGGAAATGGCTTGACCATGATAATTCAAGGGTAGTGCCAGATTAGCTTGGCACCTGAAGGCACCAAGCTAATCTGGCACTACCCTTGAATTATCATGGTCAAGCCATCTGCTCTAGAGATCCATGGCGAAAAGGGTTAACACTGGCTGGTGTGTTTGTGTTGTACAGATTACCATCATGAACTGAACAGAAAACAGGAAGTGATAAATTCATGTGCTGCAGTCTAAACAAATAAAAAATAAAACAGAAAGTGATGACTCGTGTTTGTACATTTACGCTGACAAAAACAAAGTTTTGTTTTAGTATTTGGACACTATTGGATTGTTCATACAAAAGCGAAGTCATGGGTGTGAACACTTCACTAGTTGCCTCTCTTAATTCATCTCAAGGGATGTAACCTGTTTAAAGGGCAGCTATCTAGTAAAATGGTGGTCCCGGCGATGGGTCGCTTACCATTTCGGCATGGGGCTTCGTGTTGATGCAATGAATCGAACTTATGATCAATCAGCCACAAAATAGTGCCCACCAAGAATGCCCTTCTTTGTTAGCAATCACAAATAAACATTTTGGTGTTTTTCATTTAGTTAGGTTTCTAAAAAGATGTTTAAGACACATTTTGAAAAATTTTATGCTGGTTGCCACGGGCAACGGCGGCCATATTGAAGTAAACAACATATTTTTGTTCCTCCGTAAAATCCTTCAGAAGAGAGCTATTGACCCAGAACAAATTTTGTTGTGTTTTTGATGATAAGAACTACAACTTTTCAGAGGGATTTTTTCATGTCTTTATTATTAAAAATGTTATAGGGCATCACAAACTGAACATTTGTCGTAAACGAAATTCCAAACATTTGTGATATTCACATGGCACCAACTATTTTTCATTTGTAGATACCATAAAAAGCTTCTGTAAAGTTGTTATTAATGTTTTCAGCTACATGCTTGCCAAATGTCATGTGTTTATGACAATTATTAGAGAAGTTATGGATGCAGTAAACCGCACAATATGGAAAACTTAGAAAATCACGTTTGAAACTTTGGTTCCCTGCACTTAAAGTGATGAGAAGAAGAATCATCTGTGCACAGCTGCTGATTGAAAAACTTAGTTATTGATGTACCTCAGAATGCACCAGCAGCATAAACAGGACCACCCTCTTCTTCTATTATGCTTTTTTCTCTTCTGTTCCTTGGCCTGCCGAACCTTCTTTCTGCGATGCTGTTGCTTCAGTTCCAGTTTCCGCCTCCTGTTGAATTCCCTGACCCTGTCCTGTTTGCCAAGCCTTTTGGTGTTTTCTCCAACATACAGACCTTGGGCAGTCATGAAATTCTGGCTACCTATGGAGCCCATGTTGAATTCTCCAACATTCACCAGTGTGGCTGTCTCGACCTTGTCACAGGAGGCGAAGGTGTTTTTTTGACAGGGACTCCAGATGACTCCATGCAGGGACTCATTTGTATTCTGGGTCTTGCCCCTCAGCCATCTCCTCAGCAGAGCAGGGTCAGCAAGTTTCCTGTACACAGGAACAAGCTCTTTTGCCACCTGTCTGTTAATAGGTGTTGAAATATTTCCCTGGTGTCGTGGGGGAGGATTTTCACGAGCCCGAGCATGGTTGAAGAAACACCAGGAGTCTCGTCCCTTTGGGCAGCGAGCATGATGAGGATCAGTATCTGTAGAAGTACAGTGGAGAAATGAAGCCCACACTGCATCTGACATGGCCTCTACAGTAGTGCTGCTCTTGATAGCCTTGGTGTAATATGCCTAGAGTTTCTTCATTGTATTTTGAGTCGGCCTGCCCTCGCCCCTACCCCCAAGTGTGATGCCCCGTTTCTTCCTGTCTGCAACAAGATTTGCAAGTGCAGTCTTTTGGAGACATGATTAATACACTCTTCCTTTGTAATGTCCACCTCATCTCCATAAGGCTTAATTTTCTAGTTCATTGAAAGTTTTACAGTCCCCGTCAGACAGCAGAATTGTGTAACGGAGCTTGTGTTTCTTTGCCGAACGCAGCCACTGCGTCTTGGCCCCCTCCACCTCCATCATGCCAGAAGAACCATTAAAATTCTTCTGGCAGTCCGGTCTGTGGCTCTCCATCCACACCTGGTAGGCATTCTCACCACACTGTCTCATTCTTTTGCCTGTGGTCTCACATGCCTGACAGTATTTACTCATTACAGAGTGTAGCTGATGTATAGCCAGCTGCAATAACAGCTTCACAGTTTGTGCACAACACTCGCAGGAATACTGCCATCCCCATCTTCTTCTCATCATTACATATAAGTTGCACGGATGGTGATCCACATTCAGGACAAGCACAAGCTGCAAATAAATTTGCAACTTGGTTCAGGTCGCAGATTGTTGTTGGAAGAGGTGTGGCACTGTCGGAGGCACATTACTTCTAATGTCACAGCTGTTGTTGTCTCCACCGTCACCATTCTCAGAAATCTTGCCGTGAAACACCCTGAACTTCTTGGCACTAGAGCCTAAAAGGTCGGAGGACCATGGAGACCCCGGTTCTAAGTGGCTACATGAAGCAACACCCACGATATCATGTGCTTTCGTTTTGTTTTCGGTCATCTCCTGTCCATCGCCGATCTTGCGTTTCCGCGTCTGCTTCGATAAACGGGCTTCAGTCAACTGTTTTGCTTTAGCCTTCGACTTATACCCCTTTCTTTTCGATGCTGCTGGCCTTGGTTTTGTCATTTTACTTCTAAAAGCGAGAAAATTGGCTAAAAAACACGATCGAGCACGCGTTATAAACAAAGTCGAAGCGTCACCGGAAGTAAGAAAAGTTTGTAACTCAGCCAATCAGTATTCAGAATGGTGTGGTAATGTTACTATTTTTAGAAACTAATGACGTCGTTATCCTTATATGGTGATAATCGGCCTCGGTGGGTTCGGAAAATGCAAGAATGTGTTCCGATGATCCCCGAAGACCGCTGATCATATTATGGGATGGAAAGGGGAGAGAATGCTGATTCCAACCATACCAAACTTTCCAGCATTTAGCAAAGCGGTCGGTCTGTATCGAACGATCGAAAATGACGAATTTTCTAACAAACAAAATTTGTTACAACCCAAAATAGACAGGGTAGGTGCAGAAAATGTGTTTTATTTCAATAAACATTACTTTTTGATTGAAATGAAGCATGATAAGTGAAAGAAAATTGAATAAAAGTGATGAAAATGCCTCTACCTCAAAATCATGAAATTTTTTTTAAAATTTGTAAATCGGAGCATTTTGCTGGGCAATACATCCCCTTAAATAAGCCCACGACATAAAATTATAGTTAAAAAATGCAGAAAGGTATTTATTTTATTCCATCATAATTACATATATAGCATATGCAACATGAATAATAACACAAAAACCAACCTGGTGCAGAAAACACAATTTCCCCACAAAACTTAACCTATTTAGCCCCAGGACCCTGCAGCAGGAGATGGATTGATCGTGATAATTCAAGGGCAGTGCCAGATGAGCTTGGCGCCTGAAGGCGCCAAGCTCATCTGGCACTACCCTTGAATTATGATCAATCCAAATCCTGCAAATGGTACATAGTCATTCAGTAACACTTCCAAAATTTAGGAAAAGCACCCGTGGGGCTAAAAGGTTTAACAGTAGCACTTTCCATGAACAATAGAGCTGCATTGTTTTACATGTACCAGAAAATATGGTTCAGTAACTTTACGAGACAGTAGAGAGAGATCTAACTATAAGATCTGGATGAATGGGATGATTTCATGAGTTCTTTTGATTGATAGAAAATCCCCACAATGAAAGACACCTGCTTAACCCATTACATCCTGAGGCTGAGGTTTCTCAAATGTGCTTATTGTTCTATGAAGGCTACATTACAGATTACAAGAAAGATCAATTCTCTTTAGTTCAAGGTATACAAATTATCAGTATGTTTGTCCACTGCCAGTATCCACAGGACTTCCTGTACCGTTATGCAGCTCTAGTAAACAGCAAGCCATGGGCAACTTAAATTTGCACATACGGAAAATAATATGCAACATACATGTATGCACACATAAAACCAGCTTGGTACAGAAAACACAATTTTCCTAAATATGCCACAGTTACAAAGAACTTAAGAAGCATTTTGAAAACTTTTAAACAAGCAGGTATGTATTTCAATAGACAAATATCTCATCTTGTTTATGGATTTTACTTCCAAATTACTATACTTTACACGTGTATATTATGGTATTTATTTCCTCAATACTTTCATAATTTATTTACTTATCATTCTTTAACATGATGCTCAAGAACATAAGAAGGGCAAACTAATGAGTTATGCACAGATATGTGCAGTCAGCGTTGCTTACAACAATTTCAAACATAACAAGTAGGATGTACATACAGGATTACAGGTCAGTCTCTTTTGCGCTCAACCCATTAAGCAAAGGTCCTCGGACCCACGACAGGCGCAGTGGGCCAATGCGGCCGTCGTGGGCCCGAAAACGTTTTGTTAGTGGGGAAGCAGACCACAGTATCAGATATAATGCACACAGTCTAGCTCCAACAGGGATGCCTGATGGACACACAGTCCTGGGACCCAAGTCAGCTTTTGCTGGCCCACTCACAACCGTGCTTATGGCCCTAGTACCTTTTGCTTACCATGTGTTGTTCTTCACAAGTCTACATCAATTTAGCACTACAGTAACACCATCACAAACAATGCAGTCTGACTTTATGGCCTCTGGTAACTGCGCTGTACTGAGGCTACCTGTTACCATAGCATAGCAATGCTTGTTAACTCATTCTACCCCAGACACACCACAGCAAGATAAGGATCGACCATGATAGTTCAAGGGTGATGCCAGAATAGCTTGGCGCCTAAGGCGCCAAGCTATTCTGGCATCACCCTTGAACTATCATGGTCGATCTGTGTTCTGCACTGCAATGCAGTCTTCAGAGGACAACGGCAAAATTGAAGGATTTCGGTGTTGGGGTAGAATGAGTTATTCGAGGACCTGTCCACAGCTTTCTATGTCAGTTACGCCATTTCCTGATGCAACAATACAACCGTAGCATTGTGAGATATTTTTCATTGGAGGGGTTCAGGATGCCTGACATTTCATATTCCAGCCTACAAAACCTAAACACGAGGTGGGGGTGGAGACATCCAACTTGACTTAGGGTAATACTTCAAAAAGTCAACAACGGAGGGCAGCAATGTATAGGATAAAAGGCAACACTGCAAGTACAAATGTGTGGGCATCCCAAGTTAGATGTGTGGCGGTCTATGATTTTGGACCTTGTACACATTTACAGTCCATCCATCCAGTCATTGACCAGTACACATTTACAGTCCATCCAAAATATCTAGGTGACCACCTACGCACGGTGAAGTGTCAAATCTGGACCTCGCTGCCATTTAGACAACCAGTGAAAAGTGACCACACATCTGACTCAGACAACTACATGTACTTTTGCCAGTTCCAAATTCTCCTGGATAATGCTTCACTGACTTCTTGGTGATTTTGTGTTGCTCGAGGATTTACCTTTTGGCGGTCCACGGCGCTCCTTGTCGATGCGATTCCTGCAGGCATCACCTTGACAAAAAGTGCTATGGACAGCCAAAAAGTTAACACATTCTACCCCAGGACCGAAATCCCCACATTTTGAAGTTGCCCTCTGAAGGATTGTACTACAATTCTAGAGACAGATCGAGCATGATAGTTTAACTTAAGGGTGGTGCCAGAATAGCGTGGCGCCACGGGCGCCAAGCTATTCTGGCACCACCCTTGAACTATCATGCTTGATCCATGTCTTTCTGTGGTGTGTTGGGGCTGAATGAGTTAAGTTTCATACAGATAAGGTGCATGTATCTTATTATCAAACTGGAAAGTCAACTCCTGCAGGTTTTGCACCTGCAGCAGTGTGAGTTTTCCTGTGTGAACTCAGAGTTCCTTTCTGTGCAAAGCCAGACCCACAAATGTCACAGACAAATGGCCTCTCTCCTGTATGGGTCCTCATGTGGGCTCTCCAGTATTCACGCTCAGTGAAACCACGGCCACATTCCGTACAGATGTGTTTCTTGATACCTTTGTGCATTCTCTCGTGTTTCCTCAGAATGCTGCGGAGACGAAAAGAGGCATCACAGAAGGAGCATTTATAAGGTCTTTCCCCCGTGTGAACCCTCATGTGTGCCTTAAGGTTGATGTTTTCTGTGAATGATGCCCCGCACAACTCGCAGATAAACATGCGTCGGTCAGCTGAATGGATTTTCTTGTGCCTGTTGAGGGCAAAACGGTCCAAGAAGGTCGCACTACACATGTCACAACCAAAAGATCTCTCACCCTTGTGTCGTAAGACGTGTCTCTGGAGTTCAAATTTAAAGGTGAACCGCTGTTCACAGTACTCGCATGTCAGGGGTCTGTCATCTACAGCATTGTGGACAAAAATGGTATGCTTTTTAAAGCCCTCGTTGGTCAGAAAAACTTTACCACAGTCTTCACACATAAACTTTTTGGTCTTTCTACCACCGCTTCTGGATTTACGGCCGCTCCTGTTCCGAGACTTTGTTTCTGATGGCCACTCTGTTTCTAATGGTGACATTGCTTCTGCTGGTGACTTTGCTTCTGATGGTTTATCTGTGGAATTAGATTCATCAGTGCCTAATAAACTCTGCTGTGCATTTTGCTTGCTCACACAATTGTGCGCTTTTAATTTAGCCCGCGTCTTAAAGCTCATTTCACAGCTATCACAAGCAAATGGATTGGTAATTCCATGCAACTTCATGTGCTTTCTGTAGGGAACAACACTTGTGAACACAGCATCACATCTGGTACATGTCCAAATGTGTTTCTTAGTGTGGGTTTGTGTACGTACCTTTGCAGAAACATCAGTGCTAAAAGTTACTGTGCACCCTTCTAAGGTTTGTGGCCCATCAGGTGTATGATGTGTCTGTTCATGTTTGTCTAAAGACCTCTTGGTAGTGAAAATCTGATCACATGAGCTACAGCAAAATAGAACCCGACTCTTTTTCTGTGGATCTGATAAACCATGAACTGTCTGTCCATGTTCCAAGAGGCTATTGCGAGTTTCAAAGCTTGAATTGCATTCTGCACAGACAAAAGCAGTGATGCCACTGTTCCAAGTCTGTGTCCTCAATATGCATGCATTTACTGAACCAAGCCTGACATTTATCAGTGACAAGGCATGACTCTTCACAGCACTCGAATTTTGTGAACTGGAGCCCACTTTTAGTGCCTCTTTCTGTTGCCGCGGTGCATCAGTAGGCATCACTGTGTCTATTTCTCCCAAACGTTTCTGCCTATCTTCCTTTATATCGGCAGATGGCGCTGTGTCCATTTCGCTCAGACGTTCCTGCCTCTCCTCATTTAAATCGGCAGGCATCACTGTGTCTATTTCTCGCAGACATTCCTGCCTATATTCCTTTACATCCTCAGGCATCACTGTGTCTATTTCTCTCAGACATTTCTGCCTATATTCCTTTACATTGTCAGGCATCACTGTGTCTATTTCTTCCAGATGTTCCTGCCTGTCTTCATTTGAATCATCAGGCATCACTGTGTCCATTTCCTCCAGACATTCCTGCCTATCTTGCTTTATATCAGCAGGCATCACTCTGTCTATTTCCTCCTGAAGTTCCTGCCTATATTCCTTGCCAATGACGTGAACATCTCTGCCATCCTCTGCAGTGACTTTATCATGGCCTGTGGAGGTCAGTCTTTCTACACTCTGGGTGACAGTCTTTGTTGTCTGGAAGTTACACCAGCCGCAGAACAAAGTCAGAGGCCGCTGGCACTGAAGACAAAGTGTTTCTGACAGGACTCCAGCTTGAACTGCCTCAAATCTGAAAAAAGTACCAAACAAAAATGGCAGATCCCTTAAGGCTCACATGAATCACCAATCCATATAAATTATAATAGGACTGACCGTTGTGACCTTGACTTTCCTAACAGGTCACTGAAAGCACAAGTGTTCAATTTTCGTATTGCATCCTAGACCTAAGGCTGATGTTTTAAAAACTCTGCATAATTATTGTCCTATGAAGACCACATTACATATGAGATAGATCAACCATTTTAGTTCAAGGGTGGTGCCAGAATAGCTTGGTGCCCAATGCACCAAGCAATTCTGACACCAACCCTGAACTATCAGTCACATTATTAACTTTTATGCAGTAGTGTATCAAGATGACAAGGGTTAACATACATTAAGACAATAAGAGCTGACTTCTGAATGCAATCCATTTTTTCTCAAAATCTATGCCTTTTCATTCATTTGTACATCCCTGTGACCCTTTCAAGGGTCCATGATACACTAAACATGTACAGAAAGGCCTCATCATCAGCAATCTTTCTATTAAATTTGATTGAAAAATTTGCAAAAAACTTTGATGAAAATTAAAATTCCACCAAAAATTAAATCTATTAAATTTGATTGAAAAATTTGCAAAAAACTTTGATGAAAATTAAAATTCCACCAAAAATTGTCATTTTTCACACACTTGCCAACCTCCAGCAATCCTTAACCTTTCCAAGGGGTCATCCAAATTACTATGCACAGAAAGGTCTTACCATCAAATATCTCTACTGGTACCAAGTTTGAGCCTCAAGTTGCCAACAGTTGTTGAGAACAAAACAAATGTCAAAATATGCCTATTCAGTATGTGTGACCTATTTTTGGACCCCCTGTAGCCTTGACCTTTGAAAGAGGTCACTGAAATTGGTTGATTAGGAGAAGCACTACCAACAGCCAATGGTTTAATGTCTAAAGGGAGTTTACTGGAATAGCTGACCATTAACACAAACATGTGAAGAGTAGCTGCCCCCACTGCTTCTGCTGGGAGGGCATTCCAGGCTTAGAGTGTGCAGGGTAAACAGGAGCACTGACGACATTAGATGCGGCAGGGTATCAGCTGCAGCCTAAGTATGTAATGTGTTAATTGACAGCGGTCGATTAACACATTACATCCTAAGGCTGACAGTTTTCAAATGTGTGTATTCAAGTGCTATAAGGCTAAATTTATAGATTTGGAGATGGATCAACCATTTCAGTTCAAGGGCAGTTCCAGAATAGCTTGGCACTAAGCCATTCTGGCACTACCCTTGAACTATCATTGTCAAATGTATTTCATGCACTTAGAGTATCAGGATCAAAGGGGTTAATAACTATGGCTCTGTTGGCGAGGGGACAAGGGTTGAAGGTCTGTCCAAACGCTGATGGAATCACTGAGGATCTTGTGCATCATGGACAGTTGTTTCCTACAATGCTGTAGAGGTTACCACTAGAGTCAGCCAATCGTCTCTTTAATGCTAGAAGTGGCGTGGCAGTCGTTGAGGCAAATCAAGAGGCACAGCTCTGGACTGCTTCAATCTATACTGCTGTGCTACTGCGAGCGTGGGTCCCAGCCTGAGCATGCACACTCCACTAAGGAATGGCCCAGGGCCTTGTCAGCTTGCACTTTGAAGTTTAAGATCTTCACGCATAACTGTTTCAGGTTACGCGCGAGGGTTTGATCTGCTTTCGCTCAAATTGATGTTATGTCCCACTCCCAGAACAAACTCTTCCTATATAAAACAGGCATTACTATCTACAATCACTCACCGGCGAAACCAAACGCATTCTGAGGTATGTGAATGCAGGATTTTACCTACAACATGCATACAAAACACCTGCACACATACATATATTTACACGCAAAACGTTCTCTGCGCAAGTGCGACCCTACAAGTACAAAGTTTACTCTGAAGCTGGGGCATTTGGGGGTCTGGAAAATGTGCATGGCAAACTCCAGATAACAGCATATGTTGATGGCGAGGAAATAACGCTCATTGCTGTTGGTCCTTGCAAAACTCCTCTCAATGTACTCACTGTCGAAGGAGAAAAGAAGCCATCAGGGAATCGGTAGACACGCCCAGAGCTGTTCCAATGCTGACCCATCGAATATGGACGTCCTTGTCCAGATAAATTGAATATTTATCGGCATTTTCGTCCTTGGAGATGGTAGCCATAATCAAGTAAATTACGACAGGTATAGAAGAAATCTGTTTCGCTGTGGGTTTCGAGTAAAATTCGTCGTCAGTGTGGAACGCGAAGCGTCCGCTCTGGAAATGGTCTACCGGAAATGACAGACACTGCCGAAAAGCTAGAAATTTTTGCAAGCATTAGTTTCGAATTTCCTTTCAGCTGCATTACGTGTTTCCATGGTATCCATTTATATAGATCTATTGTATATAAGAGGGGAGGGGGGGGGGAGGAGAGGGGGGTCCAACTTATTGTTTGGGACCTTCAAGCTGACATGACTGAAAGGCACACTAGTACTCCGCCGCAGTGGCGGCCGAGAAGGAGGGGAGGCCGGGGGGGGGGGGGGGGGGAAGGGGTCCAAGCCGTGCCCACAAAAGGGAGTTTGATGTAGTAGTAGCATTTTAACTTGAACGGTATTTTGGGGCGGGGGAGGGGGGGAGAGCCGCTGAGTCCGCCCGGCCGTACTGACTGACCTCTGCGGCCGCCGACCCGGCCTCAGTCCCCACCGGCCCCACCCCCACCCTCACCCCAAGATCCGCGCTTGAGGAGAAGAGGTTTTACGACGACACGAAAAAAAAAAAAAAAAAAAAAAAAAAAAAAAATCCAGGAAAACAGTGCACGAAATGACTGAAGTAAAATTTCTATGCGACAGTACTGACTGGATTCAGACGGTTCGGCCACTGTCACAACGCCGGGTAAAGAAAAAACACGCCGGCCGCTGACGGACGGCAAGGCCCGATGACTAACCGAGAACTGATTTCAGTATTACATTTTCCGCTTAAACCTATTTTCGAAATTGGACACACGGTGTTGAAACAAAATTGCAATAACGAATCACTGTGACAAGGAGAACGGAAACATTGACGTCAATCACGCGTGCGATTTTAGGGCATACCGCTCCTCCCCTTGGCCGCCCCGCCTCCTCTGTCCCGGCACCCAGACCCAACCCCCAACCCCGTGACCGCAGTGCTTGAAATTTGTGTGCAGGGGCAAGATTTTGAAATTTGCTGAGATTTCTTAGAAGTCATGTTTGGTGTTTTGATTCGTACCATAGAAAGTGGCATTGCCGGTGTGTTTGCAGATGTGAATTTAATGTGTTTCGATGGTATGTGATTTGAAATACTTTCTTATTATTTGTTTTTTTGTGTAAGATGTTGCTAATACTGTTGTTTATATCTGCGTATTTTAGCAGTTAGCCTTAGTGTAATGAGTACCTGTTAAAGATTTTTTTGGTAATAAATGTATATGGCAGTATTACTTTAATAAGATATTACAGTTTTCAGAATGATGTCTAAGTATATGTCAATCATTAGTTTAAGTTTGTCAGGGATCTTTATACAGCTTAGAATGTTTTAGTATAGAATAATATTTTGTGTTTAGAGTTGTATTATGTCTTAATCATAGCGGTATTAGAAGTCTTTTACAGATTTAGTACTATACTAATATTATTGGTTATTTCGGGGTTTAACGTCCACGGAACCGCGAAGCGATAGTGCACAGCGGCCCTAACGGGCGGGTTATGGGGGGAAGGGAAATACAGGGGCGGATCTGGGAGGGGGGTCCTAGGGGTTCCGGAACTCCGGCCCCTCCAGACCCCAAATTCTTTAAAATGCTGTAACAAAGTCCCTTTTTGGGATGTTTGGAACCCCTCCCCCCCCCCCCCGTAACCGGAAGCCTCCCCCTCCAGACCCTTTTTTTTAAAATGCTGTAACAAAGTCCCTTTTTGGGATGTGTGGACGCCCCCCCTTTCCCCCCCCCCCCCACCTTTGTTTGATATTTTGTACTTTGGCGAATGGTGAGAGTCTTCACATACGCACGCGCCGTCTCTCTCCACCCCCACCCCCCACCCGGCCCGGCCACCCACCCCCCACCCCCCACCCCCTCCGCCTACCCCACCCGCTTTTCGATATGATTTCGGCCCCTAGAAGCAAGATCTAGCGTCGGGGACGCCTTTTGTATCAGGTTGAAGATCCCAAACAATAAGTTCGAACCCCCCCCCCCCCTCCTCGAGGTAACTGATACGCCAATGACATACTATATTGCCTATGGAGTACGACCTGAACACTAATCCATTCAGGCGCACTGCAACTGTGCCACTTTGATTTACCTGACCTCACCGCGCTTTCAACGGACATACAGTCATGTTGAACAAGCCCGTCTTTTTTTTCCCCCTGCTACCCGTGAGCTACCCGGGCCGGGACGGAGACTCGAACTCGCAACCTTCGCTCTCTTTCGCTCCGACGCTTAACCGCCTAAACTATTTCGGGCTCGCTATGATATTAGTACTATGAGATACTCACAGAGTTTATATCTGAATGTCTTAGTGTTCATTAACTCCGAGATGTGCCGCCTCCGGAAACGCGGTTTAAAGCCGCGTCTCCGGAGGCGGCACGCGACGAATGCGTTAATGTTTCACTAATGTATTGAACGATTTTTGTCTACGGTATTGAAAATACGGTAAGCTTTGAGATGGGGCTGGTCGGAGCACGTTCATTACTGAGCATGCCAAATGACAAACATAGGCGGGCACACATCACTGAGCTTCTGACGGCAGTGTACTAAGTAACATGATAAAATTACGTCATGCCTAGCCACGCTAACTGCGCTGTTCAAAGTACATGAAGTATGGCGAGAAACGCCTTGTGTGTGTGTGCGTGCGTGCGTGCGTGTATGTCATCACGTGTGTCCTCGTGTGTGTGTGTGTGTGTGTGTGTGGCGTGTGTGTGTGTGTGTGTGTGTGTGTGTGTGTGTGTGTGTGTGTGTGTGTGTGTGTGTGTGTGTGTGTGTGTGTGTGTGTAGACACGAGTTTCTGGCTGTGTTTGCCAGTGTACGTACAGGTCTGAAACTTTTGGAAATGCCGCCTTCAAGATGTATTTCGGCGGAGTACTTTTCAGCATATATAAATTTGATTACGCATTAAAAAGTAAAATTGCCATTTATAGAAGAAAGTCGGTTGACCCGCATTTTAGTTATATTCATTGACATTTTTTAATACAGGTAGCTTCGAGAAAGATTTTGGATGAATTCGGTAACCAGCTTTGTACATATTCGCCAGTGTTTTCGTAAAAATATAATTCATTGCAGAAAAAAAATGTCTAAACGATGAATTCTTGACCGTTCAGACAGTGACAGTGACGTAAAAGCACTAGACACATATAGTCTAGCAGCTGCCCGCGGCCTTCATAGACGATCAGCCGTTTACGAGATAGTGATTTTCTAGAGAGTAACAAAGGTTTGGGTATATCAAAATGAAGTCTAGTATGAATAAAAGCAGTGCGCACTCGTTTTAAACCGCCGGAGGATGGAGACATTTTTCTGTAGCACATTTTGTTTCCAGTATGGCTGCAGACGAAAACAGGACCGTCGCAGCCATGTGACAGGGGATCAGTAGTTTACACGGATTGTTCCTGTATTCAGTGGTTGTATGCGCTATATGTCACTTAAAAGGGTTTCATTTATTTTTAAGTAATATTTTCACACTTAGATATAAATTATTAAGAGAAGAAACAATTACGAAAAAGCTTGCCTTGAACTCAAAGATCGTTACTCAACAATACTTACTTACTTACGCCTGTCACCCCTACCCGGGTATAGGCCGTCGACGAGAGACCTCCAGCAACTCCTGTCCTGTGCTTCTCCTTCGATTCTACTCCAGGTGGTTCCCAGTCTCTTGATGTCTGCTTGGAGGTCTCGACGCCAGGAGTTTCTCGGCCTACCTCTTTTCCTCTTTCCCTGGGGGTTCCATGACAATGCCTGCCTAGTGATACTGGAAGCTGGCTTTCTCAGACTGTGACCGATCCATCCCCATCTTCTTCGCCCAATTTCATTCTCTGCTGTTATCTGCTCTGTTCTCTCCCAGAGTCTGACGTTGCTGGTCTTCTCTGGCCAGTGGATTTTCAAAATTCTTCTAAGGCAACTGTTCATGAAGGTCTGTACTCTGTTGACTGTGGTTTTTGTCAATCTCCATGTCTCTGCTCCTTATAGGAGAACTGCTTTTACATTGGAGTTGAAAATCCGGACTTTGGTGTGTTGTGACAGCTCTCTGTAACTCCACACTTTTTTCAACTGGAGAAAGGCTGCTCTGGCTTTACCGATTCGTGCTCTGACATCTGCATCAGTGCCGCCTTTTTTGTCTAGGATGCTCCCGAGATAGGTGAAGGACTCCACCTCCTCCAACGGGGTGCCAGCAAGCAAGACTGGTTCTTCCCTGGTTGCGTTCAGCCTCATTGTCTTTGTTTTCTGTTTGTAAATGGTGAGGCCCACTTGGGACGAGATGTCAGCAAGCCTCGTGGTATTGTCCTGCATTTGTTGATGAGTGTGGGACAGTAATGCCAAGTCGTCTGCAAAATCGAGGTCGTCAAGCTGTGTCCACAGTGTCCACTGTATTCCACTTCGTCTGTGCTCTGTGGTCATCTTCATGACCCAGTCTATGGCCAGTAGGAAGAGAAACGGAGACAGCAGACACCCCTGCCTGACACCAGTTCTGACCTGGAGCTCTCTGGTGAACTGCCCTTCGTGGATCACGCGACATGTCATGCCATCATAGCTGCTCTTGATCAGGCGGACGAGCTTTGTGGGTACACCGTAGTGTCGTAGGAGTTTCCACAGAGTCTCTCGGTCCACGCTGTCAAATGCTTTCTCATAATCCACAAAGTTGACGTACAGCGGGGAGCTCCACTCCAGAGACTGTTCCACGATGATGCGGAGAGTGGCGATCTGGTCTGTACATGATCGGTTCTTCCTGAATCCTGCTTGCTGGTCTCTCAGCTGGGGGTCAACGGAGCTCTTCATTCTCTCTAGGATGATCCTGTTGAAGACCTTTCCTGGTACTGACAGCAAGGTGATTCCTCTGTAGTTGGAACACTTGCTGAGGTCGCCTTTCTTGGGAAGCTTGATTAGGTACCCCTCCTTCCAGTCAGCTGGCATCACCTCCTCTTCCCAGATCTTTCCAAACAGTGGGTACAGCATCTCAACTGTTGTCTCTAGGTCTGCTTTCAGAGACTCCGCTGGGATGCCATCTGGCCCTGCTGCTTTGCCATTCTTCAAAAATGCCACTGCTTTTCTGATCTCTTCCCGGCTGGGTCTGTCACAGCTGATGGGTAGGTCGGTCTCTGCCGGCTGGATGTCGGGGGGGGGGGGGGGGGGGGGGGGGGTCGGGGGGCCTAGGTCTGTTCAGTAACTCTTCAAAATACTCGGCCCATCTGTCGAGTTGGTCTGCTCTGTCTGCAATAAGCTTGCCTTCTTTGTCTTTTACTGGTCTTTCTGTATGGCCATACTTACCCGACAATCTTCTGGTAATGTCGTAGAGCTGTTTCATGTTGCCGCTGCCTACTGCCTTTTCTGCCTCTGCTGCCAGGCTGTCTGTGTAGGCCCTCTTGTCTGCCCTGATACTCCTCTTCACCTCGCGGTTGGCTTCCGATTATTCCCCCTGTGCCCTTACTTTGGCTGCTCTCGTGCGACTGTTGTTGACCGCTGCTTTCTTCTGCTTCCTCGCTTCTATCTTCTTCAAGGTCTGTGCCGACAGCCAGTCCTTGTGGTGGTGTTTCCTGAACGGCCCTACAGTGTCTTTGCAGGTTGAGTTCAGCGCCTCTCTAACTGCCTTCCACTGCTGCTCTGTGGTGACCGCCTCCTCAGTCTTCATTTACTAGCTCCTGTAGCGCTTGAAACCGGTTGGACAGCACCAGTTTGAACTCTTCTCTAACTCCAGTTTCTCTCAGGAGGCCTACTCAACAATAAGGTATCCCCAAATCACGTGATCAAAACATGATACAACCTACACGCGGATTCGTTGCTGTGAATTTCGGTGTGCCGACGGGTTCTTTTTGATTTGTTCTACATAAGCTTGTTTGTTTCCACAAAAAAAAAAAAAAAAAAAAAAAAAGCAAACGTGTAAAGTTGCTGTGTACATTTTTAGGTCTTGATAAAGGTTTGTCACGTTTATTTCCATTCACTTTACCATCGCTTTGCCCGTTTCATTTCGACACCACAACACCAAAACAAAACGCAACCCAAAACACAAACGCTATCTTCGAAAGCAATGTCCGGAGTGCAACATGCTGCATGCTGTAAAAGAAAAAGAGTGCCACACCACTTGGTTTTAACTGTCATGGCTGAGCAAAGTTTCGGAACTTGATTAATTATTTTATGCAGTAACATTTATTTTAATCAGTTGCACTGACAAGCTATGTTGTGATGTGCGATCACTGCCAGTGCCAATTATGCAGTCTCAGTGATCACTGATGGTACAGTACACTTCACACTGAAAAAAATACACAGCACAATGTGAACACACTTGGAAGTTCATGCAATGCTTTGTTTAAAATTAAACCCTATCTTGCTAGCAGTAGCCTACTGCACAAAAGAGGAACTTATTTTGCTGCTGTGTTATTTGCAATTTGTCGGCATATAGATATTTGCAGTTCGCTGCAAGGATTTTTAGCAGCAGACATTAGCACTGGCACTAATATATTGGGATTAAAACGAGAAAGAAAACGGAGAAAGGTGACAGAGATGTTTTAATAAATCAGTCAAGTGATAAAATGAATGAGATATATATGTTTTATGATGAACAGCTAGTTAAGGGGGGGTTGGGGGTTGGGGAGGAGGCACATACTTTATAATGTACACGTACTATTTCTTTCAGTGTTTCCATCACCCACTCATAACACCATTAGGCTCGATGAGTTCTCATGTTTTGAGTGGTTTACAAAATACATGTACTTGTTGCTGTTACATTATATTCTTAGTCACTGGTTTTGACATTTCGCTGTAAGATTTACAGTCCCATACTTTAAGCCTGTTCCACCTAACGCACATGGAGGTTGACTATATCATTGATATGTGTGTGTAGGTAGCGTTTTGTTTGAGGTGGCAGTTTTGGCCTCACCTTTAAGTTTGGTGCCGCTGTGCATGTGGCCACCAGTACTATTTACAGAACTGATGACTGCATGTGCAGGCTAGTTCACGGTATCACTTATCAATGTGAACTGGGCAGCCTATTATTTGAAGTGATCAGTGGTAGCATCGTCCATGATGTATGTGTGCATTTGGCCACTGGTACTGTTTACAAAGGTGCTGTTTACAGAACTAGTGGCTGAGTATTGCATATTAGTACTGTTATTGTTATCAGGTGTGGCCTGATCTCTAAGTTTTGGTGCTCCTGTGCATGAGGCCAACAGTACTTTTCACAGAACTGATGGCTGCATGTGCAGTGTGGTTAACTGTACACATGAAATTTGTAGGTGGGCAGCTAAAATACAGGCAGTCAATACAAGCCACTCTCTTAACCTGAAGTCTCTATATATAGGTTTTACAGTCCACTAATGCCCATCAGTATACAATTGTGCATGTCTTTTGTGGGTGTTCTGTGGTTTTGTGTGTGTATGTGGGGTGGGGTTGAAAGTGGGGCGGTATGGCACCTATTACTGTGTATGTGTATGTACAAAACTTACATTACAAACAAACATAAATTAATAATTTAAATAAATAGTTATTTGGGTTTAACGCCGCGCGGGCGAATACGGCCATCTCACGGCAGTTAAATAAATAAGATAAACTAGGTCAAAGATCCCTGGGACATATGAATGCTAAGTAAAGTATAGATTATGATCATGCACAGATGTACATATTCTTTTGGTGGGTGTTCTGCGGTTTTGTGTGTGTAACTGGATTGGGGTTGGGAGCGAACGGTACCGTGTGTGTGTGTGTGTGTGTGTGTGTGTGTGTGTGTGTGTGTGTGTGTGTGTGTGTGTGTGTGTGTGTGTGTGTGTGTGTGTGTGTGTGTGCGTGCGTGCGTGTGTGTGTGTGTGTGTGTCTGTGTGTGTGTGTGTGTGTGTGTGGGTCCAGACTCGCCTAAAAATCCAATACGGAAGGGGGGATGGGGCCAAACACCTTTTTTTTCGGAACCCTAATGATCCCGCACCCAAGATCCGCCCCTGAATACAGTTTTTGGTTGAATTGAAGTAGCTTTAACTGTTAGATGATTCTTTTGGGCCCTGCAGATGATGATTTGCAGTGTGCGCACAGGTTCTAACTGTGGTGATTGGTACGGCATCAAGTTCTGTTATTAAATGGGACGATTGACCACCGCTGTTTCAAGTTAGCGTTCTCAGTGCTGCACGTATCTCGTTCTCCGTCGGCTTAACCTCTATCCTCGGTATTGGCTAGGGATTAGGATTGATAGCCCTAGGGCTTTCCTACTGACTTGTGTTAGTATGTCGTTGGCTTACTTTCGGAAGGATGCTCGCCCATAGAGTAGTATCCTAGGTTCCTGTTGGACAATTTTACTTTATTACGTCAATTTCAGTCTTTTTATAATTATTATTAGTTTCTCCTTCCCCTCCCCTTTTATTTCTCCACTCTCCTTCTCCCCCTGTTTTCAGGATGTCGTTTAGATACCCATTTGATCACGTCAAAGGAGTGTAGAAAGTTGTTGTCTGTGGCCTTTTTTGTAACACTATGAGTATATATCACAGGTTTTCTGTGAATTTATTGAACTTCATCAGTTCACGTGTTTTTAGGGGTGAACTCGTATGGTTCATTGCTTTGCAATCCCTGGTTTTGGGGGCCGGCAACTGAGTATGGGGGTAGGTTGTATTTGCCCCCGCCTTTCACCCCTATCCCCATACTCTGTTGACTCTGCCGTTGGCACCCAAAACCAGGGACTGCAAACGCAAATCGACAGAAAACCTGTGATACCTACTCATAGTGTTAAAAAAGGACACACACAACAAATTTCTACACTCCTTTGACGTGATCAAAGAGGTATCTAAACGACACCACGAAAACAGGGTGAGAAGGAGAGTGGAGAAAATAAAATGAGGAGGGGAAGGAGAAAAACAACAACAACAACAAAAACAACAGAAAAGGCAAAGCCCTTATGGCTCACGTGTATCACCGATCCACACATGTCTGACAATAAGTAAAGGGATGGCTCATGCGGCACCAACAAAATCCATGTTTTCTCAGAATTTAATCAGTTTTCACACATCTGTGAAATCCCCGTGACCCTTGACATTTGCGCTGAGTCGACTAAATTAGGATACATAGGAAGGTCTTATCATCAGCTACCTTTGTGCCAAATTTGATTTAAGGTTTGCAGAAATGCTGACAATAACTACAATTACTGGCACTTTATACACATTTGTCGACCTCTTGTGACCCATGACCTTTTCCGAGGGGTCATCCAAATTAGTCCTCGCGCTGGGACCATATGGCGTTGAGGCGCGTCCCCTGGGTGGTGGATAGGGGGTCCCTCGCGAGAGGGGTGCACCGAATGAAATAAGGTGCCGTGAACCAACATGGTCTAAGGGAAGGAGACCCCGACAGAAAACCCCTGGTCCTCCTAGTAAGGGGATTGGGCGTGGGGGTAGCTTCCCCACCCTGCAAAAAAGGAAATAGCTACAAAAACGCCGACGAAAAGACAAACAGTAATTCCTTTCCTGGAGGAGGAAGGTTCTTCTACCAGATGATTTATGACGTCCTGTGTTGAAAGCCGGAAGTCTTCGGAAGCCACAGGACCGAGCCGCCTCTCTCTATCCAGGGACACAACCATGGGCACATGGAACGTCAAGACCATGTACCATAGCGGCAAGGCCGCCCAGATAGCAGCGGAAATGCAAAGTACAACCTTTCCCTGCTAGGTATCAGTGAAGCCAGATGGACACAGTCTAGCCAGGAAAGGCTGTTAAGTGGGGAGATGATTCTGTATTCAGGTCATGAAGAGGAGAATGCCCCCCATACAGAAGGAGTAGCATTCATGCTGTCGCCAGTGGCACAGAGAGCGCTGATGTGCTGGGAACCTCTTGGGCCAAGAATTATCACAGCAGCCTTTAGAACCAAGAAAAAGCTCAAGCTGAAGTGTTATGCGCCCACTAATGACAGTGACGAGGAAGAGAAACAAGAGTTCTACGACCGACTCCAGAGTGCCGTGGACAAATGTGCGGAGCGAGACATCACCATCGTCATGGGCGATTTTAATGCCAAAATAGGGGAGGACAACACCGGGTACGAAGAGGTGATGGGGAGACAGGGACTAGGGGAGATGAGTGAGAACGGGGAGAGGTTTGTAGACTTTTGTGCTCTAAACAGACTTGTCATTGGAGGCAGCATCTTCCCACACAGAAGAATACACAAAGCAACTTGGGTCTCACCTGACCATACTACAGAGAACCAAATAGACCATATCTGCATTAGCAAGAAATTTAGAAGATCCCTTCAAGATGTTCGAGTGAGGAGGGGAGCAGATGTCGCCTCAGACCACCATCTGCTTACCTTAAGAATAAAGCTCAAGTTAAAGAAAAGCCGCACAGAGACAACAAGAAGACAGCGCTATAATGTAGGCCTCCTGAGAGAGACTGGAGTGAGAGAAGAGTTCAAACTGGTGCTGTCCAACCGGTTTCAAGCGCTACAGGAGCTAGTAAATGAAGAGGAGGCGGTCACCACAGAGCAGCAGTGGAAGGCAGTTAGAGAGGCGCTGAACTCAACCTGCAAAGACACTGTAGGGTTCAGGAAACACCATCACAAGGACTGGCTGTCGGCACAGACTTTGAAGAAGATAGAAGTGAGGAAGCAGAAGAAAGCAGTTGTCAACAACAGTCGCACGAGAGCAGCCAAACCAAGGGCACAGGAGGAAGCCAACCGCGAGGTGAAGAGGAGTATCAGGGCAGACAAGAGGGCCTACACAGACAGCCTGGCAGCAGATGCAGAAAAGGCAGCAGGCAGCGGCAACATGAAACAGCTCTACGACATTACCAGAAGATTGTCGGGCAAGTATGGCCATACAGAAAGACCAGTAAAAGACAAAGAAGGCGAGTATTTTGAAGAGTTACTGAACAGACCCAGCCCACCCGACCCCCCAGACATCTAGCCAGCAGAGACCGACCTACCCATCAGCTGTGACAGACCCAGCCGGGAAGAGATCAGAAGAGCAGTGGCATTTTTTTAAGAACGGCAAAGCAGCAGGGCCAGATGGATTCCCAGCGGAGTGTCTGAAAGCAGACCTAGAGACAACAGTGGAGATGCTGTACCCACTGTTTGGAAAGATCTGGGAAGAGGAGGTGATGCCGGCTGACTGGAAGCTTCCCAAGAAAGGCGACCTCAGCAAGTGTTCCAACTACAGAGGAATCACCTTGTTGCCAGTACCAGGAAAGGTCTTCAACAGGATCATCCTGGAGAGAATGAAGAGCTCCGTTGACCCCCAGCTGAGAGACCAGCAAGCAGGATTCAGGAAATACCGATCATGTACAGACCAGATCGCCACTCTCCGCATCATCGTGGAACAGTCTCTGGAGTGGAGCTCCCCGCTGTACGTCAACTTTGTGGATTACGAGAAAGCATTTGACAGCGTTGACCGAGAGACTCTGTGGAAACTCCTAAGACACTACGGTGTACCCACAAAGGTCGTCCGACTGATCAAGAGCAGCTACGATGGCATGACATGTCGCGTGATCCACGAAGGGCAGTTCACCAGGGAGCTCCAGGTCAGAACCGGTGTTAGGCAGGGGTGTCTGCTGTCTCCGTTCCTCTTCCTACTGGCCATAGACTGGGTCATGAAGATGACCACAGAGCACAGACGAAGTGGAATACAGTGGACATTGTGGACACAGCTTGACGACCTCGATTTTGCAGACGACTTGGCATTACTGTCCCACACTCATCAACAAATGCAGGACAAGACCACGAGGCTTGCTGACATCTCGTCCCAAGTGGGCCTCACCATTCACAAACAGAAAACAAAGACAATGAGGCTGAACGCAACCAGGGAAGAACCAGTCTTGCTTGTTGGCACCCCGTTGGAGGAGGTGGAGTCCTTCACCTATCTCGGGAGCATCATAGACAAAAAAAAAAAAAAAAGGCGGCACTGATGCAGATGTCAGAGCACGAATCGGTAAAGCCAGAGCAACCTTTCTCCAGTTGAAAAAAGTGTGGAGTTCCAGAGAGCTGTCACAACTCACCAAAGTCCGGATTTTCAACTCAAACGTAAAAGCAGTTCTCCTATATGGAGCAGAGACTTGGAGATTGACAAAAACCACAGTCAACAGAGTACAGATCTTCATAAACAGTTGCCTTAGAAGAATTTTGAAAATCCACTGGCCAGAGAAGATCAGCAACGTCAGACTCTGGGAGAGAACAGAGCAGATAACAGCAGAGAATGAAATTGGGCGAAGAAGATGGGGATGGATTGATCACAGTCTGAGAAAGCCAGCTTCCAGTATCACTAGGCAGGCATTGTCATGGAACCCCCAGGGAAAGAGGAAAAGAGGTAGGCCGAGAAACTCCTGGCGTCGAGACCTCCAAGCAGACATCAAGAGACTGGGAACCACCTGGAGTAAAATCGAAGGTGAAGCACAGGACAGGAGTCGCTGGAGGTCTCTCGTCGACGGCCTATACCCGGGTAGGGGTGACAGGCGTAAGTAAGTAAATAATCCAAATTAGTATGCATAGATAGATCTTACCATCAGGTATCTCTGTACCAAGTTTGGGTTTGAAGTTGTGACTAGTAATTGAGACCAAAAAAAACCCAACACATTTCTTGTCAAATATGGCTATTTATTACCTATTTCCTGAGCTCTTGTTACCCTTGGCCTTTCCGAGGGGCCATCCAAATTAGTATGCATAGATAGGTCTTACCATCAGGTATCTCTGTAGCACGTTTGGGTTTGAAATTGTGCATAGTATTTGAGAACAAAACATCTTTTTGTAAAAATATGGCGATTTTTAACCTATTTCTTGAACTTTTGTGACCCTTGACTTTTCTGAGGGATCAACCAAATTAGTATGCATATAAAGGTCTTACCATCAGGTATCTTTGTACCAAGTTTAGGTTTGAAGTTGTGAATAGTATTTGAGCAAAAATAAATAATGTCCAAAAATAGCTATTTTTGATATATTTCCTGATCCCCTGTGTTTTTGACCTTTGTGAGAGGTCACTGTAATTGGTATGTTTAGAAAGGTCTTGCCACAAGTATCCTTAGGCCAGGTTTGAAGACTGTAGAGTCTCCGAGAAAATGCCAACGTTAAAGTTTACCACGGACGAGGGCGGACGGACGACAGACGACGGACGGACGACAGACGACGGACGGACGGACGACCACTGGCCCAGAACTCATAGACTCACTTTTGCTTCGCACGTGAGCCAAAATTGGCGCAATGAAGTAAATTGTCCCCTACGAAAGTTGAACCTCACAAACGCTAGGATACAACTCTGTGCGAGCATCCTTCCGAAAGTGAGCCAAGGACATACTAACACAAGTCAGTAGGAAAGCCCTAGGCCTAGAGCTATCAATCCTAATCGGCCCTGGCCAATACGGGGGATAGGGGTTAAACGGAGAACGAGATACGTGCAGTAGAACGCTACACTAAAATTTCATTTCCACGGTTTGGTCCGGTGACGATGAGGAGTCCCGGCAATTCAAAGCAAAACGTCCTCGAAACACATATGAACTAGACCTAAAATTCCAAACTGACTTGTGTCGCTCAAATGTGTTCGGTCGGCCGATAAACAGGCCATTGCAGTGTGCGATGTCTAACACATCTTTACATCCCGTCTGTGGAAGCGGCCGGAACTTCTTAAATATCTTGTTGTCGTTGTATCAGTACCTCTAACTGATGTGTACGGTCCCTAAATACTCTGTTTCGTCTGATTGCACGTCTTTGTCTACGTTGAAAAAAAAAAAAACACGAAGGACGCCATCTTTGTTTGGTTTCGGCCGGGTCTACGGCGTTAAGTCCCGCGATTTCGCGGGACTAAATTCTGCCCGGCCTTTCATTAGTCAAGTCAGCCTTAGTCCTTGATGACGCCTATGGCGTTGTTCGGCTTCATGAATCCTGGCCTATGGTTTTAGGCAAGGCCTACGTTTTTAGGTCGGGTCTAAATCGGTACGTCGCTCACTTGAATCGACTCCCATAGTCCAACGGTACCATTCTTAGCCTACTACCGTCATACCAAGACGGAATAGACAGGGGATCTAACTGTTTGTCTGTCCAGCGCTGAGTAATTCCCCTTGGTATGTGTACAGTTCTACCAGCGCTAGCCTCACATCAGTGTGAGTGTCCAACGGTTTGTCAACAACAACAAAAAAGCGTTTAAAGTTTTGCGTATTCACAAAACTGTAAATTTATTTTTGAGCAAATCGCTTGCTCCACGGGGCTCAGAATGGTACCGTTGGACAGTTGTGCTTGCATGACCTACCTTTCCCATGTAGTGGTTATAATTAACAACCTCACCGTGTCCGATCGCACCTGATGCTATAGGTCCGGACTTGTCAACCTCGCCCAAAATTCCCCTAAAATGCGACCTTGCGATTTTGTAAGTCATGTTGTTTATTTGGCTGCCTTTGACAGACAAAAAAAAAAAAAAAAATAGGCCAGGACGAAATATGGATGACTGCATTCATACTGACCCCAGCGACTCTGCGCACTGGTCAGTTTTTAGCTGTGTCCTCTGCAGATGCTCCACATTGCACTTTACATGCCCTTGTTTTGTAAGGTCCTTGATTGTAAGGTCCTTGATGACGCCATAAGCCGTCGATGTGACCTTTTCTAGGCTTTAACACGTGACATTCGCGGCCAGCCTCATCCGGATGCGCGGCTTATGCCGCGCATCCGGATGCGGGCTAGTGAGTTAACACATTCTTCGTAATGTTCTCTAACATATCATAGCAAAATAACCCGGAACCAAAATAACTCAAAACAAGGCATATTTACTACGCAAAATGGTGTTAAAGCGCTACAATTTTTTTAAAAAATCGCATTTATTTTGCCGGTCAGCATACTACAGGCACTGCTTGCAAGAAAACCTTCGTCTCAGAACACGCCACATTACGGGCTGCATGCTGTGGGTCTGCGGGAGGGGGCGAGGGGATCTGGGTGGCCGACGGGCGTTACATTTTTTTATACGTGTATTGTCCGGTCAAAAAGTAATAATACTAATAATAATAATTTAAAAATTAAATCAACATGGGATGAACCATAACCCACAAAGTCCCGTTCTATGTGAGAGCTGTCCTCGCTGTCAAGGGTCTATACCTTTTGTTTTTGACCTCATTCTGATGTCTAAATATCACCTATTGAACTGAAAAGCCTCGCAGATCTGCCAATGCGTCAGTGAGTTGTATAAGGGGTGCAGTGCATACGCGTCATTGGTTTCTATCAACGGTCTTTTATGTCTTCAATGAGACATCCAGTTACAATATGCTCGGATGCTGTCTTAGCCACCCTTTGAATAAAGTATTTCGCCAGGTTTCAAGCTTCAGTGTTCGTACAACAATATCTGAGATTCTCGTGCCCACACACACACACACACGCACGCACGCACGCACGCACGCACGCACGCACGCACGCACACACACACACACACACACACACACACACACACACACACACACACACACGCGGCGTTTCGCGCCAAAGGTACGTTCAGCAGCGAAGTTAGCGTAACTAGACATGACGTAGTTCTTATCTCGTTACTTCAGTTGTCAGAGGTTTAGGCCTGCCCACCTTTGACACCATTTACATGCTATTAAATTCGCCCCACCGCGAACCATCCTAAAATGTCTCTTCTATAAATAGAAGGGACTTAAAAATCAAACAAGTTGTGAGGGGGGGGGGGGGGAGGCCATCCCCCGACCTTGGACTTGTTTGATATATTGGCCGGACCAATATTTTACCTCGTGCTCGTGCCTGTACTCACGCGGAACCAAACGAGATATTTCAGCCATATATAAATTTGCACCCGGGAAGGTCTTGCAATAGACGATTTCCGGAAATCAGAAGTAGGTCAAAATTGGGCGTGTTTCGGCGACAAAGAAAGTGGATTAAAAGCCCGGACAAACACGCGATTTTAATCCACTTTCTTTGTCGGCCAAGTACAATTTTGACCTACTTCTGATTTCCGGAAATCGTCTGTTATACACATAAATACGATGTTAAGAAGACTACAACTCATAGTACTAAGAGTTGCGAATGACCACTCAGCGCAACTTCAGTTGCCGTGATAATTCAAGGGTAGTGCCAGATTACCTGTTTACGTCTTACCTGGTGTTGCTCTTGCACGGCTGTGAAGCCGTCACAGGGGAAGGAATCGAAGATTTTTCTGTGAAGAGTTTCTCTCGTGCCCCTGATTGGCTCCGAGCCAGTCAGGGACACAAAAACCCTTGACAGAAAATCTTCGATTTCCTCCCCATGTGTTGGGGTTATGCATCCCAGACAACACAACACCAGTTGAACACTGCACACTCTACGTGTCAAGTGTGCGGTCAACCTTGACAGACTCTCTTGGTTTTTCACTCAAGCGTATCCTTTCAGCTAACAACCGCAAACTGAGGGACATATGTAGCCAATCTTAATCGTCAACAAGAGAAATAGATTTTCATGAGCCCCTGCGGCTGCAGGGGCTTATGAGAATCTACCCGTTGGTACGAACGTCTTAAATTTCAAGTTGTGCAGTCCGCAGACCCGCCATGCACCGCGGTTAAAGTCGATAAAGACAGAGACATTCAGGGGCGGATCTGCGGGGTGGGGGTGGGGGTGGGGGTGGGGTGGAGGTTGACAAGGGTTCCGGACCCCTTCCCCAAGACCAAAATTCTTTAAAATGCAATAACAAAGTCCCTTTTTGGGGGTGTTTTGGCACACACCCCCCCCCCCCCCCCTCTTTGTTTGATATTTTGGCGAATGGTGAGAGTCTTAAGACGCATGCACCGCCCCCCCCCCCCTCCCCTGCCCCCGCTTTTCCATTTTTCGGTCCCTGGAAGCAAGGTCTAGCGTCGAGGAGGCCGCCTTTTGTATCAGTTGAAGGTTCCCCCCCCCCTCCCCCCCATTGTTTGATATTTTGGCGAATGGCGAGAGTCTTAAGACGCGGCATGCACGCCCTCTCTAACCACCCCCCCCCCCCACCCCCTCTCCCGTCACTGATCCCGCTTTTCGATTTGTCGGCCCCTGGAAGCAAGGTCTAGCGTCAAGGAGGCCTTTTGTATCAGGTTGAAGGTCCCAGACAAAAAGTTGGGAACCCCCCCACCCCACACACACACACACACACACACACACACACACACACACACACACACACACACACACACACACACACTGATCCGCCCCTGGCACTAAATGCATCAAGTTAAAAATAGCGTATACATAACCTTTTTTACGGCCGTCTAGCGATGTTAACCATTTTAGCCCCAAGGTCCCATCAGATTTTGGAGGTTTTGCCTAATTACTATGTACCAGTTGCAGGAGAATGACTTACCATAATAATTCAAGGTAGTGCCAGATTAGTTTGGCGCCTTCAGGCGCCAAGCTAATCTGGCACTACCCTTGAATTATCATGGTCAATCCATCTTCTGCTATAGGAACTCGGGGTTAAATGGGTTAATGTGAGGAGTGAACCCGAGACTGGTGTGTTGGGGGCATTTCACCGTTTTAATCCATTTTTTCTATATTTTTTTCATCATATGCAAAAACATGTGAACGATACAAGTCGGCAAAATGCAAGTGGACTGACTGATTAATTAAATTAATTATTAATCAAACGATAGATCGATCAATCCATTGATTGACTAGTTAGGTGGTTGATTGATTATTTGACTCATCCATCGATCAATCAATCGCTCGATCGATTGATCGATCAAACGATTGATTGATTGATTGATTGATTGATTGATTGATTGATTGATTGATTGATTGATTTGATTGATTAAAAAGTCTCGTAAAACGCACCGGAAGTCTAATGGCGAAAAACAACTAAATGGTCAACTGGAGTCTAATTCGCCACGACCCAGACATGTTTTTCCACCTCCGTCGCCATCAGTCAGATCAGAAAATACCTCACCACCGAAGCTGCAACCAAACTTGCTGTCTCTCTCATCTTATATCGCATCGACTATTGCAACTCTCTCCTTTCCGGCCTCCCTCACTCCACCACTTTCACTCTCCAGCGCGTCCAGAACAATGCTGCCCGCCTCGTCCTCAGAAAGAAAAAATCCGACCACATCACTCCCCTGCTCAAACTCCTTCACTGGCTCCCCATCCCCCAACGCATCCAATACAAGATTCTGTCTCTCTGCTACAAATCCCTAAACAACTACGCTCCTACCTATCTCTCCAACTTACTTCACCCCTACACTCCTTCCCGCTCCCTCCGCTCCGCCTCCGACCCTCTCCACCTCCACATCCCCCGCACCAAACTCAGCACTTTCGGGCTCCGCTCCTTCTCCGTCTACGGCCCATCCACCTGGAACACTCTCCCACTCTCTCTCCGTCAGAAACACTCTTTCTCCTCCTTCCAGTCCGCCCTCAAAACTCACCTCTTTCAACAGTTCTAGCACTATATCACCACACTCCCCACCCCAAGCTGACTGTCGTAATGTATTTGTAGTACGTGAGTCATTGTCTAAAGCGTGCGCATGCGTGCGCGAGTTGCGAGTGCGTGCTTAGAGTTATAATTATTATAAGATAAGCGCATTATAAATACCGTAATTATTATTATTTTTATTATTATTATTCGACAGAGACCTGGAAATCACAGTAGCTCATGAGAATCGATGCCTTTTG
Organism: Semisulcospira habei; assembly: GCA_036245525.1. Lineage (NCBI taxonomy): Eukaryota > Metazoa > Mollusca > Gastropoda > Semisulcospiridae > Semisulcospira > Semisulcospira habei. The sequence goes on from BTPG01000004.1 coordinate 182,618,073, forward strand.
CCGAATCTTGTCAATCTCTTCAAGGTACTAGATGGGTGAAAAATTCAGCGGGACGAATAACTTGACCTATTCCCGGTTTGTAGTGCAAAACGCACAAATTAATTGTAAGCAAAGGACTAGATTCTCATGAGCCCCTGCAATCGCAGGGCCTCATATGTGACTGCCCTAGTAGCAAAATGTCGTCGGGCCCACGGAGACGGCCGCCGTGGGCCCGAGGATCTTTGCTTACTGCATGGGCATATAATTATAACTCTTGCAGAAATGTCACCAACGTCGAGGTCCTTGAACAGGCTGAAACTGTGAGCATCGAGGCTTTGCTGCTGCGGACACAGCTCCGCTGGGCGGGGCATGTCTCCAGGATGGAGGATCATCGCCTACCAAAGATCACCCTGTTCGGCGAGCTTGCTACTGGACACCGTGACAGAGGGGCACCAAAGAAGAGATACAAAGACTGTCTCAAGAAGTCACTTAGTGCCTGCCAAATCGACCACCACCAGTGGTCTTCGCTTGCTGCGGACCGTGACACCTGGCGCTCCACCATTTACAAGGCAGCTGTCTCCTTTGAGGACTCTCGCAGAGCTAGCCTTAAGGACAAGCGGCTCAGGAGAAAAAACAGAGATGCCGCAGCTCAGAACCCTGGCCATACCTTCCCCTGCAGCCACTGCGGTCGAACCTGCCTGTCTCGGATTGGCCTCCGCAGCCACGAACAAGCCTGCAGACGTCGTGGGCAACTCCTATAAAATCTTCGTTCGCGAAGTCAAGCCAAGAGAGAGAGAAGAGAGTGCAAAACGCACAAATTAATTGTAAGCAAAGGACTAGATTCTCATGAGCCCCTGCAATCGCAGGGCCTCATATGTGACTGCCCTAGTAGCAAAATGTCGTCGGGCCCACGGAGACGGCCGCCGTGGGCCCGAGGATCTTTGCTTACTGCATGGGCATATAATTATAACTCTTGCAGAAGGAAGGGTATATGATTGTGACACCACCGATTTTTAGTTCTGTGGTAGCATGCCAACACGGCACTACCCCTGACGCGTGGACTCTCGTCTGTACTAATAAACAACCCTAGCTCTGAACACAAAGACTTCGAGCGGGTAATCAGACCTAATTATCACAGGGGCGCTAAACTCTGCACTCTCTTTGTCAATCTCTCGCAAATCGCTCTAACAAAACACCGCCCGAAGCAGTCTAGTGCGTTTCCCTCTTTCGCTATGCTTGCACGCGTTCGAGCAGACGAACAAACTGCGCTCAGGAGTCATCCGGCCGTCTGGCGAACCGATTTCTGTGACGTAACTCCCGTCTGGACTTTGCGGCGCGGCGATTGGTCAGCACGGTGCATGCGCCTGTCACTTGACCAATGACAGATGTGCTACGAGTGGACACCACGTCTGGGCAACCACGGTACGGCGTACGCTGCAGAAAAAGTATGTGTCCTAAGTGACAATGTTACTCCGGCATTTGGATGAAATTCGGTCAATGAACGGCACTGATACGAATAATGACCTTCTGATGATAAAAATGATCCATCAGTAATTTTCCTCTTCAATTCGGATACATCTCGGTCCTGGAGAAAGATCGTCTGCTTCAGTTAGGTCGGTTTACTTTGACACCCAGAATGATTATGATGAGCGAGGACTACCCGGTCCCAGGTTCAAGTCCTTCCTTGCCTGTTTCAGCCACGATGCCAAGTTCTGGATTCACAGACAGTCTTGCAGGAGCAGACGGTAAGTATGTTAGGAGTTTTAGGCGCCGAATCACTATAGGAACAGCCCAGCCCAGGCAAAGTTTGTCAGCAACTCACAACACACTAATGCTGTCTTTTTAGCACTAAAACTATGATTGCAACTTGATAAGAATACAGCTGCACCCAAAAGGAGAAACAACACATCTGTATTGGGTTTTCTAAATATAATTTTGCCTGGAGAAATAGTTACATTAGTTTTGATATTTTATTAAAATATTACGGTTATTTGCCCCGAGAGTAAAATAACTGCACGTGACCTTAAGACAGATTTTCGTGTGGTCAGTTTTTAAGCTCCCCACTCTCCCACCGCCTCGGCCATTTTACCTGTTTACAGGTGTCCGGCGACGCACAACCCTCGGTTGAGAAACGTGGTTGTCACAGTCTGTATTCATTTACAGTATCGATTTCTTCAGTTGCATGCCCTTCGAGAATGCAACTGAAGAAATCGTTACTGTAAATCGATAAAATAAAATGGAAGATATCCATTGAGTTCGTCAAAAGCGTGTTTCTCCTTCAATGTCTCTGGTCTAATATTCGTTGTATGCTGAATATTCAGGGTGGAAAATCGTGAAACTAGTCTAGTGAACTCTGTTTCCTGTGAATTAGTTTAAAATTCCTTGGATTCGCTTCGGGTGCAGTGCCTTGCCAGGATGGAGTACATGGAATACATTAGCCAGGAACACTTCTGGTGTACGTATGATTTTTTTCTCTCCCATATATCCCACATATTTAAATACATATAGTTGGTCTGTTGTGAACAACTGTTGTAGTTTCACCTCACATGCTTTGAACGCTACAAGGGCACCGTATTTACAAAGTACAAAGCCGTACGGATCAGTATTCCGCGTTAACTTATTTAGCCCCGAGTCCCTACAGCAGGAGATTGATTGACCAAAATAAAATTCAAGGGTAGTGCCAGATTAGCTGGCGCATGAAGGCGCCATGGTAATCTGGCACTACCCTTGAATTATCATGGTACAGCAGTAGTCATTAGGCAACACGGCCTCCAAAATTTGAGAAATGGGACCTTGGGGCTTAAAGGGTTAACATCATTTTTGTCGCAAAAAGCTGTAAATGCTACGTCAAAATAACTGATCAGAATCAGGCCTGCGTGGACTGTCAGATTTTCAGTCTTGGAAAATGTGTCAGTCGTTGACGAAACTGAAGAGAAAATGACATTTTGACCTCGTGTTTGATAATGAAGTAGACTGGAATCGTGTAGACACATTTGTTTATGGCAATAGTGTAGGTATGAACTTTGTCAAATTAAGTCAATGCCGTGACAAACAAGTTAGGAAGTTAGAGTACAGTCGGAGTGAGTCTCGGGTGACAATTTACTGTTTACCTTACTGTGTCGTGCAAAATGGCGAAATAGAGGCATTCATTGCAAGTGTAAAACTAAACTTAATGGCATTAAAAATAATCATGAACTTTTCTAGAACTGATTTACTTGTATGTATTGTATTTTTGTTGTATTCGTCTCGTAGACGGACACGCCATTATTTTCTACCGAAGTCTGAATGACCTGAGCGTCTGATCATTTTCCTAAATATACAGAAAATAATCAGATCCTCACGCGGCAAGAAAATTTGGAAATCTCGCACGTGTGATATACTTTTTGTGACCTGGTCATGGTAGTTTACTAACTTGCTTACAAATTTACAAGAAAGTAAGAAAAAACAACACTACACTCAAAAAAAGAACGAACAAAAAAAATCTTATTTTAGATATTAGGCCGACCCAATTTTCAAGCAAATGAACGGTGAAAGTGCGATTTGTACAGTCCTACGCAGACGTGTGTGTTTGTGGCTCAACAATGCAGAGTCACACTTCCATCCATAAATATTTTTGGTTTGTTTTGTTTTGTGTGTGTGTGTGGGGGGGGGGGGGGGGGGGGATGAAACTCAGTAAGGAATAAAATATTTAAAATATTTTTTACCATACTGAGACACGTATATCAGCTAAACAAACCATCCGTTGAGAGACAAAATGAAGGTACCACATAAGCAGACGTGTGGATAAAAGAAGATTGAGAGAAAATAAATGCATAAATTCATTAATAAATAATAAACGTAATACATTTATATATATGTGGGAGAAATAAAAATAATCTTAAAACAAGAGGCGATGGATGTATTTATTCATGTATTAATTTATTCACTTATTCGCTCATTCATTCATTCACGCATTCATTCATTCATTCATTCATTCATTCATTCATTCATTCATTCATTCATTCATTCATTCATTCATTTATGTTTAATTTATTTATCTATTACTGAGCTACTTTTTGAAGAAGATGCCTGTCTCTCTGTTTACTGACTTTCGTTCTTTTTGTTTTCTCCATAATTTTTCTTTGGTGTATTATTTTATACTTATTAGTTATCAAAGTTAGATTTTTTTGTCTGTGTGATGTTAGAGACATGAGAGCCCCCCCCCCCCTCTCCCGCCCCCCCCCACCCCACACACACACCACCCCCCTGCAGTTATTCAGAGGCGCTGTATACTTTAGCCCTAGTTTGGCAAAGGCCGTGTTTATGAAAAGCGAAATTTGCGATGTAATACATTGTGATGCTTTAACAATTTTGCTTTTCACAAAAATAAATTAACGGCTTTTGCCGAGGCTGGCTACCAAATTAACCCTTTTCATCCTGGTACACTATTACTTGAAATAAATTTGACTATTATAGTTCAAGGGTGGCGCCAGGATAGCTTGGCGCCTAAGGCGCCACCCTTGAACTAAAATGATTGATCTATGTCCTAATTTGTAATGTAACCTTCACATGATAATATGCGAAATAAAATTTAAAGAACAACCTCAGGGTTTAATGGGTTATTTATAAAAATCGCGAAAAAGGGGGATTGGTACTAGATATGAACTTGTCCACTAAGAACGGGATCCCATGCGAAATTTATTCTTAAATAATAATAATAATAATAATAATAATAATAACGACGGAAAGGATATGTGACGGTCGGGGTTGTGAGGGGATGGGGCATGGGCACTTGACGAGTGCGCGTTGATATACAATTATGGAATACGGTTGTTTGTTTGTTTTTGTTTTTTGTTTGTTTGTTTTGTTTTTTTGTTTTTTTTTTTTTTTTTTTTGGGGGGGGGAGGCGAGTCAACCCCAGCGGGCACGGCATACTCACTCAAGCCCGGGGCCAGCTGCATGAGCGAGCTTAGTCCTGTGCCAGCCACTAAGCACGGTGCTCCGCTATAGTGGTTGGCACATGCTCATGCAACTGACCCCAGGCGCCTATGGATGGGTACTATATTGTATCCGCGGGTTACCGTTTCAAATAAAATGGACAGGTGTGCAAATCACCAAGTAATCTGCGAAGCTTACTGTCGCTGCAAATGGCCGTTTAATTTACTGCCAACAATAAAATACCGGAGGGAAAAATGAACTGTACACTTGGGAGCAGTTTCGCAGTAAAGTCTGACCATCAAAATTTCAGCCTCAGGCTGATACACTACGACAGCATTCGATTTGACCATGGTACAGCAGAACTTGTTTAAGGCACGACATTTAAAGCACGACCTTTTTTGCCAGAAAAAAAGTGGTCATCCTGATACACTATTGTTTGAAATAAATTTGATTAATATAGTTCAAGGGTGGTGCCAGAATAGCTTGGCGCCCTAGGCGCCAAGCTATTCTGTCACCACCCAAATGGTTGATATATCTCCTGATATGTAATTGTAGCCTTCTTAGAGCAATACGCGAATTTTTTTTTTAATCAGTCTCAGGATTTAATGGGTTAAAAGACAGGCTCTCTCTCAAGAGAAGTCTTCAAAGGCAAAAAGTGTCACCTGTCATTAAAGACCATCATTTAGGTGGCGTCAGCCACCTAAATAATGATCTTTAATGACAGGTGAGGTCTCAGAAGGGTGGTCGCTGAAAACAGGCTCTGATGTAGTTCAAAATGGCGTAAGAGCAGCTTGGCGGCCCCTTTATGCACCAAACTGTCTTGGCACTACCCTTCAACTATCATGGTTGAACCATTCCCTGAACCTAAATGTCTTCACTAGGACAGATTTTCAAATTTAGCACGCAAAGTGTTCATATAGGCCTGGCGTTACTTTCAAGCGTCCAAAAGCATTTTTTGTTGGAGTGTCCGTTTTGTTATTTTTATTTTTCTTGCATATCCTGTTGCGCGAGTGTGTATGTTCGGTAGGGAATATCGTTATATGTATTGTAGGATGCAAGGTGTGTGTATGTTAGTATGTCATTTTTACGGCGTCTAGAGCTTTAGTTTATCGAAAGTATAGGCGCCTTAAAAATATACATTATTATCGTTGTTATTATTGCTGTTGTTGTGGTGGTTGTTATTATTATTAAAAAGTCCAACGGGGTGTGTGTGCGGTGAGAGGGAACGGGAGGGGTGCGGGGAGAGGGGCCGTTAGGGAAGGGAAGGGTGACAAGTAGGGCAGTCAAGGGAGCAACGATACAGGCACGAAAAAGAAAACCCAAACAAATAAAATAGGTAAAACTCAGAGACGTGATTTTTAATTTTGTTTGTTTAGGACCGAGACCAGATAAATCAGGAAATCAGAGACGTGATTTCGGGTTTAGAATTACATTTCAAATAATTTGTCACGGCCTCTGTGTCTGAAAAGAGGAGTGGGAATTTGGGGAAAGGAAAATAATCTTTGAACAAAACGCGTGTATATAAATAGTAACGGTATAGTCTGTATATTGGGGGGGGGGGGGGGGGGGATGCGTGGGAATCGCGCTTGTTTAACCCCTTCACTGCCGAGAAAAACATGACACAATTCGGGTGCAAGAGACATCGATCCTCATGAGCCCCCGCTGTCGCGGGGGCTCATGAGGATCTATGCCTCTTGCTGACGCCACTTTGTAGTGAATCCATGTTCAGTGGATGGCTGGGGCTCAGTCTTTGGCGCTGAATTATAATAATAATAATAATAATACCGTTATTATATAGGCGCTTTTTCTCAATTTTTGGGGAAATCGACTCAAAGCGCCGCGCCTGAAACCCAACACACACACTCACGAAACAGACACGGATTTACGCCATTTAAGACAAACACAGTACAAGACAAACGAAGGGCCAGTCAGCTACTGAAGTTACAGAGAATTTTGATCGCTTGTATTTGAAATTTGTAAAGTGGCCTGAGACCGGTACCAAAGTGTGGGGGGTGGGGGGGGGTGGGTGGAAGAACCGGAGTACCCGGAGAAAGAACCCCCGACAGTCCGCCCGAATTAACGGTGACACTTACCAGAGGAGAAAAGTCCAACGCCGGAACCCGGTATCGAACCGCGCACCTTGGCATTGGTGGCAGGCGCCTTAACCACTGCGCCACGGACCGCCCCATAAATAAACAAAGAATTAAATAAACAAAGATGTTCTAAAATACAAACTGCATCCACTGGTAGTGAAAGGGTTAAATTCCGCAACATCACCAACACTAAAAACATAATGGCAGAAAACAAAAAAAAGAGGCGGGTGGGTGGGAGGGGGGGGGGGGACCCAAACGAACAAAACAAACAAGGTGGAACACATTTGTTGTATTGCGGGAAAATATTCCACAAGCGTGTAATGTTAACATTGTTCTCTGTGATTTGGGTCTATCTATAAGCATGTAAACCAAGGAATCGCCGATTTTCCAAGATTCTTGATGTTTACTTGTTTGGTTTAATTTCAGAGATCAGTAATAATCGATATACCCTAATTTAACCCTTTCGCCGCCGAGAGAAACTGAACACGATCCAACTGCAAGAGACATAAATCCACATGAGCCCCCGCGACTGCGGGGGCTCATGAGGATTTAATGTCTCTTCCTGAGGTCACTGTTCCTTTGATAGTTTGGCTCGTTTGGTGTTGAATTAACGACGATTTCCGAAACAAAATATGCGCCCAGTGGCAAGGAAGGGGTTAATGAGAACTTGCAAAACTATGCGCTTGTAATGTTTGCGAAGAACTGCGTTTGATTTTGAGTTGTTTACTGTATACAGCCTATATTATATATATACGTATAATTTTTTTTCTGATTCTTATGAAGAAATGTCTCTTACCCACTGCTAAAGTCGTCATACATCTTTTTCTTTGTCGTAAGTATGTACAGGATGGGTGGTATAGGCCGTTTGACATCGGGGCGCACAACGTTTTTTTTACAAATACCTCCGCAAAGAGCCACTTTTCTATACCAATCTTAGAACAAATATTATTCTGTGACAGTTGACCTAATACGATTTACTATAAGAAACCCGAACGATGTGTCAGTTTCGCTGTACGGTCGTAAAAATTCGGAATTTATTCATAAAATGACCGTGACTGATTTTACATTCCTAAATGTGCCCCAGATATATTAAGCCCAGTATAAGAAAGATCCATTTTCACGTGAACTGGCTATGTTTTCAAACCTGAAACAGCGCAGGCATACATGAAGTCTGCATGCTTCACCTCGATATTGAAATCTGCCGGGGCGCTATTTTTTGTATTTAAAATGGCTTGTTCTTGTGTTTTCACCATTTAAAAAAAAACAAAAACAACTGTACAGCAAAATCGACAAATCATACGCGTTCAGTAAAAATATTCCATATTAGGTCAGTTGGCACTAAATGATATTTGTTCTTAAAGTGGTACAGAAAAGTGTCTCTTTGCGGAGATATTTGGCAAAAACGTTGTGCGCTTGGATGTCCTTCGGCCTATACAGTAAAACCTGTTTTGTGGTATTAAACGGCAGGTGCTGTCTCAAGATTAGTAGTCTTGGACGGCAAACCTGTTTTGCAAGAAGAGGTATTAAAGTACCATTACGCGTAAATTTGAAGACCCATTTCAGCTAAATTTGTTTGACATAACGTGTAATTTCGACTTTTCCGTATATCTTTATATCGCTCTTTCCAGTTAGTCTTGTTACACCCCCAAACATGTCAAGTTTTTTTCCCTTTCTCTTTCTTTTGATTGCTTCTGTTGTTCATTTAATTTATTGTTGTTGTTGTGTTGTTGTTGTTGTTTTTTTTTTTTTTTGTGTGTGTGTGTGTGTGTGTGTGTGTGTGTGTGTGTGTGTGTGTGTGTGTGTGTGTGTGTGTGTGTGTTGTGTGTTGTTTTCTTGTTGTTTTCGAGGAACGAGGAAGGAGAAGAGGGGGGGGGGGCCCACCCCGATCTGTCTCTGGGTCTACGACTCATTGGAACATACTTTCTGGTGTTGCAGGTCCCCCACCTTGCACTGGTTGTGGCCAGCCAATCCAAGACGAGTTCATCCTGCGCGTGCAGGGTCATGTGTGGCATGCGCAGTGCCTGCGCTGTGCCGTCTGCCAAGTTTCGCTGGCTCACACCTGCTATGTTCGCGGGTCGCGCGTCTTCTGCAGAGTGGACTTTTTTAGGTAACAGATTATGCACACGCACACACACACACACACACACACACACACACACACACACACACACACACACACACACACACACACACACACACACACACACAGCGTTTCCAAATAGTGCGGATTTTGTGGGTCGTCTGTTATTCTGTACTGCCGAACGGCGACGGACGTATATTTTTCTAAGAAGAACCACCTTTTTTGATGAACAATTTAAACTTCACTTGTATTGCAAAGACAGTTTAAAACAACCGCAACATCTTGTTTCAAATAAATACTGTCTGCTCGCTGAAGGCGCCAAGCTAATCTGGAACTACCCTGGAATTATCATGGTCAATTCATCTCCTGCAACCGGTACATAGTCGTTAAGGCAACACCTCCAAAATTTGAGAAATGGGACCTTGAGGCTAAACTGGGTTAATGTATTTAGTTGCAACACCTGTCTGCTGATGAAACACGATTATACTGTTATTAATGTGTTACAACAACATCAAATAAACGTCCACGCGCCCTCCTATCATAAGATACCAAACTAACCCTTTGGCGGTGGGTAGCGGTTTTTGTGTAGCGAAGATTCCTGCATGAGTCGTGGCGATAAAAACCGCTACCGACAGCCAAAGGGTTAATTCCAGAAGCAATACTGTGCCGCCTACAATTTAGTCCCCTACAAACATTCCAACTCCTGTCGAAAAGTGGATTGATGTCTAGTAACTTAAATCTCATACCTGATGTCAGATTATCTATAGTTGTAACTCATCTGCACCAACAAAAAGTGTGACTTCTCACGAGCCCCTGCAAGTAGGCCTACTGCGGCCCTTGAGAATCTATGCCTCTTGCAGACGGAAGGACTTGAGCTAGCCGAAAGACTGATATCGGGTTATTGGTCACAAGCGTAGACCCAGGGTCCACGGTCAGTCACAGTTTTAGTTTGTCTGGACTATGTAGGTATTTGCGCTTCAGCAATATAATCAGACGTCTGGTCGCCTAACGTGACAACACAGGTCTATAAAACCGGCGTTTGCTCTTCAGACGCCGTAAACCACACTGGTTGTCTCCCTCGATTCGCTACCGCTGAACAGCTGTAGCGAATCAAGGTAGACAACTAGTGTGATCTTAACCCATTCAGCCCTGACACACTATAGCAGGAGATGGGTCGACCATGATAATTCAAGGGTTGTGCCAGATTAGCTTGGCGCCTGTCGGCGCCAAGCTAATCTGGCACTGCCCTTGAATTATCATGATCGATCCATGATCTACTGCAACCGGTGCATAGTCATTAGATGACGCCTCCAAAATTTTGGAAATACGGCCGTCGGGCTGAAACAGGCACCTAGCTAATCTGGCACTACCTTTGAATTATCATGGTCGATCTATCTCCTGCAACTGGCACGTAGTCGTTAGATGACACCTACATTTTGGAATTCCGGCCATGGTATTAACTGTTTTTTTTTTTTTTTTTTAAAGTGAGCTTCACCAGGCAATAAAGGCCGGTTATCAGTTGTATCTCCTTCAAAATGTTAGTACATGCTGCAGTTGTGCGATGGGCAAAACCTTATGAAGTTTAAATGTCATAAAATGAAGTTTGAATCAGTGAATGTTGTAAAACGAAAGATCTTTCTGATCTCCTCCTCACTCACCTACGCAGCAGAGTTCCAACGACTAGTGCCGCTGGGGGCGTTAGAAAACTTTTGTTTCCTGTGACTACTACTTACATGCGGAAAAGACAGGTAGAAAAGTCCTAGTTGAGGAAAGACACTATTGAAAACTGTCGGGCGGCGATTAGCAATCAAGGCCCGCTCTGGATCAGGTCGCTTTAAAAACTATTCACCCTTTTAACCCCAAGATCCCATTTCTCAAATTTCGGAGGTGTTGCCTAACGACAATGTACCAGTTGCAGGCGTAAGTTGAAGGCGCTAATCTGGCACTACCCTTGAATTATCATGGTCAAGCCATCTCCTGCTGTAGAGATCCGGGGTTAAAAGGGTTAACCGATAAGCCATCGAAAGCTAGTGCGACCGTGGCAGGTTGTTTTGACCTCACCTGTGGACAGGTGGGCGGGATTAAATTGACGATTTATTTGGGTCCCAGCCAGCTGGGACTGTGGCAGATTGTTATGACTGTACTGTAGATTAGGCTGAGTTGACGGGCGGGATGGACTTGACTACCAAGGGCCCAGCCCCCAAAGCATATCGGTGTCATATGAGCACCGGCGCAGACTGTCACGTTTCTCCACAGAATGTATTCCCCAGTGCGCAAAAGGCCATCGGGCCGACGTCGGCCGCCGTTGGATCTCGCACGTCGGCCTTTTGCGCATTGGGTCGGTAACATGGCCCCCAATCCCTTGAGTCCGCTGCAAGAGGCACTGATGTCTGCCTCGTGATTATGAAAACAAGAAGTCCATTTTTGGGGGTGAGATTTTCATTGTAGTATTACCGTGAGTGAATTTTAGCTTTTCACAGAAAATAGATTTAGTGTTTCACTGTCTATTTTTGTGTGTGTGTGAAATGCGAGATATTTCATTGTATCGCAATGACAGTTTTGGTTTTTCACGACAATGGACTTTGTGTTGGCCTACACGGTCCATTTTTGTGTGAAAAGTAAGAAAGTAAGCAGGTCATCAGGCCGATGCAAGCCGCTGTTGGCCCGATTATCTCTGCGTACTGAGTTCGTCTGTACTGACTGGTCATATTTCCAAGTGCGCAAAGGCCATCGGGCCGACGTCGACCGCCGATGGCCTTTTGCGCAATGGGTTATCATTCCTTGGTCGGTCAATCTGACTGAAAACGGACAGGTTTTAATTAATTTTAAAGATCCCATCCCAGTGACTATTGGATCGCAACCCGTAGTCAGTTGTACAAAGGGTCCGCCACCTGAGAAGCATCAGGACGACGTGCCGTCGACATAACATGGTCTACTGGGGCGGATCTGAGGTGTGTGTGTGTGTGTGTGTGGGACGGGGGTGGGGGGTGGGATCAGCCCCAAAAATGCGTTAGCACATTCTACAAGGACCAAAATCCCCAAATTTAAAGTTGCCCTCTGAAGGATTGTATTACACTTTCACCGACAGATCGAGCATGATAGTTCAAGGGTGGTGCCAGAATAGCTTGGCGCCTATGTAACTGGTATCGTGTCGTCTGCTCACCAGTGCTACGCCGTGTTGCAGACGTCTTTCTGACGACACTCTGGCGCTGTCGCGTGGTAAGGCCACAGGCTCCCGAAGACGATTTTCAGTCTTACTTCAACTGTATCAAACCACATGTGCAAGTTTTATAAAATATTCTGTGTCTGTGGCTTAATATAGTATATCTATAGGGTCGCAGTCTCAGCTTCTGATCTTCGCCTGTGGTTTGATCACGGTCGAATACGGAGGACCTGTACGTTCTCTTCGTTGAAACTCCAAGACCTAGCATGTAACATACAGTGTAACACAAGACCTTGTAGGCCTATGTCACATACAGTGTCCCCCACCTGAGAAGCATCAGGTCGACGTGCCATCGAACACGGTATGCTGGGGCGGATCTGTGTGTGTGTGTGTGTGTGTGTGTGTGTGTGTGTGTGTGTGTGTGTGTGTGTGTGTGTGTGTGTGTGGTGGGGGTGATCCGGAACCCACACGCCCTCAGCCATAAGATACGTTAACACATTCTACACCGAGGAACAAAATCCCCAAATTTTGAAGTTGCCCTCTGAAGGATTGTATTACAATTCCAGAGACAGATCGAGCATGATAGTTCAAGGGTGGTGCCAGAATAGCTTGGCGCCTATGGGCGCCAAGCTATTCTGGCACCAACCTTGAACTATCATGCTCGATCCATGTCTTGCTGTGGTGTGTCGGGGCTGAATGAGTTAAAACTGATGCTATATCACTTTGCTCTTTGGGAGATTGGAGGTTCAGGGGTTAAGTTTAACAGCCGGACGAGGTGAAAGTGACTGTATAATCATCAAGGATCCCTCAACGCTGACTGTGAATGTGTCAATGTGTTCATGATCTGTATCAATGCGCAGTATTTATTTTCTCTAGCCAATGTAAAACAAGGCTGGACCCGAGGAAAATGTGTCAATGTTTTAATGATCTGGATCAATGCACAGTAATTATTTCCTCTAGTCACTATAAAACAAGACGAAGTCTTGTTTTATAGTGACTAGAGGAAATAAAAACTGTTCGTAAAACTGCTTTTTAAAATTATTATTATTGTCTTCCCTAGCCTGTGTTATGACCTGCGCACATGACGTGTGTACCGGCATGACTATTAACCCTTTTAGCCCCGGATCCCTACAGCAGGAGATGGCTTGACCATGATAATTCAAGGGTAGTGCCAGATTAGCTGGGCGCTTAAAGGCGCCCAGCTAATCTGGCACTACCCTTGAATTATCATGGTCAAGTCATTTCCTGCAACTGGTACATAGTCGTTAGGCAACACCTCCACAATTTGAGAAATGGGACCTTGGGGCTAAAAGGGTTAACATGCAGATGGGACAGGTAATGATGTAGTGACCGGATGCAAAGAGACCGACCTGTCTCTCGCTTCCCGTCTAACTCGCATCGTGTCGTCTGCTCACCAGTTCGTCTACGCCGACTGCCGCGACGTGCGGCTTGTTGCAGACGTCTTTCTGACCGACACTCTGGCGCTGTCGCGTGGTAAGGCCATGCTTAGCCACAGGCCCCCGAAGACGACTTTCAGTCTTACTTCAACTGTATCGAACTACATGTGCAAGTTTTATAAAATATTATGTGTCTGTGGCTTAATACAGTAGATCTATAACGTGGCAGTCTTCTTTCGCCTGAGGTTTGATCACGGTCGAATACGGAGGACATGTACGTTCTCTTTGTTGAAATCCAAGACCTTGCATGTCACATACAGTGTAACACAAGGCCGTGTATGTCACGTACACTGTAACAAGACCGTGTATGACACATGCAGTGTAACACAAGATCGTGTGTGACACATACAGTGTAACACAAGACCGTGTTACGTATGTCACATACAGCGTAACGCAAGACCGTGTCAATGTCACACGCAGTGTAACACAAGACCGTGTATGTCACATGCAGTGTAACACAAGACGGGCCGTGTGTGTCACATGCAGTGTAACACAAGACCGTGTATGTCACATGCAGTGTAACACAAGACCGTGTCTGTCACATGCAGTGTAACACAAGACCGTGTATGGCACATATAGTGTAACACAAGACCGCGTATGTTACATATAGTGTAACACAAGATCGTGTATGTCACATATAATAACACAAGACCGTGTATGTCACATACAGTGTAACACAAGACCGTGTATGTCACATATAGTGTAACACAAGACCTCGTATGTTACATATAGTGTAACACAAGACCGCGTATGTCACATATAGTGTAACACAAGACCGTGTATGTCACATACAGTGTAACACAAGACCGTCTATGTCACTGACATACCGTGTAACACAAGACCGTGTACGAGTCAAATGTCACTGACATACAGTGTCCTAATATGTATACCACAGTGACGACTTCAGCCATAATAACCAAGTCTGTGGAGATTTTAATACAGCAAACACTCAGTGGTTGTCAGAACTGAATTACCAGTGGATCTCAGTGGTGGGTCAAATTGAATACTCTGTGGTGGGCCAAAATTGACCACTCGGCAGTGTTCGGTGAAACCACTCGGTGGTGACGTGGGGCAAAATAACCACTAGGTCCACTCGATGGTGGGTCAAAATAGCTGGTCAATAAACTATCTCGGTGGAACATAGTCACATGGCCTGCGTATGTCTATGATGTTCCACTGACTCGAAATCAGTAACTATCTCAGTGGAACACAGTCACACGCAGGCCATACGCGCCTGCGTGTGACTGTGTTCCACTGAGATAGTGATTTCGAGTCATGTGCCTGCCGATCACAACGACTGGCCATAACAACATACTTGCAAGGGAAATCCCAACCATTTGGCCGTCCAGCCCTCACACTAAGACATTTTTTATCACCCTCTCACGACGTGGGGTTGCCGCGGCCCTCGGTTCAGGAAGGCACGGACGGCTGTGCGTCGACCTCGAGGCCCGAAGACTTTTTACTCACCGGGCGCCTATTATAAAGACTGAGAACGCAATAAGTCAAACTACCAGCCCCCATCCTGGCGCTCGATTTCCGGTAGAGGATTGTGGATTAGTTAACTGAAATTAACATACATTGGCGTAGATCTAACTACTGTGACAGGCTTGTGTTCTTCGCCGTAGGCCGAACATATGTACGGCACGGCCGAACTCAGTAGTCACAGTGGACCGTGGCCAGCGCACAGCAGTGCCACTGACTTTGTTTAATGTCGCGTGGAGCTATGCGTCGAAAGTTCCAGTAAATTATCATACATACGTGTGACATTAGACTAGAATTTGACTTCTGACTCAACTGTAATGTTTCTAGCAAATCCGAGTCGGTCCCCACACCTAAGTCGTACTTACTAGTCATAACCGTAATAAAAATAAGATCCTAGTAACCCTTATCATCCTGAGATACACCCATTGCTTGAAATGAATTTGACTGATAGTTCAAGAGAAGGCTACATTACAGATTAGGAGATAGATCAACTGTTTTAGTTCAAGGGCCCCGTGGTGGCAGAATAGCTTGGCGTCTCCTAGCTTCATAGGACAGTAAGCAAATTTTACAAAATCAGCCCGCGCCTCAGGACTTTTCATGAGTTAATGTGCAAAACACTGAAACAAGTGACACAAAAGCCGATCTTCGTCAACAAGAGGCATAGATCCTCATGAGTCCCTGCAGTCGCAGGTGATTCATGAGGATCTATGCCTCTTGCACGTGGCAGGGACGGCCATCTTGAAACTCAAGTTGTTCCGGCACTTCCTGTGCCAGAGTCATATTGTATTGCACCTGAGTGTGCCTGACACCGCGGTTGAAAGAGCAGCCCGGCTGTTGTATTATAATTTAACCCCCTTATGCATGCAGTACCGGTGGCTGTGTGCACGAGAGGGTTAACACAAGTCCAGCCCAAACAGCATTACTATGTGAAATCACGCTGTTCAGTCGCCGTATGGGCCGAAGGACATCACGGAGCCAGTTTGAAATAGTCTGGGCAAGGAGACTGTTGGCGACAAATTAGTTTCGGCTCACAGGGTAGCGTTCGGCTGCTTGTTTTTCTGGAGTATGCAGCCCTGAAGCTGAACAGTGTTGTTCCTATTTTTCGATTGTAGCACTGAACTAGCTTCATTATAATGAAGATTATGAAGCTTTATTGGGTGGTACGTAACACTAAAAAAAAAAAATCGAATCACTGGAGATGTTATTGTCATATAGATGTACACGATTTTTACAGTACATTGCGGTTTTTTTTAAAGCAGAATCAGCTACGTTAAATACGCAGCGCTCAACTTCCAGCGCGATGCTTTGGTTTTCATGGATTCAGAAGTTTTTTCTCACGAATTTGCTATCACAAAATAGGTTTTGTCTTCTGCCCTGCCAAATGTTGTTGTTGTTGTTGCAAAACAATGACACTTCCAGCTGAACAAAGGTTTTCAAGTTACGGTAAACATCACACATCAGTGACTCTTCAGCCGGTTTTGGAGACTGATTCAGCATTTTCAAAATCGCAGAGAAATGAATTTCAGCTTTTTTGGTTCAGACAGAACAGTCCTTCAGCCAGCTTGTTCCATCGGCAAGAGGCATAAATTCTCATGAGCCCCTGCGTACGCAGGGGCTCATGAGAATTTATGTCTCTTGCTGGTCATGGACATAGTCATCAGACAGTTTTCAGTCATTTCAGTTTTTCACACTTTCACCCATAATCACAAAAGTACAGGTCTGCCTCATATCGCAATGCATGCACAGCTGTACAGCTGTGTGTGGGCCAACTAGGGCTTGAGCCATCCTGATGACCTTTTGCTCATTGGGTATTTACTAGCCACGAATGTGACCGCGTTATATCCGATTTCATGATATTCTGACGTGTGTAAGACTGTGACGGAGCTGTGTAAGAGACCAGGGTCCCCAAATCACATTTAATGTATCCTGAAAATATTTAGACAGGAAAAGCAAAGTAATGAAGAGAAAGACAAATTTTGCGGAACAACGGTCAGAAACAGTGCCTGTTAGTTTTCATCATGCCCGGGAATGTTCTGATGACAGTCCCGATGGTCAAAACTGTGACATCAAACCCTCGATCTTATCGATGTAGAACAATATTAGTGTGTCGTTTGAAAGCTGTAGCACCAATTACTGGTAACTTTATTTTGTCTGGGAACTCTAAAAACCAAATACAGTTTTCCCAGTGGAAAGTAGATATTTGAAAATTGGAGACATAGACCCTTCGGTATCAGCTGCAGTAGTTGTGTGGGTTCATGAGCCTGTAGGCCGGCTCTAGCTTACTTTTGTTCTGGAGTATGAAGCCCTGAAGCTGAACAGTGTATTCAGTGAGGTTCTGATAGTTCATTTTTGGCCGGCCACTGGCATGAACGTGGTTAAATTGATGCGAACGCTTTGTTTTGGTGGTGTCACATGCCAGCGGTAGCGAATCGAGGGAGATAACCAGTGTGTGATAGAGATTTGCGCTTGAAACCTACGAACTCTACCCACTGAGCCAGAGTGAGCGAGAGGTTAGGCTGGCGACTGACTGACCACGTGCGTCAGTCGGACCGTATGTTAGCCGTCTGTGTTAGCTGTTTGAAGAGATGGCTTGTTTTGTCGTGGTACCGCTGTAATTTTGGACAGTAAACCCGGTAAGCTGTGTGAGGTCAGGATTTTCAGTCAGCGTCTAGCCAGCCAGAGCTAGCAAAAGTCAGTCGCGATAGACCGTCGCAGTGCTGATCATGTCTCATCTCTTTGGGTAAGCTGAAGTCCATTTTCTTCAGTCGGCTTTAACAAAATTTCGAGACGAATGTAGTCATGAATGCTTTTTTACGGCACTATTTTTATTCGAGTATACTGAGTCATGTGTTTTCTTTTCAACGTTTTCATTCGAGGCGTGTTGTTTTCTTTTTTATTTAAAAAACAAAATACAACTACAACACTAATCCAGACGACTTTGGTCACGAGTTTTCTATTCAACGTTTTTATTCGAGGCGAGTCAGTATAGTTATGTGTTTAGTCTTTTCAACGTCTTCACTGATTCCAGACGAGTACAGTCATGTGTCTTCTTTAGTCAATGTTTTCTGATTCGAGACGAGTGTCTTCTTTCCAATGTTTTCATTCGGCGAGACGACTTTGGTCGTATGTTTTCGGCATATACAAGTTTTAATTCGAGACGACTTGACGAGTAGTCATCATGAGTTCTCCGCTTTCAATGTTTTGTATATTAACCATTTTAGCCCCAAGGTCCCATTTATCAAATTTTGGAGGTGTTGCCTAATGACCACTGATGTACCAGTTGCAGGAGAAGGATTGACCATAATAATTTAAGAGTAGTGCCAGATTAGCTTGGCGCCTGAAGGCGCCAAGCTAATCTGGCACTACCCTTGAATTATCATGGTCAATCAATCTCCTGCTGTTGGGACTTGGGGCTAAATGGGTTAAACGATTTTGTTTTCGTCCGTAAGTCACACGACCAATCTCTTTAGCGCAAACCGTACCATGTGACTGGGATACAAAAACTCTTCAAGTGTAGCAATTAATGGCCGACTTTTTGTAGCCCTCTTTCTGACGCGTCTTGGATGCCAGTTTTGTTCTATAAAAGATTAAAAAAAACCGGTCTGAAGTACAACTTTACTGTGTGTTGTTCGAAACAACAGGCGCACTACTGGAGACCGCAACGTCATGAAATATTTTAAATTACGTCATAAGTCTGTTATGTATAAATATATATTCCTTTGTCGTCAGTCATGTCTGGCGTGAACCAGGTCGGAA
The DNA here is from genome assembly GCA_036245525.1 of Semisulcospira habei. Lineage (NCBI taxonomy): Eukaryota > Metazoa > Mollusca > Gastropoda > Semisulcospiridae > Semisulcospira > Semisulcospira habei. The sequence continues at coordinate 182,637,000 of BTPG01000004.1, forward strand.
GATTTCTCATTGATTTCTTTTACGAAAACAGTGGAGGAATGAAAACAAATACGTTATCGGTAGCAAGGGCTTGCTGCACGGACCCTTGTAGGCCTGAGGGAGGTCAAACTGAGGAACCATTGTACCCCTCCCATGTATCAAATTGCTGCCACCAATAATTTATATTGTTTTCATCCCTACGTCACACGACCAATACCTTTAGCGCAAACCATACCATGTGACCGGGATACAAAAGCCCTTGTAGCGACAAATGACGGACTTCTTGTAGTTGTAGCCCTCTTTGTGATGACGCATCTTGGATGCGAGTTTTGTTCTATAAAAATCACCAAAACGTTCTAAGTTAGTGTTCGAAACAACAAGCACACTCAGTACTGGAGACGGCAACGTCATGAAGTATTTTAAATTATGTTTATAAGTATATTATGCATAAATGTATATTCCTTTGACCGTCAGTCATGTCTGGCGTGATCCAGGTATGAAGATTTCATCTAAGTTCAGTGCTTTCTTTTACGAAAATAGTGGAGGAATGAAACCAAATACGTTATTGCGGGTAGCAGGGGTTTGTTGCGCAGACCCGTGTGGGCCTTCGGGAGGTCAAAGGAACCATTGTACCCCTCAGGCCTTCGGGGTACAATGGTTCATTTGACCTCCCTCAGGCCTACAAGGGCCCGGTGTAGCAAACCCCTGCGACCAATAACTTATATTGTCCAACGGTATGACTGAGTATGCCGCGCATCTTTCGGTGAGTCGTCTCAGTGCTACTCATTAAATGCAACATTGTAGATAAAAACAGTAGGACATTTGTCCGATTATATTGGCAGCGATCTGAGTTTTGTTGGGTGAATCTGCCCAAGTATGTAAGTGTTGCGGAGCGGATGGTTGCGTCCGAATACGTGACGCAATCGTCATAGACCGACACACTGGCTGCCCAGTCCCTCGATTCGCTACCGCTGAGGGAGACAGCCAGTGTGACGGACAGAAAGACCTGTTTGCCTTAGTTTTCATAGACGGACAGAATGATACTATGATGTTCCTAGAAATTAACTCATTCGAGACGTGCCGCCTCCGGTTACGCGGCATAAGCCGCGTATCCGGAGGCGGCACGTCTCGAAAGAGTTAATACTAACCAAAAAAGAAAAAAACACTCTTAGGAGGGACAACTGTAAGACAGTGCACAAGTACTATGCGTGTTTGTTTGATTGTTTGATTTTTTTAAAATTATTATTTTTTAAATTTATTTTTTTATTTATTTTTTATTTATTTATTTATTTATTTTGTTATTATTGTTATTTATTTATTTTATTATTATTTTTTGTAACTATTTATTTATTTATTTATTTATTATTTATTTATTTTTATTTGAGGGGGGAGAGTATTTCTTTACATTTTACATGCTTGGGCAGTGACCATTTTTACTGGATTTATTTTCTTTATTATTTATTTACTTTAATAATTTTGAGTTTTAGTTTCTTCGTTTCTGAGTTTTAGTTTCTTCGTTTCTGAGTTTTAGTTTCTTCGTTTCTGAGTTTTAGTTTAACTTTTAGTTGTTTTACTTTGTTCATTAGTCACGGAATATCAACTTTTATTTATTTATTTATTTATTTATTTATTTATTTATTTATTTATTTATTTGAATAAAATAGAGCATATGGGACACGATGTAGCGCATTCAATAACAAGTATATTCACACCAAGGGCCCTGACATGTAGAGAGACTTAACGAGCGTCATGATCCATAACAAAACAAAACTTCCATGCTGTGTTAGTATTATCATTGCACGCACACTGTAGATCAGATATGATGGTCTTCTAGTGTATAAACTGAGAATCACGGAGTCCGAATCAGTCGTGAGATTCGACGATCTCAACTTACTTCCCACGAGAACAGCAAAATCTGACTGAGTTTACCATGAACACCTGCGGAGAGAACCTCATCCGATGGGAATGAAGATCCGAACGAAAACAAACTTTTCGGAGATACAGTCATTGAATAACTCCGGATTAGTGTGGTACCCGGGAGCCATAGAGTCAGACCGGCCGCGGCGCTATTGCTGTACGCGCTATTACTGAATTAGCACAGACTCATGTCAGTGCAGAGAAAAATATGGTACGCAAAAGGTCCTCGGGCCGACGTCAGCCCTAGCTGGCCCGCGCACGGCCGTGCGCGGGCCAGCTAGGGCTGACATCGGCCCGAGGACCTTTTGCTCGCCAGGCATCCCGGCCCCTTGGGAGCCACTGAGAGACCTTTCCGCATTATATCCGAGTCCGATCAGTACGGCGGTTATTCAGAGCCGGCTGCTGACATGCGGCATCGTATTTTGCCGAGAATGGCGGTAAAACCTCTCTGGGCTTTGCCAACACTTTGAAGAGACATAGATTCTCATGAGCCCCTGCGGCGCCGACGGCAGGGATTCATGAGAATCTATGTCAGTCTCTTGCCCATGGAACTTAGCAAGGTGAAACTGAAACATCATGCGATGGGAGTGAATGAACTGTATCGCAAGAGAAAAACAAACAGCCCAGATTTAGTCTTCAATAAATGTTTTCCCCCGGACGAACAGGCCTACTCCCCATTATAAGAACTTGATGTCAATGAAGCCGGACGACCTTGGCGTGAGGCGTAGGTTCTCACGAGCCGGGCCATGCGGCTACAGGGGCTCATGAAAATCTATGCCTTTTCCCAGATGCAATGGTTTGCCAGAAAGACTGGATAAGAATAAGATAGACGACGCAATTGCAGTTTCGCCGTCAGAAAATGTTTATCCACAGTCCTCACATCTCTCTTATTATAAGCCGATTTGAATTCGACGGTGAAAACCACTATCTGCACGCAAGGGAACTAGAGCTTCATCTAGTGTGCGCCCGCAAGGCCTCAGCAGCTCAAACTTGATGATTATGAAGATCTGTGTCGGCGTCTTGCTGGCCAACCATGCCGCACACTTGAACCTGAGAGATTATGGGGTAATCTTTTTCGCGGCGAAGTAAGATTATCATACAAACATAAGAAAGATGGAGAAGCGTAATCTGATGTGAAATGAAGCGAAATCAGAAGCTGTCGCCGCAACACCGACACTGTAACTGTTTGCGTTTAACCCTTTGGCTGTCGGTAGCGCTTTTTGACGAGGCGATTCACCTCGCCAAAGAGCGCTAAAACAGCTAAATGATTAACCCATTTAGCCCCGAGTTCCTACAGCGGAAGATTGATTGACCATGATAATTCGAGCGGGTAGTGCCAGACATGATTAGCTTGGCACCTGAACTGAGGCCAAGCTAATCTGGCACTACCCTTGAATTATCATGGTCAATTAATCGCCTGCAACTGGTACATAGTCATTAGGCAACACCTCCAAAATGTGAAAAATTGGACCTTGGGGCTAAAAGGGTTAAGTTCGGTTGACCACGCCGTTCCGACAGCAATGAGGAAAAGATCAAAATTCCGTAGGGCTTTATGGAATGTACTCTTCTTTTTGGCAAGGATGAGACACAATTTACGTCTGCCCCATGTAGGCAAAAGACATTAACCCTTATAGCCCCAAGGTCCCATTTCTCAAATGTTGGAGGTGTTACCTAACGACTTTGTACCAGTTGCAGGAGATGGATTGACCATGATAATTCAAGGGTTGTGCCAGATTTGTTTGGCGCCTTCAGGCGCCAAGCTAATCTGGCACTACCCTTGAATTATCATGGTCAATCCATCTCCTGCTGTAGGGACTCGGGGATAAGTGGGTTAACTTGATTGTCCGGGTTTTTTTTTTTTTTGGTTTTTTTTGTTGTTGTTGTAAAAAGCGAGATTTTCATTGTAATACAATTTTTTAAATCTTGATTTTCACAAAAATGGACACACCTTTCTGTCTGTTGCCTTCACATGACAGGCTTCTTGCGAATCTGAGACGGGTTCTCACCCCGACTATTGTCATCTGTAGCAATAACTGTTTACACTTACACTTGATGAACACACTCTATCGTATGTTTGCACAGCAGCGTGTGTGTTTACTGTTCTTGTCTGATAACGAAAATGCCTGCATGTTTGCGCAGCAACCAAATGTGTGTCCGTCCGCTGTATTGCAAAAACGACAGGCTGATAATCCTCACCGAGTTTCGGCCGCGAGACATACATTCGCAGGAGCTCAGCCTACCTTAGAACTACATGCATAATAAGTAATATATCCCTAACAACTGATAGCCATTCTTTGTAGACGCCAGTCAAAAATGTGACACAGTCACCAATGAGATAAACTAAAACAATGAAAGACCAGGAACGCGGCTAACAATGAGAAATAGCGATAACGAGACATTTCCCTGTCGTGAAACGATTTAGGTCTCTGACTATAAAGTCACTATAATGTGTGGGGTTTTCCTAAATCATATCAAAGACAGTAGGTTTCATCCCTTTATATATTATTAAGGCCTCAAAGCGACCGTTTCCGATTGATAATCATGGCACTGCGGCATGTCGGCATCCTCATACATGTTAAGTCGTGCTGCTACTGCCGGATAGTTTCCTGAAACTATGGATGTCAATGAGGCAACTACTAACGAGCAAAACTGAGGCGTATATTTTCATGAGCCCCTGCGGCAGCAGGGGCTCATGAGAATATACGCTTCTTGCAGATGCAGCCGAATGGACGATTGAATCGACGGAATGTTTGAAATTCGTGCAACGTCTGACCTACTGTTAACATCAGGCTCTTTTTTCTTATTTTTTTCTCTCCAGATTATTTGGAGCCAGCTGTGCCGGCTGCTCGGAGGTCATCCCCCCAACCGAGGTGGTTCGCAGAGCTCATGAAAACATCTACCACCTGGGCTGCTTCACTTGCGTCATGTGCGGCGCGGCCTTCGAGACTGGGGACGAGTTCTACTTACGCGACGATGGTCGTCTGCTGTGCAAGGGGGACTACCATGCGGCCAGCAGCGCCGGCGGACAAGGTAGGGCAGCAGTGCTTACCCTTTTCAACCTGATACACCCATTGCTTGAAACAAATTTGACTGATACTTGCTTACCATGAACTTGCTGATACTTGCTTACCATTTGACTGATACTTCAAGGGTGGTGCCAGAATAGCTTGGCGCCTGAGGCGCCAAGCTATTCTGGCACCACCCTTGAGCTAAAATGCTTGATCTATCTCTTAATCTGTCAATATAGCTTTCATAGGACAATAAGCAATTTTTTTTCAGTAAAAAAATTCAGCCTTAGGATGTATTGGGTTAAGACTAGAGCTTGTCAGGTGCAATATGCATAACAGACGTCTAAATTAGTTCTCTTCTCTTCTTGGCTTGACTTCGCGAACGAAGATTTTATAGGAGTTGCCCACGACGTCTGCAGGCTTGTTCGTGGCTGCGGAGGCCAATCCGGGACAGGCAGGTTCGACCGCAGTGGCTGCAGGGGAAGGTATGGCCAGGGTTCTGAGTTGCCGCATCTCTGTTTTTTCTCCTGAGCCGCTTGTCCTTAAGGCTAGCTCTGCGAGAGTCCTCAAAGGAGACAGCTGCCTTGTAAATGGTGGAGCGCCAGGTGTCACGGTCCACAGCAAGCGAGGACCACTGGTGGTGGTCGATTTGGCAGGCACTAAGTGACTTCTTGAGACAGTCTTTGTATCTCTTCTTTGGTGCCCCTCTGTCACGGTGTCCAGTAACAAGCTCGCCGAACAGGGTGATCTTTGGTAGGCGATGATCCTCCATCCTGGAGACATGCCCCGCCCAGCGGAGCTGTGTCCGCAGCAGCAAGGCCTCGATGCTCACAGTTTCAGCCTGTTCAAGGACCTCGACGTTGGTGACATAGTCACTCCAGTGAATGCCCAGGATGGTACGCAGGCAGCGCTGGTGGAAGCGTTCGAGGAGTCGTAGTTGGCTGCGGTAGAGGGCCCAGGACTCGGAACCATACAGCAGGGTGGTGAGGACCATAGCTCTGTACACGCTGATCTTGGTGCCTGTTTTCAGCTGTTGATTGTGCCACACCCGCTTGAAAAGTCGCCCGAAAGCGCTGTTCGCTTTTGTCAGCCTGCTGTCAAGCTCCTTGTCCAGCTTGGCGTCCGACGTGATAATGCAGCCAAGGTAAGTAAACTGGTGCACTGACTTTAGTTCAGACTCGCCAATGGTGATGTGAGGAGGGCGATACACTGTCTTGGGTGCCGGCTGATGGAGGACCTCTGTCTTTTTCAGACTGATCTCGAGTCCAAAGAGCTGGGCAGCGTCTGCGAAGCAGGACGTGATGCGCTGCAGGGCTCTCTCTGTGTGTGCAACGAGGGCAGCGTCATCAGCAAAAAGCAGCTCACGAATCAGTTGGTCTAGGGTTTTCGTGTGGGCCTGCAGTCGTCTGAGGTTGAACAGGCTGCCATCGAGACGATACCTGATGTACACTGCGTCATCATCATCGAGGTCTACTGTGGCCTGCTTCAACATCATGCTAAAAAAGATGGTGAAGAGGGTCGGTGCCAGCACGCAGCCCTGCTTTACGCCGTTGAGAATAGGGAATGGTTCTGAGAGGACATTGTTGAGTCTGACCTGGCCTTGCTGGTCCTCGTGTAGCTGGACAATCATGCTGAGGAACTTTGGGGGACAGCCAAGTCGCTCCAGGATCTGCCACATGCCTTGCCTGCTCACAGTGTCGAACGCTTTTGTTAGGTCAACAAACGTTACGTACAGCCCTTTGTTCTGCTCGCGGCACTTCTCCTGAAGATGTCTCAGCACAAAGACCATATCGGTGGTGCTCCTGTTTGCTCTGAAGCCACACTGGCCCTCTGGGAGGTGGTCTTCAGCGATGGCAGGTACCAGTCGATTCAGGAGCAGCCTTGCAAGAATTTTCCCAGCAATGGACAGCAGGGTAATTCCCCGATAGTTGGAACAGTCAGACTTCTCGCCTTTGTTATTGTACAGGGTGATAACGACATCACGGAGATCCTTTGGTAGTGTTCCTTCCTCCCAGCAGCAGAGAAAGAGGTCATGGAGCTTGTTGTGCAGTGCTGTGCCTCCATGTTTCCAGATCTCTGGCGGTATTCCATCAATGCCTGCTGCTTTGCCACTCTTGAGCTGGTGAATGGCTGTGAGGGTCTCTTCAGCGGTGGGCGGTTCATCCAATTCAACCTTTACTGGGAGTTGTGGGATTTGTAGGATGACTGCTTCTTGAACAGTGCGCTCAGCGCTGAAGAGGCTCTGAAAGTACTCCGACCAGCGGTTCAAGATGGAGGTATTATCTGTGAGGAGTGCCTGGCCGTTCGCGCTTCGCAGGGGACTTTGTACCAGGTGTCTGGGGCCATACACTGCTTTCAGTGCTTCGTAGAAGCCCCTGTAGTCACCATTGTCAGCGCAAAGCTGGGTCCTCTGTGCAAGTCTGGTCCACCACTCATTCTGGAGATCTCTGAGCTTGCGCTGGAGACTGCTGCAGACGAGGCGGAAGGCAGACTTCTTCACAGGGCAGGAAGGCTAGGCTAGGTGGGCCTGATGGGCGGCTCTTTTTTTTTTGCTAGGTGTTCCTGGATCTCTACATCGTTCTCGTCAAACCAGTCTTTGTTCTTCTTTCTAGCGAAACCCAGGACTTCTGCAGAGGATTTTGCAATAGCAGTTTTCAGTTGTTCCCAAAGTGTTTCAGGTGAGTTGTCTGCTGGGTCCGCTGTGTCTTTGAGCCTGCGCTGTAAATCTGTCTGAAAGGCAGCTGAAGGCTGGCAACATCAGGCTTTTTCTTGGGGGGCCCCCATTTCTTGGGTTTTGGCTTGACGTGGAGCCTGAGTTTGCATCGGACAAGACGGTGGTCAGTGTGGCACTCTGCGCTGGGCATCACTCTGGTGAGGAGGACGTCACTGCGGTTCCTCTGACGCACTAGGACATAGTCGATAAGGTGCCAGTGTTTGGAGCGAGGATGCATCCAGGTGGTCTTTCGACTGTCCTTTTGCTGAAAAGTAGTGTTGGTGATGACCAGTTGCTGCTCTGCACAGAACTCCAACAGTAGGCGGCCATTGTCATTGCAGTTCCCGACGCCATGCTTGCCGAGGACTCCTTTCCAGGCTTCAGAGTCCTGCCCCACTCTGGCGTTAAAGTCGCCAAGGATGATGACTTTGTCGTCTGCAGGGGTGCTCTGTATGAGGCTGCGCAGGTCAGTGTAAAACTTGTCCTTTTCATCAGGCTCTGCCAGGAGGGTTGGGGAGTACACACTGAGAAGGGTGACGTGTTGCTGGTGTTTCGTGGGAAGCGCATGGACATGATGCGGTCTGAGTGACCCGTTGGTAGGTTTTCCAGCTTAGTCGCAATGGAGGTCTTGACCATGAAACCCACGCCTGAGAGCCGTCTTTCTGATTCAGGCCTGCCTGACCAGTAGAGGGTGTACCCAGCGCCAAGTTCTTGGAGGCTGCCTTCGTCCGGAAAACGTATTTCACTGAGCGCGGCGATGTCGATGTTTAACCTCCGCAATTCATGGGCAATGAGGGCGGAGCGACGTTCAGGGCGTCCGCTGTCTGCTTTGTCGAGCATGGTTCGGATGTTCCAGCATGCTACGTTGAGTCCGGTCGTGGTCGTCATGAGAGTGGATCCGTTATTTTTTTCTTGTTTTTTGACCGCAGGAGAAGATGCCCGTTGACCGCGACTAGCCAACTGGGGTTGCGAGGGGACGAGCTTTGGTTAGGCCACCTTTTCTAGGCCCCTCTCCGTGTGGAGCAAGCAGTGCTGTCCCTAGAGAAGGCTGCTTGGTCGTTCAGGGTGTGCCGAGTGATGTTGTCATCCCCAGGTCAACATCAGGCGACCAATATCCTGAACCGCCTGCATGCAGGTTTGAGACTGCGGCTTCCAGTGACATCTTTCACCTGCCGTTTCGCCCCTCGCCCGTCGCTACAGGACTTGGAATGGTCAGTGTCATGGTCCGTGGACGTTTCCTAAAGCCTGCGCGGTGGAGCTTTTTGGTGGAGTGCAGTGTGCGCAGTACTGGCCCCACCCTTTAAACCCTTGGTTCGTCTGCCATGGCCTAGCAAGCTGGGACGATGGCATCGAGGTCCTCGGGTCGTAGGTTTTATATCAGACTGTCCTTGTCCTAGTCTCTGGCTCAAAAGCCTTCCCCGGAGACACGGGGGCTTTGATGTCAGGGGTTTCCTCCCTTAGCCTTTCCGCAGCCAAGCGGCCAGGCCTGCAAGGCAGCAGGGGACTCGTGGAGCAGTTCTGGTCTACTGTTGTTAACGGTAGGCTTAGACTTAGAGCTTCAATCTGGCTGAAGTTTTCAGTCCCCCGACATTTTTTTTTTTTTAATCTTAAAATTTTTTTAGTCCATGTTCGTGTCAGTGTTAGAAACTGCCACCAGTTGCAGGAGACTTTCCCTGGCCAGTAACTGTCAACCAAGTGCCCCTCTGCAATTCAGCGAGATTTTTGCACGGAGCTAAAAACAGCTTAAAACAAAGCTGCTGGAACTATGACAGGTTATTGAAAATTACGTGCAACTCGAGCCTAGGCTTGGTTGCATGAGTGAGCTTAGTCCTGCGCCAGCCAGTGATGCTTAGTCCTGCGCCAGCCACTAAGCAAGGTGCTCCGCTACAGCAGAGCACCTTGCTTAGTGGATGGCGCAGGACTAAGCTCACTCAGTCATGCAACTGAGTCCTTGGGCTTGTTGTTTGACGCGGGCTGGTTACTGACGCCGGGGTGAGGCCGAAGGATGTAGGCTCGAAGATATTGTGCATGAGGCCCTCACTCGAGCCCTCACATAAGGGCCATGAGCACTCATGCTCTTGAGTGCCTCTTGCAGATGGAAACGGCTGAATGGACCAGCGAACTAAAGACGAGTACAAACAATGAGTCCGAAGCGATCAGACTAGGAAGGTGTGGCGAGGGTACAACCACAGAGTTACGCAATTCTCGTGCAACTTCTAATCTGCCACAGACTTGTTATGATCAGTGTGTGAAAAATGGCGATGTCTTGCCGCAGTTCTGTACAGTCCGTCCACTCACAACATGACCCTTGCAAGATTCTCATGAGCTCCAGCAACCTCGGGCTGAGGATGTCATTATAAAAAAGTGGGCATAGGTTCTCATGAGCCCCCTGCGGTCGCAGGGGCTCACTGATGAGAATCTATGCCTCTTTGAGAGTGACCTTGGCTGGCGTACGGACTAACTGATGGAGAGTGCATGTGCAAATACTGTAAGTAGTAGTAGTAGTAGTAGTAGTGTGAGGACAAAATAGGCCGTGAGGCCTTTGCAAATGTCCTTTCTTTCTTAAGTTACTTTATGGGTCTGCTATTCATGCAATTTTCCTATAAATCATTCATCATATGAATAGAAAAACTCTTTAAATTTTGGTAATTCGTCCAGCTGGTTTTTAAAAGAATTTATGTTAGGTGCTTTTTTTAATGAAACTGGTAACTCATTCCAAACAATGGCAACTCTGTTAAAAAAAACAAAACTTTCGCAGGTTAGTGTTGCAGTGCCTTACAAAGATTTTACCTTCAGAGTTTCGGGTTCTGTCACAAACTGGTGCTGCAAAAAAGTCATTCCAATTTAGGTCGTCGATGCCATTATAAATTTTAAAAACTTGAATTAAGTCTCCACGTATTCTACGTCCACGTAAGGAGTGTAGTCCAAAGTATTTGAGTCTGTCTAAGTAAGTCATGTTTCTACATTCTTTGACCAGCTTTGTTGCTCGTCTCTGTACCCTTTCGAGTGCAACTGATTGTCTCTTTAAATCTGGGTACCATACAGTGTTTGCATATTCTAAATGTGGTCTGACTAGTGATTTATACAGTTTACTAAAAAATATCCTTAGTCCAAATAATTAAAGGCTCTCTTAATTACTCCGACCATTTTGTTGGATTTATTGATACAGTTCTGAACATGGGGGTCAAAGGATAGAGCTTTATCAAAAACAACACCTAAGTCTCTTTCCTCCTCACAAGATACCACCTTTCTAATGTCGCTGTTAACTTTCATCAAGTAATCATGTTCAGGATTGTTCCTTCCAGCATGCAAGACCTTGCATTTCTCTACATTAAAATGCAAGTCCCATGTGTCTGACCACTCTTGCAAGTGATCCAAATCATACTGCAACACATCTTTATTACTCGATTCATTGCAGATTTTAGTATCGTCTGCAAATATTTTGCACATGCTATTAACACAATCAGGCAAGTCATTTATAAATATCGTAAATAATATAGGTCCTAGCGGGATGCTTCCTTGAGGTATACCGCTCAGTAATGAGTCCTGACGAGCGATCAGTCTAGAAAGGTGTAAGAATGTTCCAACAAAGAAACACGCTTAGAAAGGTCAAACACAACACAAACTGGTCAGTAACCTGCGTTGTACATGACCTTTCCAAGTGTGTTTCGCGCTTTTTGTTGGGATTTTCTGTGCGGTTGGCAGCCAGGCACCTTTTTTGGTCTGGATTTTGCCGGGAAAGGTGTGGCCTGCGTGAATACGGCAATCAGCGCAATTATCGTCAGTGGAGTTTATGATCTGCTCAGTTATCATGACACTTGTTTCAGATTCTTGTGAACAACTAATCCTTATTGTGGCCACGTCAGTCCTAACCCTTGTAGCCCCAAGGTCCCAGTATGATTTTCTCAAATTTTGGAGGTGTTGCCTAACGCCGGACTATGTACCAGCTGTAGGAGATGGATTGATCATGATAATTCAAGGGTAGTATCAGATGAGCTTGATGCCTGCAGGCGCCAAGCTCATCTGGCACTACCCATAAATTATCATGATCAATCCATCTCCTGCTTCAGGGTCCTGGGGCTACTAAAAGGGTTTATGTCCGAAATGTTACTTCAGTCGCGACCTAGGATGACTGGACTGCGCCGGACCATGCACCACCTTACTCAGTCACCACCCCCACACACACACACACGGCTCCCATACAGCACCCCAACCGCGCTGGGCCTCCCGTACCTTTAATTCATTCTACCCGAACACCGAAATCCTTGCAGTTGTCCTCTGAAGACTGCAGCAGTGCAGGACACAAATCCGGCAACCATGATAGTTCAAGGGTGATGCCAGAATAGCTTGGCGCCCATAGGCGCCAAGCTATTCTGGCATCACCTTTGAACTATCATGGTCGATCCGCCTTATCTTCCTGTGGTGTGTCTGGGGTAGAATGAGTTAAACCTCGCCCACCTACCCTCCTCCCCTCTCCCCTCAATTCCCACACACACCTACACGCAGCATCACAACAACCGCCGCTAATCCTCGCCCTCGCACCCAGCCCTCTAATATCTTTCCGGCGTTGTGGCCACCACGAAATCCAACACACAGTACCTATACAGACTATACCGCTACAATGCAGTCGTATTAAAAATGTAACCGTATGCCCCCCCCCCCCCCCCCCCCCACCCCTCGCCTGAGCAACAGCTAGGGTTACACATCAGAATTACAACTGAATTCAGTCGCCAATCCGCAAAAGGCGTAGAGTCTCATGGGCCCAGGCAGGCTGTAGGGGCTCATGAGAATCTACGCCGCTTGCAGACGCCGGGATATTGTGTCGTGTAGTGCTCACGCTCAGACTTGGTCTACAAAGAACACCCGAGGAAACAGAGGGCTAGCCTAGACAAATCAATTGCAGTTTTCAGTCAGGACCGACTTTTCAGGCCGGCGGCGGCCCCACCTTCGACTTGAAAGGTGCGAGGATTGAGACTCCTATGCCTCGAGCTGAGGGACGGCTGAAGGCTGTCGGACTCCCAGTAAGCGTATTCGCAGGGGCACACGAGAATCTATGCCTCCTGCAGACAAAAGTGGCTACCTAAGAAAGAGGTTAAACGGAGCCAGGGATTGTCCGACTTTTCAGGACGGTCGTGTGGTTTCCACTGCACACTACCCTTGAGCATGCGACTGGACGGTCAGATACGGTGCACGTAGACTTTAGTGAGACGTCTGGGGTGTCATTTGAGAACACAAGCGGATCTTGAAGCGGGGTTCGGCGCGCCTGGGTTCGAAGTTGGTGTCACTGAACTTTGAAAGGCGGTTCTCAGTTGGGACCAAAGGTGGCGGTCGTACAGTGTTGAATGACTTTTTTTTTTTTTTTTTTTTTTTTTTGGGGGGGGGGGGGGGGGGCCTCACGTGCGAAGCAAAAGTGAGTCTATGTTTTGGGCCAGTGGTCGTCCATCAGCCCGCTGTGGTAAACTTTAACGTTGGCATTTTTCTCTGAGACTATTCAAGCCACAGTCTTCAAACTTGGCCCAAGGATACTTTGTGACAAGACCGTTCTAAACATATCAATTTGAGCCGCCACCTCTCACAAAGGTCAAGATCACAAGGGATCAGGAAATAGTAAAAAATAGCTATATTTTGACATTTATTTTTTCTCAAATACTATTCACAACTTCAAACCAAAACTTGGTATAAAGGTAGCTGATGGTAAGACCTTTCTATGCATACTAATTTGGTTGATCCCTCGAGGGTCACAAGAGCTCAGGAAATAGGTGAAAAATAGCAATATTTGACAAAAGATGTTTTTTTCTCAAATACTGTTCACAACTTAAAACTCAAACTTACTACAGAGATACCTGATGGTAAGACCTATCTGTGCATACTAATTTGGATGACCCCTTGGAGAGGTCAAGGGTCACAAGGTCTCAGGAAATAGGTCTGAAATAGCCATATTTTGACAAAGGATGTTTTTTTCTCAAATACTATTCACAACTTTAAACCCAAACCTGCTACAGAGATACATGATGGGAAGACCTTTCTATGCACACTAATTTGGTTGATCCCTCAGAAAGGTCAAGGGTCACGAGAGCTCAGGAAATCGGTAAAAAAAATAGCCATATTTTGACAAAAGATTTTTTTTTTCTCAAATACTATTCACAACTTCAAAGCCAATTTTGGTACAGAGATACCTGATGGTAAGATCTATCTATGCATACTAATTTGGATGACCCCTCGGAAAGTTCAAGGGTCACAAGAGGCTGGCAAATGTGTGTAAAATGCTATTTTTTGATAAAATTATAGGTATATCAACATTTTTGCAAATTTTTCAACCAAATTTAGCAAAAGATAGATGATTCTAAGACCTTCCTAAGCATACTAATTTAGTCAACTCATCACACAGGTCAAGGCTCACGGGAGGTTGACAGATGTGTGAAAAATGCTTACATTTCCAGAAAACATGGATTTTGCTGCTGCAGAAGCCAGCCCTTGTCACAAGGTCACACATAATTATGTAAATCAGTCATGCACGTGAGCCATAATGGCTTTGCCTTTCTTGTTTTTTTGTGTTTGTTTTTTTGTTTGTTTTTAATGGGGGGGGGGGGGGAGATGATTTAAGAAAATAACCTTCACCCATCCCCCCCCCCCCCCCACACACACACACCCTCCAATAAAAAGGGAATCAAGAAAGGGGAAACACACAAACAACACAAAACAAACTAGGACAACCTCTGAAACAGTACACTAATCTACTTTTTCCGAAGTGCATTTCGGTTTTTTGTTTTTGGGGTTTTGGGGTTTATTCGCTGCTGTTTACACGCTTGGCAGTCACCCTTTTTCGAACAGGAAATGTGATAGTAGGGAAGGAGGGGGGGAGGGGGGCAGGACCGGAATGACCCCCACCCCCTGTCCGAATCCGCGATTCAGTGGAATACCGCATGCTGATAAGAGTCGTTCGAGAGGGGTATCGGAGGGATTAACCTCGGATTTTCAAATTGAGACCATGTCATGTTGTTAATTATGGTGTCTGTCTGGCTTTTTCGGTCAGCATATGAAACAGGTCGCAAACATTGCAGTCTGAATGCAAACTGACGTTATATCGAGACGTATGGAATGTGGGGTGACGGGGGGGGGGGGGGGGGGGGGGGGTAGGGTTCTGAAGCAGTCTCCCAACGATATCTGTCCATCTGCAAGAGATGTAGATTCTCATGAGCCACTGCAGCCAGTGGTTTAACTGAACTATCGAGTGATACCGCCAGGTCCAGCTCAGTACAACACCCGGTTTGGGAGACTTGAGAAATTGTGTTGTACGTGTCCTAGGGTACATTGAAACGCGGACATGGAAATGAAGAGGTCGGAATATTGGTGGAAACTCAGTTCTGACATTATGTCTGTCTACTCGCGGCACAGGTTCACACAGCCGGTTAATTGGGAAATTCAGTATGTACTGACTTCGGTGTCAAGTTGGTCCGATACGCCTATATCGTGATGTATAAACTAAAGTTTCCAAGTCGGCAGATCACTCCTGTATCAACCTTGGCCTACCGTCTGTTCAGGCACGAGTCTGTCTGGCAAGCTAGTCAATGCATGTGTATCAAAATATGATACCGCAGTGGTAAAGGCGGCATGACACTGGTTGTCTCCATTGATTCGCTTCCGCGACACCGGGAGCGAATCGAGGGAGACACTTAACCAGTGTGCGTAAAGGATGAAGACCTTGCGGTCCTGAGGCATGTATCGAGCCGCCTGGAATGCTGAGAGCGAGATGAGAGAGTTATGCACGGGATTAACTGGGATTTAGAGAATGAGGCCGCTGGTAGGATGGTCAGTCACAACTTGACAAGGCCTAAGACCTTGTTCTACATACATGCAACAGTGTCGAGACGGCTTGAATGCTCAGTAAAAGTGAGACCTCGAGTCCAAGCATGCTAGTCGAGTCAGTCTAGCTGGGTCCGCATCATGGTCCTTCACCACACTCCTCGACCCCACACAGTTATAATTCAGGACCAGAATGATATGTCGACACCACGACACTCCTTTATCAACATCTTGACACTCACTTAATTTTTTTAAAATATTTTTATCGACACCCGTTTTTCACTGAGTAATCACTGAGTACATGTGTCAACATCTAGACACTTATTTATCGACAGCCAAATGGTTAATCCCATCACTGCCGAAATATGTGAACACAATCCATATACAAGAGACATAGATCCTCATCCGCAGTTGTGGGGACTCATGCAGATCACTGCCTCTTGCTGATCCCGCCACTTTGTATCTATGTTCTGGGACGGATGAGACTATGTGGCGTTGGCGCCTAAACATAAACCCTTTGCGACACACAGGGTAAAGTATGTCTCTCCCTCCCCGTAGATAGACTGGGTTTTGTATTGTATGCTGAATATATAAAAATTGTAACTGCAACCAAACTTTTCTTTTTGTTCACAGACCACAGCGAAGGAAGCAGCCCAGGGCCCTGCCCGCCACAACACCACCACTACCACCCCAATCTCACTGACCAGGAAACCGACATCCTGCAAAAAGTTTTCCGCACCTGCCCCAACCCCTCGCCCGAGGTCACCCAGCGCATCAGCACCGATCATGGCTTGGACGTGCGCAGTGTGCGAGCTTGGTTCGTGGATCAGCATGCGCGAAGAGGGGCGGTGACTGGGCTGGGCACCAAGCCGCTGGAGGGGAGTAGAGGTGGCGGGAGGGGCGGTGGGACAGAGTACGAACAGACGGGGTCTTCGAGAGTGTCAGGAAGCAATGGGAACGTGATGGGCAGGGTTGTGGCGCCTCCTGGTGGGTACCCACTACCTATTGTCAATGAAGGTGAGGCGTTATACATTCCCAAATCCCCCACCCGGGTCTGCCCTGGGGGACTTGGGTGGGGTTAGGTATTTTTTAGTTCCAAGGGTCACCCTGGTCAGCCCCACAGGGTGGGTTTTTCTCTCTATTCTGGGGCATGTGTTTCTGTCTACCCTTTGTCCTTTCACCTGTATTTGCCTTTTTAAAACTCCCCCTACTGTCTGCACTGCCTGTAGCTCTTGATATTGGATGTGTGTTGCTAAATGGTCTTAGCTTTATTTATGCCCCATGTTGTAGGTTTATTTAATGTATTTGACCGGCTGGCGACATACATTCAATTTTCTGTTTAGTTTTTTTTTTCACAAGCAGTGCAGGCACGTCCTGAGAAAGCCTTGTTGCTGTCGGGACGTTAAGCAATGTACAATCAATCAATCAATCATTCCCAAATATTGTATACGTCAGTGTATACAATTGACTCCTAAAACTAAATGACTTTCATTTCATAGAATGGCCAGTAATTCACTCCCCTATGCTTGAAATTCCCAAAAGATTATTTTTAAAAAATTGAGAAGTGTTTTCTGAAGATCACATACCAAATCAGACAGATCGACCATGATTGTTCAAGGGTAGTGCCAGATCAATGTCTGTGCTGATGTATGTAGTTTGTCAGGACTGAATGGGTTAAGTTTGACAGACACACTGGTTGCCTCCCTTGATGCACTACCGTGATTAGCGAGACAACCAATGCAGCTGACAGATTTTCAAAAGATTTTTTGATAATCTCCAACTTCTGGTACAGTTATCTGTAGTTGAGACCTCACAATTTATCAATTATTCTAAAATTATGCTCATTTTGTCCACTTGCAGCCAATCAAAATTGCGGCATTTTGGCCAGTGCCAGCCAATCAAAGTTTGTACTATGGACAGCGGACATACATAATATGAAATGCCAGGAGTCTTAAACTGTCTTTAACCCCAAGTCCCTACAGCAGGAGCTTGATTGACCATAATTCAATGGTAGTGCCAGATTAGCTGGCACTACCCCTTGAATTATCATGGTCATTCAAGCTCCTGCAACTGGTACAGTCATTAGGCAACACCTCCAAAATTTGAGAAATGGGACCTTGGGGCTAAAAGGGTTAACCTTTGAAGCAGAGTAGTTGTGACAAAAAAAGCATGATGGGAACCTCTAAAAAAAAAGTGTTGTGTTGTTGCAGAACCTGTTTTGAGTGACCTCTTTTTCTTTCTTGGTGACCGAGCGACCATGATAGTTCAAGGGTGGTGTCAGAATAGCTTGGCGCCTACAGGTGCCAAGCTATTCTGACACCACCCATGAACTATCATGGTCAATCCACATCCTGTTGTAGTGTTTCAGGGCTTTAAGGGTTAAAGATGGGTGCTCTCTCTTGAAGTTGAAGGGTACAAGAAGTGTCATTAAAACTGTCATTGACCCTTTTACCTCCAAGGTCCCATTCTCAAATTTTGGAGTTGTTGCCTAACGACTATGTACCAGGTGCAGGAGATGGCTTGACCATGATAATTCAAGGGTAGGGCGCATAGCTTGGCGCCTTCAGGGTAGGGCCAGATTAGCTTGGCGCCTGAAGGCGCCAAGCTAATCTGGCACTACCCTTCAATTCTCATGGTCAAGCCATATCCTGCTGTAGGGATCCGAGACTAAAAGGGTTAAGGCTAGTGGCTAGTCATTTAAGGTGGTTAGACATCTAAGCGATAGTCTTTAGCTCAGCACAGATGCTGCTACTGATATCTGATGTTTTCATGTCTGACCTTGTTTTAAGCAAAGTCAACTATATTTTCCTTCGTACTCTGGAGATCTGAATTATTATTGACCAGATTTGGTTCATTTTTGCAGCCATGTCCAGCGGACGACTTCCAACCTCAACCGGCCGCAGTGACCTTTTCCTTGACCTCCCCTTCCACATGAACTCAACCTACGCCAAGATGCCCTGTGTGTGGTCACTTTCAGATGAGATGTGGAACGCAGACTTTGTGCCACCAAATGTGAATCTAGACCCCTGTGATATCAAGAATGGAGAAGTTTGTGACAGTCGCCGGGGTCTGACCCCCTCAGCATCCACTGCCGAGAGTTCCCGAGCCCCCGTGGCCTTTGCGTTAGCTTCGAGTAGGGGAGGTAACTGCACAGGGCAGCAGCAGATGGGGCATTCAAATGGTGGTGGAGTGGGCATGTCCTGGATTAACTGCTGAGAGACAATTAATTAACCCTTTGGCTGTCAGTAGTTAGTTAGGTCCTATAGGAATCACCTTGACCAAACATGCTACCGACAGCCACAGGGTTAACCTTGTGCATGCAGCCGCTGCTACTGTTTACAGAATTGATGGTAAACAGTACTGTTGGCTGCAGACGCAAGGTGTTTAAGATGCGAGTGTGATGTATTGTTCTCAGCTGGATGAACTGTAACAGCTTAATCCCCTTGTACATCCACCCACCCGCACTGTTAACAGTACGGGTGGCTGCACACAGGAGGTTAACCCTTTACAGCAGAACCTGTTTTGAGCGTCCACTCCTGTGAGTGATCACCTGACATTAACTCATTCAGCCCGGCACACGTATTTCTCAAATTTTGGAGGCGTCATCTAACGACTATGCACCTGTTGCAGGAGATAGATCAACCATGATAATTCAAGGGTAGTGCCAGATTAACTTGGCGCCGATAGGCTAATCTGGCACTACTCTTGAATTATCATGGTCGACCCATCTCCTGCTGTAGTGCGTCAGGGCTGAATGGGTTAAAGACCATCATATAGCTAGCTGTAGCCACCTAAATAATGGTCTTAAATGACAGGTGTAGCCATCTAAATGATGTTCTTGAATCTCAGGTAATACATTTTAATGCTTCAAGACTTCTGCGGAGAGAGCGCCCGTCTTTTAATATCACTTTTTTCTCTTGCGAAAAGGTGGTTCTACTGTACATGCATGCTAGTGCAGCAGTAGTCATGTGTACGGAAATCGACAGTTACACAGCACTACACAAACGGTTTGCATAGACATCCACCATGAAATGCAAAAGCAAATTCATGAGAATGATTTTGCTTTGTTTTTATACTTTTCCTCACATAGTATTGCTTTTAACCCCATCACTTGCCACAAAAAAGTGAACAGGATCCAGTTGCGGGGACTCATGAGGAGCTATGTCTCTTGGTGACCCGCATTGTCTCTATGTTGACTGGACATCCGTGGTTCATCGCCGTTGAATTAATTAAAAAAATACAATCTAAATCCAGTGTGCAGGGAAGACATTGAAACTGTACTGTGAGAAGATTTCTGCTTAAAAATGGGAGCATTGTAATTAACCGCACGGGGAACTTGCATATTAACCCTCTTAACCCCACGGCCACATTTCCAAACTTTTGGAGGCATTGTCTAACAGCTAGGAGATGGATTGATCACGACAATTCAAGGGTAGTGCCAGATGAGCTTCGCGCCTGAAGGCGCCAAGCTCATCTGGCACTACACTTGAATTATCATGATCAATCCATCTCCTGCTGCAGGGTTCTGGGGCTAAAAGGGTTAATGTAAGTTCAAAACGACTCAGGAAAGATAAATAGTCATGTTTGTTTTAGGAGATAGATCAACCATTTCAGTTCAAGGGTGGTGCCAGAATAATTCGGCATCCGAGGCGTCAAGCTATTCTGTCACCACCCTTGAACTATCATAGTCAAATTTATTTCAAGCCATAGTGTACCAGGAAAAAAAGGGTTAATAGAAGTAGGTAGCAAGGGCACCCCCCCCCCCCCCCCCCCCCCATAAATAGCTGTGTTGCTGCTAGCAACGCTAGATGATACTTCTGCAGCTATTGATGCGGAGCTCCTTGAACGAGTTAAAGGCGAATCATCCAGTTCACTTCATCCGCAAGAAATACATATATTCTCATGAGTCTAAGCAGTCGCAGGGGCTCATGAGAATTTCTGCCTCTTGTTCAAAAGAAATTCCCTCATTTGTGATTGATGTTCACAGTTTGTGGCAGTTATCCGATATTAACAATGCAGCTGTTATCACTATTCTAGCCAATCCCGCAAAATTGTGCCTATAACCCTTCTAGCCCCAAGGTCCCATTTCTCAGAGTTTGGAGGTGTTGCCTAATGACTATGTACCAGTTGTAAGAGATGGATTCATCATGATAGTTCAGGGGTAGAGCTTGGCACCTTCAGTTCATCAGGCACTACCCTTGAATTATCATGAACAATCTATCTCCTGCTGCAGGGTCCCAGGGCTAAACCTTACTGTGAAGGCCGAAACGTCATGTTTTTCAATATCATCGAGTTTTCAGCCCAGTACAAGTATGGCCCCATCATAAAAAGTAGGGATATGCCGTCAGCCATGACACACGAATATGTACTTTCACTGTATCAACAGTATTTTAATGGTATGCACATGCTTGATTTTGTGTGCTAAGTGTAATTGACAAATGTTGCATTGTTTACGGGTTCTGAACGTTGTCTCTTTAGTTTCAAGTAAATTTCCCCAGGCAGTAGATGGTTAATACTTGATATTATATTTTATAAATGTTTGTGGTATATCTTGCTGTAATGACGGACGAACTCAGCTTTTGTTTAACCCATTCAGTGCCACCCAAATGCAAGAGGCATAGATCCTCATGAGCCCCCGCAGATGAGGGGGCTCATGAGGATTTATGCCTCTTGCTTACACCACTTTAAATCCATATTCCTGGGACAGGTAGGTTTGTTGTTTTTTTTTGGAGGGGGGTGGGGGTGGGGAGGGGAGCATGTTGAATTAACGAAGATTGCAGAAACACAGTCTGTGTCAGCTGGCGCTGAACGACTTAATTACAAAGTGTGAATTTCAGAAAATGAAAGACTTTTTTCTTTTGTGTATGTGAGAGTTTTTCTGTATTGTACAAGGGGCAGTAGAAACCTGTGTGTGCCTACTCACCTACCTTGTGAAAAGATGGGTAGAAAAGACTTAGCTGAGACTGACTATATGAGAGCTTATTGTACATGTATTGGCGAAGTTCATTAATTAAAGCCTGCCCTGGAGCAGGTCACTTTAAAGAAACATGATCTTTCACTGAACACTACTATGCATGGAGGCTTAAATGTACGATACTAATACAAAAACAGTCGGATACAGTGAGAATTTGCCGAGTTTCAATGCAACTTTACGGGTATACATGCAAATTATCATTTTTTTCCTGTTTATTTTTGTTCAGCATGACCATTTCGAGCCACGGAAATAAATATTTTATGTATGTATATCATATGTTTTTACATTTTGTGACATAAAATAAATTAAAACGAAAATTTGCGTAGTTTGCCTTGGGGGATGTTGTAACCTAGAGGTGAACGTGACATGACGACTCCAGATGCCCCAGCGGGAGACAAGTCACATTAACCCATTGAGCCCCAAGACACTACCACAGGAGATGGCTGGACCATGATAATTCAAGGGTAGTGCCAGATTAGCTTGGCGCCTTCACTCAAGGGTAGTGCCAGATTAGCTTGGCGCCATCAGGTGCCAAGCTAATCTGGCACTATCCTTGAATTGTCAAGGTCCAGCCATGTCCTGCAACTGGTACATAGTTGTCAGGTGACAACTCCAAAATTTCTTAAACGGGGCCTTGGGGTTAACTTCAACACATATGTACATATATTGCCCTGTGAAGGCAAAACATGGTCAATCCATGTTTGTGAAAAATACAATGAAAATTGTGCTTTTCACAACAGGGACCGTCTTTCAGGTTCACAGGTCATCCGCAGCGTATGGGATACACGGCAACACTGTGCCATATACCACAGCCTATGGCGATACATGTACCTGGGGATCAATATACCGCAGCCTATGGTGATACACAGCGACACTGTACCTATGGGGATCTGACCTCCCTAACCATGTGGTTTGGTAGTACCACGCAGAAAGAAAGAGCCAAATTAAATAGCAAAAATGGCATTAAACAGTTGCCTTAGAAGAATTTTAAAAATCCACTGGCCAGAGAAGATCAGCAACGTCAGACTCTGGGAGAGAACAGCAGATAACAGCAGAGAATGAAATTGGGCGAAGAAGATGGGGATGGACCGGTCACAGTCTGAGAAAGCCAGCTTCCAGTATCACTAGGCAGGCATTGTCATGGAACCCCCAGGGAAAGAGGAAAAGAGGTAGGCCGAGAAACTCCTGGCGTCGAGACCTCCAAGCAGACATCAAGAGACTGGGAACCACCTGGAGTAGAATCGAAGGAGAAGCACAGGACAGGAGTTGCTGGAGGTCTCTCGTCGACGGCCTATACCCGGGTAGGGGTGACAGGCGTAAGTAAGTAAGTAAACACGGCAGTGAAAATCATAGGTACTGATATGTGGAATCCCTATTCTGTGAAAGGGAGGAGGAGCTGGGCGGCTCCATGGTAGAGTGTTCGACTCTCGCCCGAAAGGTACCGGGTTCATCTGAGATGATTGCCACCCAGCCCACAAGTTTTTTGAGACGTTGCCTTCAAGTTGCTACTGAGCAATCTGAACACTCACGAGTCGTCGTAAAAGTAGTCTTTACCCAACCGCTGTCCAGACTCTTAATGATGCCAACAAACACCAAACATGATCCATCCGTCCGACAGTTTACTCATAATGCATAATGCATACAGTATTGTTCTAGCAATCAACATAATTTTTGTCATACGTTTTATTATTGTGATACAGTCCCATATGCTGAAGTCGAAAACGGATAAAAGTTAAAAAAAGCTCGTCAAACAACTTTTTTCCCCCCAGCCAAAGCTGCTCTTTCTATGACTAATTTTACAACTTTACTTACTTACGCCTGTCACCCTTACCCGGGTATTGGCCGTCGATGAGAGACCTCCAGCGACTCCTGTCCTGTGCTTCTCCTTCAATTTTACTCCAGGTGGTTCCCAGTCTCCTGATGCCTGCATGGAGATCTCGACGCCAGGAGTTTCTTGGCCTACCTCTTTCCCTGGGAATGCCTGCCTAGTGATACTGGAAGCTGGTTTTCTCAGACTGTGACCAATCCATCCCCATCTTCTTCACCCAATTTCATTTTCTGCCGTTATCTGCTCTGTTCTCTCCCAGAGTCTGACGTTGCTGATCTTCTCTGGCCAGTGGATTTTCAAAATTCTTCTAAGGCAACTGTTCATGAAGGTCTGTACTCTGTTGACTGTGGTTTTTGTCAATCTCCAAGTCTCTGCTCCATATAGGAGAACTGCTTTTACGTTGGAGTTGAAAATCCGGACTTTGGTGTGTTGTGACAACTCTCTGGAACTCCACACTTTTTTCAACTGGAGAAAGGCTGCTCTGGCTTTACCGATTCCTGCTCTGACATCTGCATCAGTGCCGCCTTTTTTGTCTATGATGCTCCCGAGATAGGTGAAGGACTCCACCTCCTCCAACGGGGTGCCAGCAAGCAAGACTGGTTCTTCCCTGGTTGCGTTCAGCCTCATTGTCTTTGTTTTCTGTTTGTGGATGGTGAGGCCCACTTGGGATGAGATGTCAGCAAGCCTCGTGGTCTTGTCCTGCATTTGTTGATAAGTGTGGGACAGTAATGCCAAGTCGTCTGCAAAATCGAGGTCGTCAAGCTGTGTCCACTGTATTCCACTTCGTCTCTGCTCTGTGGTCCTCTTCATGACCCAGTCTATGGCCAGTAGGAAGAGGAACGGAGACAGGAGACACCCCTGCCTGACACCGGTTCTGACCTGGAGCTCCCTGGTGAACTGCCCTTTGTGGATCACGCGACATGTCATGTCCTCGTAGCTGCTCTTGATCAGGCGGACGAGCTTTGTGGGTACACCGTAGTGTCGTAGGAGTTAATTTTACAACGGATAGCTAGAACTCGCATTAGTCGAACTTTGGATAAGTCAAGTCAAACTATTTTTCTTAATACAGTTCCACACGCCCAAGTCAAAGACAGATAGGTCGACAAACGCTCAAGTCGACCCAGATTTTTCCCTGCCCAAAGCTGCTCTTCTAAGACTAATTTTAGAGCATATTTCTAAAATAGCCCCAGTTTGGGTTAATTAAACTTCGGGCAAGTCAAATGCATTCCCGTTATCCAAACTCGGATAAGACGTACCATTTTTTCCCCTGCTCTGCTCTTTTTAGCGCCATGGGGGTGCATATCTCTCAAATTTTGGAAGTGTTACTTTACCGCTATGTGCCATCTGCAGGAGGTGGATTGACAATGATAATTGAAGGGTAGTGCCTGAAGGCGCCAAGCTGATCTGGCACTACCCTTGAATTGTCATGGTCAATCTCCTGCTGTAGGAACCACACATGGGTCTGCCCTGGGGGACTTGGGTGGGGTTAACTACTTTTTAGTTCCCATGGCCACCCTGGTCAGCCCCACAGGGTGGGTTTTCCCCTCTATTCTGGGGCACGTGTTTCTGTCTACCCTTGGTCCATGTACCTGTATTTTCCTTTTTTAAACTCTCCCTACTGTCTGCGCTGCTGTAGCTCTTGATATTGGATGTGTGTTGCTAAATTAATTACTAACTTACGCCTGTCACCTCTCCCCGGGTATAGGCCGTCGACGAGAGACCTCCAGCGACTCCTGTCCTGTGCTTCTCCTTCGATTTTACTCCAGGTGGTTCCCAGTCTCTTGATGTCTGCTTGGAGGTTTCGACGCCAGGAGTTTCTCGGCCTGCCTCTTTCCCTGGGGGTTCCATGACAATGCCTGTCTAGTGATACTGGAAGCTGGCTTTCTCAGACTGTGACCAATCCATCCCCATCTTCTTCGCCCAATTTCATTCTCTGCTCTTATCTGCTCTGTTCTCTCCCAGAGTTTGACGTTGCTGATCTTCTCTGGCCAGTGGATTTTCAAAATTCTTCCAAGGCAACTGTTTGTGAAGATCTGTACTCTATTGACTGTGCTTTTTGTCAATCTCCAAGTCTCTGCTCCATATAGGAGAACTGCTTTTACGTTGGAGTTGAAAATCCGGACTTTGGTGTGTTGTGACAGCTCTCTGGAACTTCAGTGTTGCTAAATGGTCTTAGCTTTATTTAGTGCATTAAACCGGCTGGGGACTTACATTCAATATTCCGTTTAGTTTGTTTTTCACAAGCAGTGCAGGCACGTCCTGAGAAAGTCTTGCTGCTGTCGGGACGTTAAGAAATGTACAACCAACCATCCTGCTGTAGGGTGTTGGCGCTTCAAGGGTTAATAGTGTTGCATACTGGTACGCGAATCTGTACTGGTATTTTAGGTCGTACCGTTTTTTGGGGTATACCAGCAACCGCAAATGTCAGTTTTACATCACTCAGCCTCACACGTGAACGCTCACACACAGCTCTCTCTTTTCAGACGGAAATAAAAATTAAGACATGTACTTTAGTTTTGATAGGGCTGAACAGCATGAGGCCGTTTTGCACCAGGGATTACTTTTCTTCAACATTAACACTATTAATTTTGTCCTAAATATTATTTTTCCTTATGTGTGAGGAGAGAGAGAATTAAACAGTAAAGTATGTGCCTATGGGTGACTTTGAAAACAACCTGTTCCTGACAATGTAGGATCAATATTTGGCAATACCTACTTTATTAAAATGTTCTCAGTATCACCATGTCGTACAAAATACTTCGAAGTCTGAAGTAATGATATGAAACTAAAGACTTCTCTGCTTTCCTCAGTTCTTTGTATGCAGGAGAGCTCCAACGTTTACCAGGGCCAATAGATGATCTCTGTTATGTGTGCATGCTCACATGGAGTTGTGAAAACAAGTTGAAAAGACTCCGCCGAGGCAAGACAACACCGAGAACCCATCTTATCAGTTAAGTTTAGCAATCAAAGCCCACCTTAGAGCAGACCACTTTAATGCCTCCATCGTGTTATACTTCTTGTTTTCTTTTTAGGACCCTTCTATGTATAGGAGGGACTTTTAAGAATGGGTTGCCGTGTCCATGATGTCAAAAGGCAGGCAGGCCTAATCCTCCGACAACTGAACTAACAAGATACATATTTGCGTATATGTGTGCGTGTGTATGTATGTAAACACGAGAATCTCAGATATTGCTGTACACACAAGCTTGAAACTTGGCAAAATACTTTCTTCAAGGAGTGGCTAAGACAGCCTCTGAGCATATTGTAACGGGATGTCTCCTTGAAGACATAAAAGACAGTTTATAAAGTCGGTTGACACAGATTACAGTCTGTAATTTGTGTCATTTACTTGACATTTTGAATACAGCTAGTTTGGGTAAAGAAATTGAATGAATTCGTTAGCCAGCTTTCAACTTCTTTAGTAAAAATTAATTCTTTCCAGAAAAAAATTAAAACAGCAAAAAGCCTTGACTTCTGAAGAAAGTCAGACAGTGGCGGCGATGTAAAACAAGCAACTCCGTCACCAGGCAGACACTGACGCAGTACTCTAAAATATGACGCAATTCTCTCTCACACACATGTGCACATCTCAAAGAGGCACAGATCCTCATGCACCCTTCTTCACATAGCATGTAGCTAGGTAAAGTCAACCTGATTTCACATAAATTAGAACACGACTGAAATCGTATCATGAAATTCTAGTTTTGTCACCATTTTCTCAAGTCTTGATGTGAAACTCATATAATGTAAAATTACATAAAAACAAAACAAATGACGTTTGACAAACCTATGATGCATATGCACTGCGCCCTTATAAATCATGTAGCTAGGTAAAGTCAACCTGATTTCACAAAAATTATAACATGACTGAAATCGTATCATGAAATTCTTTTGTCACCATTTTCTCAAGTCTTTTAGTGAAAGTGAAACTCATATCATGTAAAATATAAAATTACATAAAAACAAACAAAAAAAATGACAAATGACATTTGACAAACCAACGATGCATATGCACTGCGCCCTTATAAAGCTCACTGATGCATTGTCAGATCTGCAAAACTTTTTCAATAGGAGATATTTCAACAACAGAATCAGGTGAAAGACGAAACGTAGAGACCCATGACCGGAAGGACAGCTCGCATGTAGAAGGGACTTTGTGGGTTATGGTTCATCCCATCTTGTTGATTTTTCATTAGTATTGTTATATGTTTACAGCCAAACACGAAACAATTGTAAGGAAGTCAGGAGAAGAACCACAAAATGAGTCGGTTGGTCTGGGTTATGTATTCTCTTTCTTGATCGTTCCCCAATGTATTTTTACATGGCAATAAAGCTCTATCCTATCTGGTAACATAACGTACACACACTCACATACCAGAGTAAAAGATCAAAAACAAAGAAAATATAATACCACTACCAGCCATCAGCTTTATTAATTTATGGATTGTTATACACGACATTATTCTTTCTCTGTCTACTGCTGTCCTGAGGGCCTGAAACAACACACAAAAAGCAAATTAGAAATACATGTACACATTTCAAAAACGTAATGGCCACTTTTAATTCCATGGATGCAATGAGGTTAGATAAAATTTACAAATTCTGAAACTGAAACAAAACTATTTTTTTTTACCGTGACTCTACACAACAACCCACATCAATTCTCTCTACTGTAGTGTAAGGGTCTGCATACAAGAACATCCGACTGAAAACTTGCTACTTCTCTTATTAAGTCCCCTTGTTTTGCCATAGTCATAAAAAATGTGATATTTCATTTTAGATTATGACTCAATTAAAATGGAAGATCGAAGGAAGTTTTTCAATGGCAGTGAAGCGAGGGAGTGACCACCAAGCATGTGAGGCGCAATTAACCCCTTCCCTGCCAGTAGTTGTAGACCGTGTTTCTGAAATATTTGTTAATTTAATGCCAAAAAAGCTCAAGCCTTCTAAGGGCCATGGATACAACGTGGCATCAGCAAGAAGCATAGATTCTCATGAGCCCCCGCAACTGCCGGGGCTCATGAGGATCTATGCCTCTTGCAGCTGGATCTTGGTCACGCATGGGTTAAAATTGCCCCTCGTATTCTTGAGTCACTGCTTTAGTCAGCATGTTGCAAAAACTGTGGTCAACAGAGAGTGAAATAATAATAATAAATTATAATAATAAAGGAGATCTGTTGAGCGCTATTCTAAAAGTAGCTCAAAGCGCTGATACAATGAAAAGGCTAACAGCTAACACGCACACACAACATACGCACACACACACATACGTGACAGTGGTGATGAATCGTGCATGGCTGGGGAAATGAACTAGTAAATGGCAGCGTTGCAGAGGTGGGTTTTGAGAAGTGATTTGAATGAGGAGAGCGTTTGACAGTTATGGACAGGGGCGGGGAGGCTGTTCCAAGTGGCGGGGCCAAGATGGGAAAAGGCACGACCGCCACATGTTTTACAATTGAAACTGGAAAGGTGAAATTTATGTGTGTCAGACGAAGAGCGGAGGGTGCGAGATGGAATATACAGATGAAGTAAGTCAGAGATAAGCAGAACACTCACTTTGCCCATTCTACATTCAGAATAAGGTGATCATAGCCGAAACCTGAGACGCCAGCAATAGCACGTGCCGCGTCCTCTCGTCTGTGAAAGTTGATGAAGGCAAAACCCTGTACACATGGTCACAGAAATGCAATGCCATGAAATCAAACACATTACCCGTACATTATAACTGCGCTTTTTGTCCTGAACATGGATATTTTCAAGGACTGGAATAAAACAAACATAACCCCAAACACATACTGGGGTAAAACAAAATCCAAAAACTAAACAAAATAGTTTCTGATTTCTCTATTAAAAATATAGGAAAGATAAGTAAGTACATGTAGTAATTATTTAATTTTGTGTGTGTGGTAAATCTGCTAGTGCCAGCAGCACAAACATTCTGAAGTCTACACCATAATTGTAAGGCTGTGCAGGAACAAGGCTCCAGAGTAAGGGGCAAGTAACAACTGCCTTTGACATGAATAATATCCCTGGCGTCTTCTCGATTTTAAATACCTCATCAGATTTTCCCCCCAACCTCTGCAAAAATAACAGGGTTGTAGCGCAAACAGAAACAGAGTACGTACTAGGTCTAGGTGACAGCATGATACAAAGAGTATTCACACATAAGTCATAATAATCAGAAACTCCTGATTATGATCGTCATACAGCAGCAGTTTCTTATATGTGTGTATACTCTGTCTGGCATGCTGCAATGCTTTTAAACCCAAAAATAAAGTACTCTGATTCACAGCATGACAGTGGGCGTTGAATCAGCCATGATAGTTCAAGAGTAGTGCTAGATTACCTTGGCTCATGGGAACGCACCAAGCTTATCGTGCACTATCCTTGAAATGACATGGTCAAACATAAACCAGCTACAATGTAAGAAAAATCTCTCTCTAAACTCCCTGAGATGAACAGACGCAGAATGTACCAGAGGCCAGGGTACAAACACACACAAAATCCCAGCCATCAGCGTGCCCCTTCGCCGTGTTTAATACCGGTATTTGCTTAGTATTTAGCATGAAAATCATATTTTAGAGTGTACTGTGTGTGTGTGTTATTTTAGTGTTAGTAACTGACATCAAGACAAATTCCAATTTTTTTTTAATTGTTTGTGTACATGGAAACATATGGCAATAAACTATCTTATCTTATAGCCGAAGGCGTACCTTTAGGAACTGACCATTTAACTCATTTGAGATGACTGCATCTGGATATGCTGCTTCAGCCACATATCTGGATGCATTTTGTCTCAAATGAGTTCAGTCATTCAAGACATGCTGCAACCCGATACATTGCATAAAAAACATGTATCCTTTTCCCCTGTATCCGGATGCAGGACATCTCGAATATGTAAAGCATAGGACTGATTACAAATTCTTTAGGTTCGAGCAATTCTGGCCTGAGAAGGCAAAAGACAAGCAAGTCAGTTTGGGGGAAGAAAGACATTTTGATTATATTAACTCTTTTAGCCCCAACATCCTACAGCAGGAGAGTGATTGACCATGATAACTTGGCGCCTGGCACTACCCTTGAATTATCATGGTCAATCCACCTCCTGCAACTGGTACAGTCAAGGAACGCCTCCAAATTCTGGGAAATGCTCCCATGGGGCTAAAAGGGTTAAATGAAAATCTCGCTTTTCACAAAGAGAACTGTCTTTTTGCCTTCACAGGGCAAACCTGTCACAAATACAAAACATACCTTGCTCTGGCCAGTAATTTTGTCCTTGGCGAGATAGATACGAGAGATGGGACCAAACGGCCGGAACAACTCCTGGAGATCCGACTCGCGCGTGTCTTCGGACAAATTCGTCACGCGGATGGTGGCAGCCTCATCTGAAGCAATAAATGTATTAACCGATCAGTCAGAAACAGTCGCACAACTACGACAAAGAATAACAATGTTTGTACACATTGAAGTTTAGCGTGTGGCTTGCACACCTTCACCGGCTAATGAAAACAGCACTCATCATACTAACAGAATGTATGTTATCATCAACCCCTTCACTGCCGGTATAAAGCAAACACCACCTAAGCGCAAAGAGACACAGAACCTCATGAGCCCCTGCAGACGCAGGGAGTTATGATGATCTATGCCTCTTGCTAACACCACTCTGTATCCATGTTCCTTGGATGGCTGGAGTTCTGTGGTGTCAAATTTAAAGATGTCAGAAACACAGTCTGCAGTCACTGGCAGTTAACGGGTTAATCTGGACTCCTAGTTGGGGTTGGGGAGTAAAAGGAGATGGCATTGTGTCACCGTTTCAGATTCTCAGGATGCGAGTCAAAACCAAGAAGCGGAAAAGCAGCCTTCACAGGGGCCTTTGACTTTTTAAACAGGGTAGACAGTTTTGAAGGGTGATGTTTACACGGTCTACAATTTCACCTCAAATTCTGCGCATGATTTACCCCTTTTAGCCCCAAGGTCCCATTTCTCAAATTTTGGAGGTGTTGCCTAACAACTATGTACCAGTTGCAGGAGACCGATTGATCATGATAATTCAATGGTAGTGCCAGATAAGCTTGGTGCCTGAAGGCACCAAGTTTATCTGGCACTAGCCTTGAATTATAATGAAAAAGACATACATACCTTTGCGCTGTGAAGCCATGGACTCCCCTCGTCCCTTGTTGGCCCCATCTCGCATGCTGGGAGGGACGTATTTTCCTCCTGTCGTTTTGGCAGTCGCTGTACTAGGAGGAGGCACCTCAGGCTTACGCTGATCCTCATTCAGCTTCTCCTACAAAGAAAACATAAAACAGACTTGTGTCACGTACATCCTCTTCAGAAGCATGAATTACAGAGTGATATCACTGTATACATGCGTGTTACAACAAATGCTGAGAACCCTACACAGCACACCATAATAATCATGATAATTAAGACTGATTTTCAACAACAACACTAATGCATACCGACGAGGAAAAGAAATGCGACATATATGGAATCATCGGAAACGCCAAAGTGTTTACGATGATTCCAAAAATGTCGCATTTCTTTTCCTCATCAGTATTATACATGTATTACAGCACATTATATATGAGCATATTTTTAATTCTTGAGAATAGATGATCACCTAGAAATAGACTTAGGTAACTCTCTACAATTACGGCCGTATTGTGTGGGTACACATGAACGGCTTTGAGGCTGAATTCAGTAAACTAAAGGGTGTATTCCTTACAGTAATGCCATCGGTATGGATTTTGAAGAAACAAAGACGCAGGTCAAATTCACACATTTGACTAATACAGTAGATTAAACGCCCAGGCAAATATGCAATTGCATGTTAGCCCTGGCTTTTAATCCACTGATTTAATAAAACCAAGCAATTTCGACCTGGTTCTGGTTTCTGAATGTCTATTGGCTCAAACAGCTGATGTGAGCTAAGAATACATCACTGATCCCACGCAGGGAAACTTCAGGCCTGCTCTAATACATAATACAAACCAAATACAATACAAACTTATCACATACAACTACAAGATCATGAACAATTATTAAAAAGTTCATTAAATAGTAAAATGTAAAAAAAAAGACTTAAAACAAGAACAGAAATAAAATTTTATTTCTCAAAGATAAATGATTAGGTACACAGGACCATTTTTCAATCATGTCCTTGCACACGCACTCACACAACACAAACACGCACGTAATATATAAGATTAAGAACTAATTAAAATGGAAAGGCAAAATGTAATCATCAAAAAGGCTAATTTAGCAGTCACACACACACACTGAGAACCTGAAATAAACATGAATGAACGTTAAAAA
Source organism: Semisulcospira habei (assembly GCA_036245525.1). Lineage (NCBI taxonomy): Eukaryota > Metazoa > Mollusca > Gastropoda > Semisulcospiridae > Semisulcospira > Semisulcospira habei. The sequence goes on from BTPG01000004.1 coordinate 182,669,537, forward strand.
TGTAGTTTGAACAACAACATCAACAACTCGGCAATACAACTCAAGGGGCTAGAGTCACGCTGACACAACTATGGGCTCAAGTTTCTTTCAGCTGCCGAAATAAGCGGGCCCTGAATGTGGACAATGACATAGCCTCAGTAATGTCGATCAGAAACAAATTCCATAGTCTGGCTCCTGAGTAAGAAACTAGTTTTGAATATATCGAGGCATGGCCTTGGTATGGATAGATTGTTCCTCGCAGTTTTATATGGCGTATGAACAAGGCTAAATAGATCTGTTTGATAACTAGAATTTTTAGAGTGGTAGATTTTAAACATTAGTACGCCATTATTGTACATGAGTAACTTACGTAGATGGGGAGGAAGAGCTGGAGAAAGAACCCCTGACCGTCTGCTCGATTTCCTGGCCCCATTTTGTACAGGAGGAAAGTTAGCAAACAGGCCTAAAGCCTGAACCTCTTGCATCGGCAACAGGGGACTATGACGTTTGGCTTCAGACCGCCCCATACCACACACACACAAAAGTAACACTAACCTGTAAGGGTGCAAGCGTGTCTTTGTATGGACACTTAGTGGTCCAGTGGTCACCTTTGCAGATTCGGCATGACACAATCTTCTGGTTCTTGAGCTTGCCAAGTGGGTCGTCATCATCATCCGCTTGCTTTTGCTGAAAAATTGTTTCAAAGCCAACAATAACATAGATAATAATAATAAATACATTGAGAATCCATACCAATTTGCAAGAGTACTCCTGAGATAGACCCACTCCGGGAGTATGCAAAAAGAAGACTACTATTTAACCTTTATTATACTGAGGTTAAAAGCTTCAAATTTGTACACTGCTATATGCAAGCTACATTATGGTACTTACAGATAAGGATAAAGACCAATGGCTTTAGTTCAAGGGTGGTGCCAGAATAGCTTGGCGCCTAGAGGTGCCAAACTATTCTGGCACTACCCTTAACTATTTTAGTCAAACTTATTTCACACACTGGTGTATTCCGAATGATAAGGATTAAATGTGATGTCCAGAATGTCATTTGAACAAAAGTTTTCTTGTGACATACTCACCGAATGGCTTTATCTGGGGAATAATCCTGAAAACAGTATGGGAATTTACACCATGCATCATGATTTCTGAAGTAAATGCAAACTGACACAATGTTGCAATGAACGCACAGTATGATGAACGCACCTCTGCACTGCTGACAAACTGCATGAAAATCTCCTCAGATAAAATGGTGTTGGCTGGGTTCGGACCAGGAGGGTCTCTTTCTGCTCCTCCAAATTTCTTCCATGTCTGCAACAAAAAGAAGGCCAAAAATGAACCAAATGCCCATGTGTGGAAGCCAAAAAGTGTAGGCACACCTGAGAAAAAAACAACAACAAATGCACAGGTGTGAAAGATACAAATTTCAGCCTGGATATATTTGTAAATAAATTATAACTGACCCAAAAAAATTGTCATTTCCACGAAAACCTAAGGCTGGCCTTGGTAAGAGGCATACATTCTCATGAGCCCCTGTCAAGACAGGGGCTAATGAAAATGCACGACTCTTGCCAACCAAGCCAGCCTTAGTATACATATACAGGCTGGATGACTTGTTTAACCCATTTAGCCCCAACACCCTACAGCAGGATATTGATTGACCATATTTCAAGGGCAGTGCCAGATTAGCTTCGCACCTTTTAGGTGCCAAGCTAATCTGGCACTACCCTTGAATTATCATGGTCAATCCACCTCCTGCAACTGGTACATAGTTGTTAAGTAACACCTCCAAAATTTGGGAAATACACCTGCGGGGCTTAAAGGATTAAAATGGGATCTCTGCTCTTGGGAAGACCCAATCAAGCTCAACCCCACCCATCAGACATTGATATTGAGCCAAAATTGATCTGGTTCTCTAGACTGGATGAGGAAATGACTACCGGGTACACTACTTTTATCTGGTATGACACCCCTGTCAATACTATGCTTCTCTATCCATTTTTCTGTGTTTGTGCATGTTTGTAAATTCAGCCATCAAGTCCATGAAAGTGAAAAAATAAACGTTCATCATCCTTCAGACTTTTTTAAACCCTTCTAGCCCCAACACCCTTGGCATAAGACTGACTATGATAATTCAAGAGTAATCTGGATTAGCTTGGCGCCTTAAGGTGCCAAGCTAATCTGGCAATACCCTTAAATTATCATGGTCAGTCAGTCTCCTGCAACTAGTACATAGTCGACAAGTAACACTTTCAAAATTTTGGAAATGCACCTGTGGGGCGAAAAGGGTTAACTTGCTCAAATATGCCCCTCACCCCCCCCCCCCCCCACACACACACACAAAAAGAAATACACATGTAACGGTAAGAAGACAAGCATGTAGGGGGTGTAGGGTTCAGCTGGAACAAGAAAAATGTACCATTACCTTCCTCTGTGCAATTGTCTTGGACACCTTTAGGGTCTCAATCCTGTATGTTTTGACAGTCTGCAACAAGAAGAAACTGAAAAATTATGACTGAAGCCTACAACATTTGAAAAGCATATTTTATTTACTAATTTAGTGATCTAAGCAGTGTCACTGATCATTTGATCACACGTACATCTGTCCTCCGAGACACAGACTTACTAAAATGTTACATAAACACTTCATCGCAGAGAAAAACTGACCACCGCCTAAATGCAAGAGGTAAAGATCCTCATGAGCCCTAGCAGTTGTGAGGATCTATGCCTATTGCCGGCACCACCTTGAATCTTATGTGTCTGATGGCTGGGGATCTTTGGCGTTGAATTAACAAAGACTGCAAAAGCAGCCTGAATCCAAAGGCAGTGAAGGAGTTAAATGCATGTAATTAGGTGCCATGAAAAGAAATGATTAATTCAAATATAAATAATAAACCATCCACTGACACTATCATATTACAAGATGTCACCAGTGGCATCAACTTGTACACCATGTGAAAATATACAGGTACGCAGGTACATGTGCATGCATAAAAATGACATTGTGATGAAAAATACCAAACATTTCCATTATAACAACACACCTTTACAATCTTTCCTTCCTCATTGTACTTGTACTCTGTTATTTTCTTCACCCCTTTCTTCTCATCAAACTCCTCTGTGTTAGGTGGCAGAACACCTGGGAAAAGAAACAGACACATGTAACCGGAAAACATGGTGAAGGATATTGTTTAAAATGTGCATGTTTGTGTGTGAGCATGTCAACTGAACTAAAGCAGAAGCAACCATCCTTATGCGAGATCATTTGTCATGAAAGACCATCATTTTGGCGACTTTAGCCCACCTAAATGGTGGTCCGTAATGACAAGTGACACTATCAGCCCTTAAAAACTTCTCTTGAGGGCACCTGTCTGTTAAGATCACTTTTCTTACAAAAACAGCTGGTGCCCAAATAGGCTTTAATTTAGTGGGCAGGGCAGGTCTATACATAGTTTTCTGTTGGAACAATAGACTGCCAGTGACAGGTTAGGCAGTTTTTCTTATAATCCCTTCACACTGCGGAATGAAACAATACACACAGCAATGAGAGATCATACACACTTTTCAGAATAACCTCTCATGCAAATTCAAGCCAGTATGACTATGAGTAAGCCATCATTTAGTAATGTTTCTAAAGATCAGATGCTATCTAAGGAAGATTTTTGTTGGTTTAACCACGTAAAATTTGCTCTTTATTCTTTTGTTCTTAAGTTTTGTAGCATAAAAAGTGGTTCGGGGGCAAAGTGTATTTCAAGTTGAGTATTAAAAAAACTATTATGTATAGCGTACTATCGACCAGAACGTCTAAAGTGGCAGCAGTGCGTGGCGGCATCTTTCTGTTAACAGCAGATTGTTCCATTCCTGAAATAGCTCGTCGCAAATAACAAACATAAATGTGTATTCTGCTAGGTTCTAAAGATGCTGATGAATGTGCGACAATTGTTTTTATTGAAGACATTGGTCAAAAGAAAGTACTTGCATCAATGACTAATTACTGTTGGAACACCAGATGGGCAAGAAAAAGATACAAAATAACGCATACCTTCGTCTCCCTCGTCAACCTGCTCTGCCCAGCTTTTTCCTGTAGACCTGCAACAGTAAATCAACGCTATTATATCTCACTGAGTGCACCAGATTCATGACAATTCCAGAAAATATCCGCGAAATGACTTACATCGTGTCGATAGAAGGCATGCTTCCTGCCGGATATGAGATCATAAAGTAGTTGCCTAAAAAGTGGATCTCCGGTGAAAATTAAAATATCTTGCAAAACACCAGCACTCTCCATAAACATTTACAACATTGTGTTTTATTTCATGTTCAAGTGTCGTCGTATTTTTTTAATGCAAATATTTTGCGAAAATATAACTCAATTTAAATTTTTTTTTTTTTACCATAATCTCTTGAAACGAAAATTGCGAAATGGTATATGTGCCGCTACAAAATTACAATTTGGATAACACAAAGTAGTTCGTTTTTAATATCCTTTTAGAAAATACTGTCAACCGATTACACGTTTGTGTAAAATTGTATGCCAAATGCGGATAGAGTGCACTTTGAAGTAAAATAGCTGATTAGCTCGCCCATATGTTATCTCACCCTTGTGACATCACGTCATAGGTCATTTCGTTCCTGACAGAAAGTCACATTCGCCCAATGTGTGCTTACGTACGCGAGTGTGCGCGTGTGTGCGTGCGTGCGTGTGTGAATCATGCCATGACCCAAATTGTATCCCTAACCTTCAAATGATAACTAGCGATGCACAGTGCAACATTCTTGTAGAAAAAAAGACAACTCATAATGGCATTGATAGTAGTTTCATGTTTGAGACCACATTGAATATCTAGGAAAGAGGCAACCACAAGCAACATTTCAGGTCCATAAATCAAATGTTATTATTTATTTATTATTCCAGAAACTTTTTTGGACAAAAGTGAATGAGAAAATTAAATGTTATAATTGTATTCTCCACATTTTTATTTCTTCCCACATTTTATTTCACTCAAAATAATGGGAAGGGGTGGGGGGAGCTGAGGATACTCTGGCTTTGCTCCGCCTTGTTTCCTGCACCACTGCATGAACATGTAGTTGTTAATCTACAGTAAAGTTTGATCTGTTGAAAAAAGTGTGGAGCTCCAGAGAGCTGTCACAACACACCAAAGTCCGGATTTTCAACTCCAATGTAAAAGCAGTTCTCTTATATGGAGCAGAGACTTGGAGATTGACAAAAACCACAGTCAACAGAGTACAGACCTTCATGAACAGTTGCCTTAGAAGAATTTTGAAAATCCACTGGCCAGAGAAGATCAGCAACGTCAGACTCTGGGAGAGAACAGAGCAGATAACAGCAGAGAATGAAATTGGGCGAAGAAGATGGAGATGGATCGGTCACAGTCTGAGAAAGCCAGCTTCCACTATCACTAGGCAGGCATTGTCATGGAACCCCCAGGGAAAGAGGAAAAGAGGTAGGCCGAGAAACTCCTGGCGTCGAGACCTCCAAGCAGACATCAAGAGACTAGGAACCACCTGGAGTAGAATCGAAGGAGAAGCACAGGACAGGAGTTGCTGGAGGTCTCTCGTCGACGGCCTATACCCAGGTAGGGATGACAGGCGTAAGTAAGTAAGTAAAGTTTGATCTAAAGCTAAGAAACACAGCTTAAACCACACAGGTTTTAATCTATCAACATGACAAATCTGAGATGCAATAGTTAGTACAACACTACACCGAGAGGATTCATGCCTGGGTGGAATCATGTGAGGTACATGTGCTTTTTTTGTTGTTGTTTTTTTGTTTTGTAGATTTAAGCCCACGAATAGCAAAGCTGGCTCATTTAATGGGAGTTGACTCCTGACATTGGGCGAGATACCCCAAAGATCGGCCGAATTGACTTGGCGAGTTCGTTTTGGGTGAGTTGACCGTCATTTCAGGAAGCATGTAGACATGGCGTCTGCAATGCAGCAGTTTTCCTTGGCGGATTGCAAAGGTTCGGCAGTTTCCAGGTTTTACCGCGATGATATGTTGTTTGAAGGTGTCTATATATCTAGATTGTATTATTTAAGCGCAACATCTCTGGTTCGCGTTTTGTGCAATTTGAATACGATAATTCTTGTCAACAGCACACACAAAATAAGAAAGATCGCCGACGTCTACTTTCTTGTTAACCCTCTTAACCCCACGGCCACATTTGCAAACTTTTGGAGACGTTGTCTAACGACTATGTACCAATTGTAGGAGATGGATTTATCATAATTCAAGGATAGTGTCAGATGAGATGGCGCCTTTACTCGCCAAGCTAATCTGGCACTACCTTTGGGATCAATAACGTGGTCCATCCATTTCCTGCAATAGGGCGTTCGGGCTAAATGTTTAAATGTGAAACCAATGAAAACTTATTTTAAAAAGTTCCACTTACTGGTCAGAGCTCATAATGGCTTTGTACCCGACGTGAATCAACCCATCCCTTTTATGCTAGTCCCCAGTCTTTTTGCTGAGCAGCTAATCTTTGATAAATGAATTTGACTCGGTGCTCGTGCTACTCACTATCACAGTGATAAAAATGCCATTTGATCCATCTGTCAGGCTCCCACAATAGTATTTTATCTGATGCAAACATTGTTTTGTTTTTTTAATCCTTATCATTTCGAATATACCAGTGTGTGAAATAAGTTTGACTAAAATAGTTCAAGGGTAGTGCCAGAATAGCTTGGTGCCTCTAGCCACCAAGTTATTCTGGCACCACCCTTCAACTAAAGCCACTGGTCTATATCCTTATTGTGTAAGTACTGTAATGTAGCTTGCAATGGCAGTGTACAAATTTGAAGCGTTTAGCCTCAGTATGATACGGGTTAAATTGACACACTGTCGTAAGATCAATACAAATCAACCACGCTGGTTTTAGGGTGGTGCTTGAATAGCTTGGTGCCCTTAAAGTCAGTGACTTAGTTGATCCATGTAAAATAGTTGATCTGTCTACTAAAAGTACTACTAGGCTGTAACTGAATCTTGAGAGGACATAACTTTCAACAGCAGGGCTCAATATGATATATATTCATATGCTACAGTGAACTTCAGATAACAAAATGGCAGGAGATTAAAATGTTTTTGTTTTATGAATACATTTTGAAATCCTGTGGGTATTGGTAGCGGTTTTAGTTGCAATGATTCATCATGATCTAAACTGCTACCGACACCCAAAGGGTTAATCGGCAGCATAATTTTCCTATATACAAAGCTGCGTTCAGGGTCTCTTAAAAAAAATATTAAGCACATTTTTACAAGGAATTTTTGGCTCATGTGCGAAGCAAAAGTGAGTATGTTTTGGGCCAGTGGCCATCTGTCTGCCGTCGTCCGTCCGCCGTCGTTCGTCGTAAACTTTAACGTTGGCATTTTCTTTGAGACTATTCAAGCCACATTCTTCAAACTTGGCCCAATGATACTTTGTGGTAAGACCTTTCTAAACATACCAATTTGAGTGACCTCTCACAAAGGTCAAGGTCACAGGGGATCAGGCAATAGATAAAAACTAGCTATATTTTGACATAATTTATTTTTTCTCAAATACTATTCACAACTTCAAACCCAAACTTGGTACAAAGATACCTGATTACAAGACCCTCCTATACGTACTAATTTGGTTGATCCCTTGGAAAGGTCAAGGGTCACAAGAGCTCAGGAAATAGGTGAAAAATAGCCATATTTTGACAAAAGATGTTTTTTTCTCAAATACTATTCAAAACTTCAAACCCAAACTTGGTACAGAGATACCTGATGGAAAGACCTAGCGAGCGAGGGGGGTGGCGGAGAGAGCAAATTTGTGTATGGGTGACCGCGCCTGCAGAAAGATTCCAGGGTCCACAAGGGGAGCAGGGAGAATAGGTCTGATAATAGGGGCCGCGGGTGGAGGGGGGGGGGGGGGGGGGGGGGGGGGGGGGGGGGGGGGGTAAATTTTGGACAAATATGTTTTTTTCTCAAATGCCTACATCACAAACTGTAAACAACCTCATAACCTGGCGGGTGGGAGGGGCAGGTAGGGGGGGGGAGTGACCCGATGAGGGAAGTACCATGTGCGTATGCACACAGCTGAAGGGTTTGGGTTGGGGTAGTGGGGGGGGGGGGGCCGCAGGGTCTTGGGGCAAGAGAGGTGGTGACAAAGTGGAGTCACGAGATGTAGGGGGGCACGGGGGGGGGTGGTGTGGGGTGGTGGGGGGGGGCGTGGATATTGGGAGGCGGGTGATGTGGTACGATGTGGGGCGTTGACGGCCCGACAGGCAACAAGAGCTGTTCTTCGGAGTGGAGGGGGTTGGGCTGAAAGATTGTGGGTATGTTTTTTTATAAAAAAAGGCATGTGAATGTAGTGGGGTAGCAAGATGGTACATATAGGTTAAAATAAACATTAAAAATGGGGGGAATATTTTAAAGCTATGAGGTAAGAAATTTGTAGAAAATAAGAATAATATTGTGGAAAGAGGATACGGAGGAATGGATGGAGGAATGGTTGTGGGGGGTGTGGGGGTTTTTGGGTTTTTTATGTATGGAAGGAATGTAAAAAAAGGGTAGATATTAATAAATAGAGAGAGACACACACGTTGAATATCTGTAGCGAGGTGGATAGATAAATGTAAGGGATTTTAAGAGTTAGTTAAAAAAATGTAGTAGAGAGTAATTAGGAAGGAATTTTGGGTGAAATGATGATAAGTAGTGATTATTATATTAGTAGTTTTGGATGAAGTACAAAGTGTTATGATAGGCAAAAATGGGGAAGGAGATGAAGATTTTTAATTAAGAGGTAATATTCATAGTGTGATTAAGAAGAGAAATGTTAAGAATGAGAGAGGAAGGGAATTGAGTAGGGTTTTAGGGGGAAGATTAATGGATATGAATAATAAGAAGAAGTATTATTTTTATGTGGGGGGGGGGGGGGGGGGCAGGGGGTAATCTGTGACACAGGAACATGGAGTGAGTGAATATAGAATATGAACACACACACAGTATTATAAAGGAGTATGGAGAGGTTTATGAGGAGGAGAGAATAAGGGGTAGAGATTATGAGAATGAAAAAAGGGTTTAGAGTATAGTAGAGTAGAGAGAAGAAGGGGTATAGTGTTAATAGAGTGAAGAAGAATTAGACATGGATAATATAGAATGGGATGGATCACGCACGACAGATAAGAAGGGTGTAGAGAAATTAAAGATAAGTCTGTATGATTTGTAAGATAATTAGTAGGAGTAGAAGAATTAAAGTGATGAGAGAAGGAGGAGGGAAATATGAAAGAAGGAAAGGGAAGGGGATAAAGAGTATTTAAGAGAAAAGGGAATTATGATGAATGGAGATAATATGTATAATAATAAGAGTAGAGGTAGTAGATATTAGTATTGTATTTGTATTTAGAGTATTATATATGGATAGTAGGGTAGTAGATAGATGTAGGAGTAGTTGTAGGTTTTTATGGTGGTATGATTTATTGATATTAGGTTAGTAGTATTTATAGGATGATTGAGAGTAGATATAGAAATGTTTATTAAAGAGATAAATAAGATATATTATTTAAACAGTAAATGATAAAAAATTAATATGTATGAATAAGGGTAAAGTAAATATGGAGTGTTAATGTGGATGATGGAATCGGTACATTGAGATATGATATAGAATAGGAAGTGATGTTTTTTAAGAATAAGCCGATGATAGTAGATTTAGGGAATATCACTACCGAAGCTGCCACCAAACTTGCTGTCTCTCTCATCTTATCTCGCATCGACTACTGCAACTCTCTCCTTTCCGGCCTTCCTCACTCCGCCATTTTCACTCTCCAGCGCGTCCAGAACAATGCTTTCCGCCTCGTCCTCAGAAAGAAAAATTCCGACCACATCACTCCCCTGCTCAAGCTCCTTCACTGGCTTCCCATCCCCCAACGCATCCAATACAAGATTCTGTCTCTCTGCTACAAATCACTGAACAACTACTTACTTACTTACTTACGCCTGTCACCCCTACCCGGGTATAGGCCGTCGACGACAGACCTCCAGCAACTCCTGTCCTGTGCTTCAACTTCGATTCTACTCCAGGTGGTTCCCAGTCTCTTGATGTCTGCTTGGAGGTCTCGACGCCAGGAGTTTCTCGGCCTACCTCTTTTCCTCTTTCCCTGGGGGTTCCATGACAATGCCTGCCTAGTGATACTGGAAGCTGGCTTTCTCAGACTGTGACCGATCCATCCCCATCTTCTTCGCCCAATTTCATTCTCTGCTGTTATCTGCTCTGTTCTCTCCCAGAGTCTGACGTTGCTGATCTTCTCTGGCCAGTGGATTTTCAAAATTCTTCTAAGGCAACTGTTCATGAAGGTCTGTACTCTGTTGACTGTGGTTTTTGTCAATCTCCATGTCTCTGCTCCATATAGGAGAACTGCTTTTACATTGGAGTTGAAAATCCGGACTTTGGTGTGTTGTGACAGCTCTCTGGAACTCCACACTTTTTTCAACTGGAGAAAGGCTGCTCTGGCTTTACCGATTCGTGCTCTGACATCTGCATCAGTGCCGCCTTTTTTGTCTATGATGCTCCCGAGATAGGTGAAGGACTCCACCTCCTCCAACGGGGTGCCAGCAAGCAAGACTGGTTCTTCCCTGGTTGCGTTCAGCCTCATTGTCTTTGTTTTCTGTTTGTGAATGGTGAGGCCCACTTGGGACGAGATGTCAGCAAGCCTCGTGGTCTTGTCCTGCATTTGTTGATGAGTGTGGGACAGTAATGCCAAGTCGTCTGCAAAATCGAGGTCGTCAAGCTGTGTCCACAGTGTCCACTGTATTCCACTTCGTCTGTGCTCTGTGGTCATCTTCATGACCCAGTCTATGGCCAGTAGGAAGAGGAACGGAGACAGCAGACACCCCTGCCTGACACCAGTTCTGACCTGGAGCTCTCTGGTGAACTGCCCTTCGTGGATCACGCGACATGTCATGCCATCATAGCTGCTCTTGATCAGGCGGACGAGCTTTGTGGGTACACCGTAGTGTCGTAGGAGTTTCCACAGAGTCTCTCGGTCCACGCTGTCAAATGCTTTCTCATAATCCACAAAGTTGACGTACAGCGGGGAGCTCCACTCCAGAGACTGTTCCACGATGATGCGGAGAGTGGCGATCTGGTCTGTACATGATCGGTTCTTCCTGAATCCTGCTTGCTGGTCTCTCAGCTGGGGGTCAACGGAGCTCTTCATTCTCTCTAGGATGATCCTGTTGAAGACCTTTCCTGGTACTGACAGCAAGGTGATTCCTCTGTAGTTGGAACACTTGCTGAGGTCGCCTTTCTTGGGAAGCTTGATTAGGTACCCCTCCTTCCAGTCAGCTGGCATCACCTCCTCTTCCCAGATCTTTCCAAACAGTGGGTACAGCATCTCAACTGTTGTCTCTAGGTCTGCTTTCAGAGACTCCGCTGGGATGCCATCTGGCCCTGCTGCTTTGCCATTCTTCAAAAATGCCACTGCTTTTCTGATCTCTTCCCGGCTGGGTCTGTCACAGCTGATGGGTAGGTCGGTCTCTGCCGGCTGGATGTCGGGGGGGTCGGGTGGGCTAGGTCTGTTCAGTAACTCTTCAAAATACTCGGCCCATCTGTCGAGTTGGTCTGCTCTGTCTGCAATAGGCTTGCCTTCTTTGTCTTTTACTGGTCTTTCTGTATGGCCATACTTACCCGACAATCTTCTGGTAATGTCGTAGAGCTGTTTCATGTTGCCGCTGCCTGCTGCCTTTTCTGCCTCTGCTGCCAGGCTGTCTGTGTAGGCCCTCTTGTCTGCCCTGATACTCCTCTTCACCTCGCGGTTGGCTTCCCAGTATTCCCCCTGTGCCCTTACTTTGGCTGCTCTCGTGCGACTGTTGTTGACCGCTGCTTTCTTCTGCTTCCTCGCTTCTATCTTCTTCAAGGTCTGTGCCGACAGCCAGTCCTTGTGGTGGTGTTTCCTGAACCCTACAGTGTCTTTGCAGGTTGAGTTCAGCGCCTCTCTAACTGCCTTCCACTGCTGCTCTGTGGTGACCGCCTCCTCTTCATTTACTAGCTCCTGTAGCGCTTGAAACCGGTTGGACAGCACCAGTTTGAACTCTTCTCTAACTCCAGTTTCTCTCAGGAGGCCTACATTATAGCGCTGTCTTCTTGTTGTCTCTGTGCGGCTTTTCTTTAGCTTGCTGAACAACTACGCTCCAACCTATCTCTCCAACTTACTTCACCCTACACTCCTTCCCGCTCCCTCCACTCCGCCTCTGACCCTCTCTGCCTCCTCATCCCCCGTACCAAACTCAGCACTTTCGGCCCCCGCTCCTTCTCCGTCTACGGTCCATCCACCTGGAACACTCTCCCACTCTCTCTCCGTCAGAAACTCTCTCCTCCTTCCAGTCCGTCCTCAAAACTCAACTCTTTCAACAGTTCTAGCATTATATCACCACACTCCCCACCCCAAGCTGACCGTCGTAATGTATTTTCAGTATTTGTGGTATGCGAGTCTTTGTCTAAAGCGTGCGCATGCGTGTGCGAGTTGTGAGTGTGCGCTTAGAGTTATAATTATTATGTGGGTTTTCTCCACTATTCTGGGGCATGTGTTTCTGTCTACCCTTGGTCTATTCACCTGTATTTTCCTTTTTTTAAACTCTCCTTACTGTCTGCACTGCCTGTAGCTCTTGATATTGGATGTGTGTTGCTAAATGGTCTTAGCTTTATTTAGGCCCGGTGTCGTAGGTTTATTTAACGTATTAGACCGGCTGGCGACATACATTTAATATTCGGATTTTTTTTTTCACAAGCAGAGCAGGCACGTCCTGAGAAAGCCTTGTTGCTGTCGGGACGTTAAGCAATGTACAATCAATCAATCAAGCATTATAAATACCGTAATTAAATTAAATTAAAAATTAAATTAAATTAAATTTTAGAATGGACCAAGGGTAGACAGAAACACATGCCCCAGAATAGAGGGAAAACCCCACCCTGTGGGGCTGACCAGGGTGACCCTGGGAACTAAAAAGTAGTTAACCCCACCCAAGTCCCCCAGGGCAGACCCGGGTGGGGAGCACGAAGCTCAGGAAATAGGTCTTAAATACCATATTTTGACAAAAGACGTTTTCTCAAATACTATTCACAACTTCAGACCCAAATTTGGTACAGAGATACCTGATGGTAAGACCTATCTATGCATATTAATTTGGATGACCCCTTGGAAAGGTCAAGGATCACAAGAGGCTGGCAAATGTGTGTAATATGCTGATTTTTGCTAAAATTATATGTATTCCCAAATGTTTGCAAATTTTTCAACCAAATTTGGTACAAAGATAGCTGATGATAAGACCTTCCTATGCATACTAATTTAGTCGACTCATCACAAAGGTCAAGGTGGTCATGGGGGGTTGACAGATGTGTGAAAAATGTTTACATTTTCAGAAAACATGGATTTTGCTCCTAGACAGAAGCCAGCCAATGTCACAAACTGACAAAGGTCACACATGTAACTCGATCGGTCATACACGTGAGCCAGAATGGCTTTTTCCTTTCTTGTTTTGTTTATTAGCAGACAGGTGCTCTCTCCTGCAAAGGCAAAAAGTGCCATCTCATTAACCCTTTTAGCAGCATGAAATGGATTGATCATGATATTTCAAGGGTAGTGCCAGATAAGCTTGGCGCCTGAAGGCGCCAAGCTTATCTGGCACTACCCTTGAATTATCATGATCACTCCATCTCCAACAACTGGTACATAGTCGTTAGGCAACACCTCCAAAATTTGAGAAACAGGACCTTGGTGCTAAAAGGGTTATAGACTGTCCTTTAGATGGATATAGCCACCGAAATTACGATCTTTAATGACAGTTGATCGCTCATAAGGGCCGTCACACAAAACATCTTCTGTTATAGCTTGTAATTGTCGTATCCAAGTTTTCTTGAGCTCGATGGTTTTAAGTGCATTCCTCTGTAATCGATTCATATTTTTGTTTTAAGCCGCTTTGAGTGATGTGCTGGAGGCATTCAAGCTGCCTGAGAACGTGATGCGACTGAACGAGGCTCGTGACACTGCTGGCAATGATATGCTCAAGGCCATGCAGGTTGTCTTTCCTGTTGTCTCACAGATACAGATGGACATCATTCACAAATATGGCTTTATGGGCGACGGGGATGGTGAGTCTTACCAAACTATATCTTAACCCATGACGTCCTATGGCTGATTTTGTAACATTTGCTTATTGTCCTATGAACACTACATTACAGATTAGGAGATAGATCAACTGTTTTAGTTCAAGGGTGGTGCCAGAATAGCTTGGCGCCTGAGGCGCCAAGCTATTTTGGAACCATCCCTGAACTGGTGGTCAGATTTATTTCAAGCAATGGGTGTATCAGGATAAAAAGGGTTAAATGAAATGGGGATGGAAGGTTGGGGAGAAAGGATGATTTTTTTTTTTTATTTTTTTTTTTGATGTTGCTAACACAAACATTTTGACTTATGATATATGCATATTATTATGTTGAATGTGTGTGTTGGCATTTTAATAGTTCATTAATAATAATCCAGGGCATTATGAAAGGATCTTTAGCCCAACTGCATAGTGCCTCATTGTGCTGATGTTAGCTAAACCTAACAAGCACGCTTATGTGAAATACACACATTCAACCACATGCTGAACACAAACACAGTACATTCATTTGATAAAGGCAAGATAGAGCAACTATTGAAATTCTGGCATTTTTTTATCATTTGTATTTGCAATGCTGATAACTTGGGCTGAAACAATTATCAGATGTAAGGGGGGAGGAAGAGGAAGAGCCGCAGAAAGTTTACTTGACTGCTGAACTTACTAGAGGAGATAAATTAATGCTTGGGCTGGAGTTCAAACTCTGCACCTCTGGCTTTGGTGGCGTTGACTTTACAGTTACGCCAGGGACTTTCCTATTAGCTTGAAAGTCTTTCATTGATTGGATTATGTTGTTCATGTAGATCTATGATGGCGTTAACTCATTACATACTGATAATAAAATTATAATTTTTGTAGACATCCTTTGAGATCAACACACAATTCTGGAGACAGGTCTACCATGATAGTTCAAGGGCGGTGTCAGAATAGCTTGGGAACTACAGGCGCCAAGCTATTCTGACACCGCCCTTGAACTGTCTTGGTTGATCAACATCCCGTTGTAGCATGTCAGAGCTTTATTGGTTAATTATTCATTTGCCTCGCTGTTGCTTTGCAGGTCTAGTACAGTTCACGAAGGCTGTGCGGTTGTATGAGACCCAGGACGCAGAAGTGGCCTGCTTGAATCAGGAGCTGCGAGCTTTCCTCATGCCCCCTGTGGTTGTCTCTCCGCCTACAGCCCTTGGTCAGAACGGAGCAAGCTAGCACACACCCATTAACTCTTAACTAAAAACATTTGAAAACTGTTTTATTCATTGAATGATGAAATACAGTCAGATTTTTCTTCCATAGAGAGTACCTTCTGAGTACTGTACTATTCCAACACAAATACAGCATCAGGCTGTAAAATAAACCCTTTCATGTTATCAACATAGTTGCAAACAAACCACGTGCAGCCAGTTGACCCTCTGTCCACTACAGAGAAGGAAAAAAAAACCCACAGTATCATTTGCTTACTTGAACCCCATTTTGAAAAACGAGAAAGAACAGAAATCAAGGACTAGGAGAAAACATTGCCAAAAAAAAAAAGGGCCCTTGGGCTATGTCGGCCAAATCAATGGACTTTTAATTACTTCAAGACAGCACAGCAGAACCTGATCTGAGGGACTACCTCATAAGAGATTACCTGTCATTAACTCATTCGAGACAAATGGCATCAGGATATGCGGCTTAAGTCACGTATCCGGATGCTGTTCGTCTCAAACGAGTTAAAGACCATTTCAGTGACTGTGGGCCCCTAAATAATGGTCTTAAACTTGTGGGGGGGTTGTTAGTGTTTTGTCATGGAGGAATTATTTTGACAAAAACCCTCTACTGACACAAAGGGTTAATGACCTGTGACACTTTTCTGCTCTTGAAGACCTCTTGAGGGAGTACCTGTCTTTTAAACTCCCAGAGCTAAATGACTTCCATTCTATAGAATGGAAGTCATTTAGTTCTGCGAGTTATACGTTAATCCCCGTGTGCACGCAGCCACTGAGATAAGGGGTTAATTTTGGTGACATTTGTGAATGTGCAATATCAAAGACAAACTACATAGAAACACCGAAGAGGAAAAGAAGAATACATGAATGGAAAAAGACCACAGACAAGTTTTGTGAGCCTCAAATTTTATCAGGTTTTCAACATTTCTGAACACTGTGCAAAATCGGAGGCTCACAACTGGCTGAGAGGAAAGACTGGTTGAAATATTTTGTCTTCAGGGTCAGAAGATTTCATCTTCTTTCTTGAATATAGGAGATGTCAAAATATGATGTCGGAGGCACCAAATTGACAGGAATTCAACAAAAGAAAACACAGAAACTTTTTTCTCTCCATTATCAGGAGATAGTTTCAATTTTTTTGAATGTGTGATAGTGGAGGTACAAAAGTGACAGACATGGATGATGATGATGATGATGAAACTTTATTTATCAACAGTAAAAAGTTTTGACAGAAACAAATCGTCATTTTAGAAAATTGCCGTTGCTAACATCTACAACATAAAATAGGTTAAATAATAATAATAATAATAATACAAAAATATATTTACACACATTATTTCATGCAACAATAATATAAAAAAATAAAAACTAAATAATAATAAAATTTAAAAAAAAATTATTTACATAAAATAATAGTAACACTCAACATTCATCTTATGCCACACACAAACACACACACAAACAATATACATAAATGCATATATTACATGAAAGTATTAACCATCAGGGTTTGTTTAAATAAATGCCCAGTGATGTTATGTTTGGCTCTTCAGGTAATCGAAAAGTTTCGTTTTAAAGATTCCAAGCGAGGCTATAGTCTTCAAATGTGCAGGAATAGTGTTCCATACAAACGGTCCAGAAAATGATAAACTAGTTTTAAAGAGGTCAATTCTAGGCAGAGGTAGGGTAAAGTATTGTTCCTTGAGGTCCGTTCGCGTTCTTGTTGTGGCATAAATTTGGTGGTTAGATACTGCGGTGTCATGTTATTTAATATCTTGTGCATGAGGATGCATTTGTTGAAATTAAGTTGTTGACGCAGGCCGAGAATGTTTAGATGTCTAAATTTGTCTGTGGTAGGAATGGGCCGTGTATCTATAATTTTGACAGCTCTTTTATATATAGAGTTTAACCTGTTCATTGTGAACATCACTACAACCGTCCCACACTGTGGAGACATAATCAACGTGAGACTTGATAATGGGCATGAAAAAAGTTTACGAGTATGTGTATCCGTTACTTGTCTAAGCTGGGACAACAGGAAAGTGTTTTTAGCAATGGTTTTACAGACTGTATTTATATGCGTCTCCCAACATAGTTGTTTCGTCAACGTGTATTCCCAAGAATTTACGCTCTGTGAGATGGAGATGATTTCAGTCTTCAATCTCAGGAACTATTCATAACATTTCTGATATGCGATATTTGAGGTGTGAATCTGACAGACTTGGCACAAGATGGGGAGGAAGCACTCTCCGTCACACATTATGTTCCTTGCTCTGTGTATATATCTGTTTTTATGAGCAAGCACTGTAGTGTGCATTTATAAATGTCCTTGTCTTGTAATTCATTTGTGATCTGAATGACATATGATTTTAAATATTTTTGCAGTCGCAGCCTTCCCCGATCGTGCAAGAGGCATAGATTCTCTTATAAGCCTGTCTAACCACAAAGGCTGCATTTCCCAAATATTGGAGGTGTCGCCTAACAACTGTAGGAGATGGATCAAACCATGATAATTCAAGGGTAGTGCCAAGATTAGTCTTGGCACCGTGGCAGGTGCCAAGCTAATCTAGGCACTACATGCCCTTGAATTGTCATGGTTGATCCATCTTCTGCTGTAGTGCGTTGGGAGCAAAATGGGTTAACCCCTGTAGCAATCAGGGGCTACACGAATCTATGCCTCGTGCCAGAGCTTAGTTAGAATCTTCAAACAAAGAATGCATAAAACAACTGCAAATGTGCATTGTTCACAGTGGAATACCTGGGTTTTGAGCAACCAGGTTACTTTGGCCAGAAAAGACCAGTGGTCTTAAAAGACAGGTGCTCTCTGAAAAGAGGTCTTGAATGGGAATAGAAAGTGTACGCCTGTCAATCAATAGCTGTTATTTGGGTGGTTATGGCCACCTGCACGATGGTCTTAATGACAGGTGACCCTACCAACAAGGGTGGTCGCTCAAAACAGGTTCTGCGTAATGGTCCAGATACAAGGACAGTCTCTCAGGCCAGCTTGACTGAATTTGTCAGCAGCATAGATTCTCATTGAGTCCCTGCAGTAGCAAATGGACTCGTGAGACTCCATGCCTCTTTTTTTCTTTCTTTTTTCCGACATGTTAGTGAACATCCTTAAACGAGAAATGTGACCCTGTGGCTCGGTCTGCGTGATTGACGTAATTAATTAATTAGGACATTGGGCTCTCAGAGCCACAATCCATTTCCATCTTAATCCTTTGAGTGTCGGTATGCGCTTTTTTGTCGCGGTGATTCCTGCAGAAATCATCACAACAAAAAACCACAACGGAAATCGCCAAGTGTTAAGGACAAGTGGCGAAAGTTTTTCTTTCATTATAATATTCAGATGTCTAACATACCGATTTATAAGATGACATGATTGTGAAGATTTGACTATCAAATCATAGATATCAAACTACTAAATGTTAGATATTCAACGTGAATACATCTAGTGATTGAGGGTGGCATCAAAAGGAGGTGTAACCCAATAGATCCTGCAGACTAGACAATTTATTTTTTTTAAATTTATTTGCTTTTGTTTGTACCTATGAGAAAAGGCTACTTTACCAGATAAGGGAGATACATCAACAACCATTATAGTTTCAAAAAGGCACAAGGTGAGGGTGTGCCAGAAGAAGCATGGCGGGCCATTAGGCGCCAAGCCTAATCTGGTATCACCCTTGGAACTATCATCGGTCCATTCTAATTGCCATAGCATATTTAGCTACGCGCACAAACACTCAACACACACACACAAGGCCACAGAGAGCGAGAGCGCGGCCGCGGCTCTCGACACCAAAACTAATCACACCGTGCAGAGACTAAGAGGGATTTGTGACTGGAACAGCAACTGCATATGCGCGCGCGTCGCGCGCGCGTGTGGGTTTTTTTCGGCTTCCCATCTGGAGTATTTAGTATTTACATGATCACACTCACGCTTATGTAAATGGGAGCGCTCGTAATGTTTTTGGAATCATACTATGGGGGGATGTTGAGGATGAGACACACACATTCTGATCATCATATACATACCGAGAATGTAGTATGTGCTGGTATGGCCTCCCTGAATCGCGAGTGACGAGAGCGCGCGCCCACGCGAACTCCCTATCATCGTCACACCGCCTCAACTCCTTAGCGCGACACGACACACACACACAGCATGATCACAATCAAACCCTCCTGTGCGCGTGCGAGAGACAGGCTTGGAGTTGGGTTAATGGATTGCGCGGGGAGTGGTTGAGCGACCCCACCATAATACTTCTTCTGGACACACAACAGAGTGGGTGCCGGTTGGGGGTGTTGTGTATCTGTATCGTATTCTCTCTCTATGCACAGCGCTTACTCATAACACACATAACTTTTAGAGGAGGTATTTAGGGAATATGTGGGTATATATATATACACTATCTTCTACACATATATATAACTCTCTCACTCTCTCACACCAGAGTTAACACTACATATATTTACTGGTACGAAATAATATAAGTAGCATATGACTCTCACATCTAGTTGCGATTGGATTTAGCGATGCTCGTGTTATAGAATGAGGGGGGGATGAGGGGGGGGGGTGAAGTTGGAAATTGGGTAGGTTAGGGTTTGTTATGTTTTTATATGTAGTAGGTGTGGATGGGGTGTTTGAAATTGTATTGTTTTTTCACTCATGTGTATTAAATTTTAAGGAGAGTGGGGAGGGGTTCAAGAGATAATTATATTGTTTGCGCGAGAGAGAGTTGGCACAGAATTATAGAGGTTCTTATATACTCTAATAAACTGGTTTGATCTTTATACTGTCAGGTTTACTAAGTTAGGAGAGAGATAGGTTTTACTAACACACACACACACACACACACAGAAGGAAGAGTGGGATATAGGGTGGTTGGTAAGTTTATGGTGGGGTGTGGTTGTGAGTGGGTTGGGGTGTAGTGGGAATATATATATCTATATGATATAGATGTAGGCGCAATTAAGTAAAAAAAGGAGTGAATATATCTCTACTTGGGAGGAAGGGTTGGACATCAAATAGCATCTCTATATTAAGATGTAAGTATTGGGTATTATTTAAGGGGGATGATGTGGATGGGGAATGGGGGGGTTGAGTGGGGTGGGAGGGATTTTGGGGGGTTTGATTGGGGGGGTTGGTGTGTTTTTGTGGGTTTGTTTTGAGAGAGATGAGGTGTGGTCTTTGAAAAGGGGGGGGGGGGTTGGGAAAGAGCTAAGGTGTGTATATAGAGTGGGAGAGTATGTGGTTGGTGAGTGTGTGAGTGGGAGGAGATGGGTTGGAGGGGGGTTTGGATTAGGGGTGGTGTGTGGTTGGTATGGCGGGGGGTTAAAGTTTTTGTGGGGTTGTTGTTTTGGGGTAGTTTGTTGAGTGAGTGAAGGTGTAAGTTGTGTGGGTTTTGTGGGGTTAGTGGTTTTTGATGTGGGTATATTAGTATAGGGTGGGGTTTGTGATGAATGAGAAGTTTTTGGGGTGTAGTGAAGATCTGTGGGAAGACTCTATAGTATATACTTGTATAGTAGTTTGTCGGTAAGAGTCTATATATATATGGGATTCTAGTGTAAGGAGTGTTAGTTTCAATAGGGTTATATTTGCTAAGGAGATAGATGTGAGTCGAGTACAGTGATATGGGTGAGTGTGTATTTGTAGGTGGGAGGGGATAATTAGGGGGGTGTAGGGTGTGTGTGTATCTTCTGGAGTGATAGGGAGGTGTACTGGGGGTGTGTGTGAGATATAGTGGGGAGGGGGGGGGGTTGGTTGGGTATGATAGGGGGAGTCTTAGTGAAGAGTGATGTGGGAAGTGAAAGGAGAGTATGTGTTGGTTGGGGTGTGTGTTGTTGTTGTATGGTGAGAGAGATGATATGAGTGTGGTGGGGTGAGTGTATTGGGGGGGGTGTGGAGAGGGTGTGGAGTTTGTGATGATAGGGGTGGTTGGGGGTGGGTGGGTGTGTTGTGGTGGGGTTATTATTGAAATTGTTATATTGTTTGTTGGGGTGGGTGGTGGGGGTTTTGTGGGGGTTTGGGGGGTTGTTGGGTGGGGTTTTTGGGGGGGGTTGGTTTGGGGTTTGTTTTTGGGAGGGGGTTTTGGGGTGTTTTGTGTTTTGGTGAGGGGTAAGGTGGAAATTGAGTTGAGGATAGTGAAGGTTGGTGAGGGGGAGTGGGATTGAGAAGGGAGGTTAGGGATGAGGGGGGTTGATATTTTTTAGGGAGGTATTTTTGTTTGAGGAGATGGGAATGAGATAGGGGTGGATGTGGTTATAAAATGAGACACTGCATGCTGAATGACAGTGCCTGGAGGACGTGAGTGTTCGTGCGGAAGATGTTACCCATAAAGGCCATGCATGTCATGTCTTTGCAAGGACTGTGATGTCCTTACCATCACAAAATAATCATTCTTTGGCCTTCGGCCATCTTTATTTTAAAAGATAGAGGGCCCCTGAAAGGGTTGCACTCTATACGTCGAGTTTTGTTTTGTCTGCTGTTCGCAATAAAGCTCTTCGAAGTGTCACGGTCATGCGTCAGCAACAGTTTGCCAAGGTTTTCATGTTAGCCCTGTGGCTGTCAGTAGCGATTTTTGTCGCGATGATTCCTGCCAGAATCATCACAACAAAAGTCAATACCAACAGTGGCAACAGCCAGAAGATTGACTCATTTGAGACATTTTGTATGCAGCTAGTGGCTAAATCTGGATACATCATGTCTCAAATAGCTTAAACAGTAATGACTTTGCTTCGGCTAAGTGTACATACATGATGGTGTAGTTGGTGTCTTTAAGAATGATGTTTACTATCATTTGTTTGTTTATTATCACCTCATGCATGCATTCAGTGGTACTGTCTACTGTTCCGATGTGTGTATGCGCAGGGGGGTTTATGATGTGAACTTTGGTTTAGAGTTTTGTTATTTTTAAATAGATGGTGGTCACAAAGTGCAATGTGATCATTGTTTTGAAAAGCGATGCACAATGTTTCACGAGTCTAATGATAAGCAAAAGAAATTGGACCTTGTTTGAATCATAGGAAACACTTGTTATGTATTTGTACGCTGAAATAAAGGCAACATGAGTTGAATCATTACAAACATTGAAGTGTTTCCGATGATTTCAGTGATGTTGCATTTCTTTTGCTCATCAGTATAATAAATTACCTGTAATGCTAATAGTTAAAGTGATGACTTCTTGCGTTATTCTGTGTGTGTATGTGAAGAGGTGGGGGGGGGGGGGGGGGGGGGGGTGGGGGGGGGGGTTGGTAAGGTAAGGATTCAACTTGTTAACCCTTTTCATCCTGATACCTTACTGCTTCAAATTAGTTTGACTGATAGTTAAAGGGTGAGGCGCCAAGCTATTCTGGCACCACCCTTTAACTAAATTGGTTGATCTATATACTAATTCTATCTATCTACTAACTTCCAACAACAAACGAGAGCAAATCAAGGCGGACACCCAGCCACTGCAGTAAGTATAGACAACACTCCAAACATCTACAAGAGGCACAGATCCTCATGAGCCCTCTGGAGTGTTGTCTATGCTTATGGCACGTTGGTTATCCGCCGTGATTTCGTTCTTGTACATTGTTGGTGATCGTTCATTGCAAAAGAAACCTCACCATGGATTTAACCCTTTCACTGCCAGAGGGAGCCGATTGTGTATTGAAAGCAATATAAATTAAAAATCAGTGAGTCTCAGCCATCAATACAAAGTAGCATGGATATACATAATGGTGTTAGCTAGGGGCATCGATCATCGTCATCCTCCCCCCTCCCCCCCCCCCCCCACCCCCCACCCCCCACCATTACAACTGTAAGGGCCCAGCTCATGAGGTTTTGTACCTGTTGCAGTTGGGTGGTGTTCAGTTTCTCTCAGTGAAGGGGTTAAGCTTGTGTAGACATGTGCTGTGAGGGAGAGAATCAGATTTTCTGGCAAGAGATGCCCATGACTCGCTTCGAGCGGCAATAGGTATATCAGTGCTAACGAGCAAAAGAAAGGCGACATTTTTAGAATCATTGGAAACACAAACACTTTGTGTTTCCGACAATTCCAAAATTGTCGCATTTTTTCTGCTCGTCGGTATACATAACCTATTGACGCTCATAGCGAGTCAGGGGCACGAAACTCTGGCCAAAATCGTCTATTCCTTCCCATGTGGCAAGTCGGTCGCATCAGGCAGATGTGCATCAGCTTTAGAAAGGGTGAGCCAACTCTTGTATGTACAAAATAACAGCCTTTTAGCAGTTACCTCCCTTATGCCACATAAATGTCCTTGAGCGAGTCGACCCTTGGCAGAACTGCGCTATATTTTCTGACACGTCATGCGGCGACTGTGTGGTTTAACCCTTTTCCTCCTGATACACTACTGCATGAAATTAATTTGACTATGATAGTTCAAGGGTGGTGCCAGAATAGCTTGGCGCCTCAGGTGCCAAGCTATTCTGGCACCACCCTTAAACTAAAATGTTTGATTTATCTCCTAATCTGTAATGTAGCCTTCATAGGACAATAAGCAACTTTAAGAAAATTAGCTTCAGGGTTGAAGGAGTCTGCTCTATGGCAGGCTTTGATTAACCCATATCATACTGAGGCTAAAAGCTTCAAATTTGTACACTGCCATATGCAAACTACATTATAGTACCGATAAGAATATAGACCAACTATGATGGCTTTAGTTCAAGGGTGGTTCCAGAATAGCTTGCCGCCTAGACTCAGAGGTGCCAAGCTATTCTGTCACGACCCTTGAACTATTTTAGTTTAACTTATTTCACATACTGGTGTATTCAGTATGATAAGGGTTAATAAAATTCGCAGATACTGCAGGTTATCAATGTTGCCTTTCCTCAACTAAGACTTCTCTACCCTTCTTTTTACAATCTATGTCAGTGAGTAGAGACACATATAGTCTGAGCAAAGCTTGCCTTGTGTTTTCTTTGTGAATAACTTTTGAACGCAGGTGATTTCTAAGAAGAAAAGATGAACACCAACCTTGGTACCTAACTTTGTTCTTTTTTTTTCTTTCTTTAGGCTTGACAGCTATGCTATAGCCGCAGCCCTCGGTAAAGTTTGAACATAACTAATTTAAACCTGATAAAATATAAACCTGATAAAATATACCCAAATCGAGCCCCACAAAGCAACAGTCACACAAATTTAATCTGGTGAACTTCACGTTAATCAGTGTTGTATGTTTGATGGCTTAGTCTTGCAAGACGTATGATCCTTGCTTAACCCATTTAGCCCCAAGTCCCTACAGCAGGAGATGGATTGACCATGATAATTCAAGGGTAGAGCCACATTAGCTTGGTGCCTTCAGGCGCCAAGCTAATCTGGCACTACCCTTGAATTATCATGGTCAGTCAATCTCCTGCAACTAGTACATAGTCATTAGGCAACACCTCCAAAATTTGAGAAATGGGACCTTGGAGCTAGAAGGGTTAACTTGCTACAGTTTCAACGACAGTGGTGGTGCAGGTCAGTGGTCACTGAGGCCTGAACAAGTTATGTATTTCAACTTTTATGTAGGTCATCTCCATGATCTCCCAAGGGCAGTGCCGGCTAGACCGTTGGTTTTAACTCTTTTCATCCTGATACACCCAGTGCTTGAAATAAATTTAACTGCTAGTTCAAGGGTGGTGCCAGAATAGCTTGGCGCCTGAGGCGCTAAGCTATTCTGGCACTACCCTTAAACGAAAACAGTTGATCGATAGATCCTAATCTGTAATGCATCTTTCATAGAACAGTAAGCAAATTTTACAAAATCAGCCTCAGGATGTAATGGGTTACAGTCAACTAAATTTTAAAACGAATTAGGATCAAGTTTGGCTCTTGGCGTGTCTTGAAATATGACACTGTGCATGACGAAGCAAGCTTTGCTCATATTGGCTATACCAGAGGATCTGTCCGGCCATTTCCTCTTGGTACTTTTGTTTGAGCGTGCGCAACGGGAACTCTCCGCGTACAAAGGAGAAAAGGAGCTGAATCAGTAGTCTTTTATTTTCCGACATTCAAAACCTTAAAAAAAAAAAAAAACCGGACTTTAAAAGCGTTATCTAACGATACTGCGTAAATGTGTGCGTGCGCGCGCACGCTCGCGGCACTAAAGGTCAGTGCACACGGGGACCGAGCATGCTTAACCCATTACATCATGAGGCTGATTTTTTTTTTTTAAAATTAAATTGTGTGTTGTCCTACAGATTAGGAGATATATCAAGCATTTTAGTTCAAGGGTGGTGCCAGAATAGTTTGGCGCCTGAGGCGCCAAGCTATCATGTTTTGGTACCACCTTTGAACTATCAGTCAAATTTTATTTCAAGCAATGGGTGTATCAGGAGAAAAAGGGTTAAGCACCAGCAAGACGACCCGGCCCAGTCAGTGGCACGAACTACGACACTATTTTTCTGTCTGGCACCACCAGGCACCCGCACCGGCAGACGCGCGTCAATCCGAGATCAGTACCCTACTTCATAAACGACCCGACTTCGCATGGCCACCGTCTCTGTCTAAACGGTGTCATTTGAATAGGGTAAAAAAGAAAATCCATTTGCAAGAGAAAATGCCATGTCCTGGTTTGGTGCCCGTGCATCGACTGACACTGAACTTGACCTTTCCGTTTGGCACGTAGCCCTATCGACTCCGGGAGTGCACGGCGGTGAGAGTATGTGTGCCGTTCTGATAACCGACCTCTCTCTCTCTCTCTCTCTCTCTCTCTCTCTCGCAGAAGACTGTCATAGGTCAGCCTCAGTATATCGCTTTACCCAGGCGGCCATCAAGTCAGACCGTTATTCACGATCGCATTCTCGTCGAAAGTGGATTCAGTTTACATAGACAGAACACTGTAAAGTCACTTGCTCGCAAAAGGTCCTCGGGCCGATGTCAGCCTTAGCTGGCCCGCGCTAGCTAAGGCTGACGTCGACCTGAGGACCTTTTGCTCACCGGGCATCCCAGTGACAACTTTTGCAGGCGGCCAGTGCTGCACCAACCAACTGTCCCTCTGCACTGCTGTTGGGTCCCAAAACTCGGCGTCGACCAAACCTCGGCCAGAGTGACATATATTGCTCACAAATATAATAACAGTTACTGGTATCAGTACACTGTAGGGTTCAGGAAACACCATCACAAGGACTGGCTGTCGGCACAGACCTTGAAGAAGATAGAAGTGAGGAAGCAGAAGAAAGCAGTTGTCAACAACAGTCGCACGAGAGCAGCCAAAGTAAGGGCACAGGGGGAATACTCGGAAGCCAACCGCGAGGTGAAGAGGAGTATCAGGGCAGACAAGAGGGTCTACACAGACAGCCTGGCAGCAAAGGCAGCAGGCAGCGGCAACATGAAACAGCTCTACGACATCACCAGAAGATTGTCAGGCAAGTATGGCCATACAGAAAGACCAGTAAAAGACAAAGAAGGCAAGCCTATTGCAGACAGAGCAGACCAACTCGACAGATGGACCGAGTATTTTGAAGAGTTACTGAACAGACCTAGCCCACCCGACCCCCCAGACATCCAGCCGGCAGAGACCGACCTACCCATCAGCTGTGACAGACCCAGCCGGGAAGAGATCAGAAGAGCAGTGGCATTTTTGAAGAACGGCAAAGCAGTAGGCCCAGATGGCATCCCAGCGGAGTCTCTGAAAGCAGACCTAGAGACAACAGTGGAGATGCTGTACCCACTGTTTGGAAAGATCTGGGAAGAGGAGGTGATGCCGGCTGACTGGAAGGAGGGGTACCTAATCAAGCTTCCCAAGAAAGGCGACCTCAGCAAGTGTTCCAACTACAGAGGAATCACCTTGCTGTCAGTACCAGGAAAGGTCTTCAACAGGATCATCCTGGAGAGAATGAAGAGCTCCGTTGACCCCCAGCTGAGAGACCAGCAGGATTCAGGAAGAACCGATCATGTACAGACCAGATCGCCACTCTCCGCATCATCGTGGAACAGTCTCTGGAGTGGAGCTCCCCGCTGTACGTCAACTTTGTGGATTATGAGAAAGCATTTGACAGCGTGGACCGAGAGACTCTGTGGAAACTCCTACGACACTACGGTGTACCCACAAAGCTCGTCCGCCTGATCAAGAGCAGCTACGATGGCATGACATGTCGCGTGATCCACGAAGGGCAGTTCACCAGGGAGCTCCAGGTCAGAACTGGTGTCAGGCAGGGGTGTCTGCTGTCTCCGTTCCTCTTCCTACTGGCCATAGACTGGGTCATGAAGATGACCACAGAGCACAGACGAAGTGGAATACAGTGGACACTGTGGACACAGCTTGACGACCTCAATTTTGCAGACGACTTGGCATTACTGTCCCACACTCATCAACAAATGCAGGACAAGACCACGAGGCTTGCTGACATCTCGTCCCAAGTGGGCCTCACCATTCACAAACAGAAAACAAAGACAATGAGGCTGAACGCAACTAGGGAAGAACTAGTCTTGCTTGCTGGCACCCCGTTGGAGGAGGTGGAGTCCTTCACCTATCTCGGGAGCATCATAGACAAAAAAGGCGGCACTGATGCAGATGTCAGAGCACGAATCGGTAAAGCCAGAGCAGCCTTTCTCCAGTTGAAAAAAGTGTGGAGTTCCAGAGAGCTGTCACAACACACCAAAGTCCGGATTTTCAACTCCAATGTAAAAGCAGTTCTCCTATATGGAGCAGAGACTTGGAGATTGACAAAAACCACAGTCAACAGAGTACAGACCTTCATGAACAGTTGCCTTAGAAGAATTTTGAAAATCCACTGGCCAGAGAAGATCAGCAACGTCAGACTCTGGGAGAGAACAGAGCAGATAACAGCAGAGAATGAAATTGGGCGAAGAAGATGGGGATGGATCGGTCACAGTCTGAGAAAGCCAGCTTCCAGTATCACTAGGCAGGCATTGTCATGGAACCCCCAGGGAAAGAGGAAAAGAGGTAGGCCGAGAAACTCCTGGCGTCGAGACCTCCAAGCAGACATCAAGAGACTGGGAACCACCTGGAGTAGAATCGAAGGAGAAGCACAGGACAGGAGTTGCTGGAGGTCTCTCGTCGACGGCCTATACCCGGGTAGGCGTAAGTAAGTAAGTAACTGGTATCAGTGATTAGCCGTCCCATTGGCCTACAATTTCACAACATTGGTGCGATATAGTGCTCACAAAAAGTAAGGGACGTCATAATTTCAGCTTTAATTACTAAAATGTCGGGGAAACGCCTTACATCTGCAAACTGCAGACAACGTTTTGGTTTGATTAATGTTTAAACTTTTTTTTTGGACATTTAAATAATTCAAACTAAAAGTAATACATCCTTTCCTTTTTGTGAGCACTATATGTTACACCAATGTTGTGAAACTGTAGGCAAGTGGGATGGCTAATCACTGCCCGAAACACCCGTGATTATACCGATTCTGAGGACTTTTAGTAATTCAAGCTGAAAAGTTAACATGCCTTACTATTTGTGAGCAGTATATGTCACTTTGGCCGAGGTTGGGTCCACGCTGACATTGGGACCCAACAATTATTTTTTTGCGTGAAGTTAAAGCTAGATCAAAACAAAGACGTTTGGAACTATGACAGGCAGGTACAGGCAATTGGAAATTAGGTGCAACTCAACCCCGCAGACACTAGTGCGCGGTGTTATATCTGGTACCGCGGCGATATACCCTGCAGCGCGCAGAACTTTCTCATACCAAGGACCATTTCTTTGGACTAAACTCCCACACTTCCTCAGATACTGTTTTGAATCAGCCAATAGTTTCCGGCAGTCTTTAACCCTTTTAGCCCCGTAACCTGCAGCAGGAGATAGATTGATCATGACAATTCAAGTGTAGTGCCAGATGAGCCTCTTGGCGCCTGAACCAGGCTGGCACTACCGTTGAATTATCATGATTAATCCATGTCCTACAACTGGTACATAGTCATTACGCAACACCTCCAAAATTTGAGAAATCGGACCTTGGTGCTAAAAGGGTTAAAGACGCATTTATTCCTTTAAACATGCATTCACTGTTATAATTCTTCTTTTTGCCGGTCAACATTTCGTCGTCAGTGACAGTTGTCTAGTGTATCTTTTATTACTTTTATGGTAACGCTCTCCTCATTCAGTCAAATCACTTCTGAAAACCCACCTCTACAACGCTACCTTTTACTAGTTCATTTCCCCAGCCATGCACAATTATTAGTCACCACTATCACGTGTGTGTGTGTGTGTGTGTGTGTGTGTGTGTGTGTGTGTGTGTGTGTGTGTGTGTGTGTGTGTGTGTGTGTGTGTGTGTGTGTGTGTGTACGCGTGCGTTAGCTGTTAGCCTTTTCTTTGTATCAGCGCTTAGAGCTACTTTTAGAATAAGCGCTTAACAAATCTCCTTTATTATTATTATTATCTTTTTGTGTGCGAGCATTTTTTGTTGGCGTGTCCATTTTGTTATTCTTATGTTTCTTGGACATCCTATTGCGTGAGTGTGTATGTTAGGGAATATATATATATGTGTGTGTGTGTGTGTGTGTGTGTGTGTGTGTGTGTGTGTGTGTGTGTGTGTGTGTGTGTGTGTGTGTTGTAGGGTGCAAGGTTTATGTATGTTAGTATGTCATTTGTACGGCGCCTAGAGCTTTTTTTAATCGAGAGTATAGGCGCCTTAAAAATACATTATTATTATATTATTATTATTATTATTATTATTATTATTATTATTATTATATTATTATTATTATTATTATTATTATTATTACTGCAGCTGACCTGTACATGTGGGCTCAGTTTTGGTGACAGACTTTGATTTTCGGCTCTCGGTCGCTATATTGACTGATTTCGTTCCATTTTTCGCCAATGCTTTGTGCCTGTCTACATCACGTGTCATGGAAATAAAACGAGTGTTCCGAGTTCGCCTTTGACCCAGCGGTAATTCTCAGTATTTTAACCCTTTTAGCCCCAAGGTACCATTTCTCAAATTTTGGAGGTGTCGCCTAACGACTATGTACCAGTTGCAGCGGATGGATTGACCATGATAATTCAAGGGTAGTGCCAGATTAGCTTGGCGCCTGAAGGCGCCAAGCTAATCGGGCACTACCCTTGAATTATCATGGTCAAGGCGGCCATCCCCTGCTGTAGGGTTCCGGGGCTAAAACGGTTAACCGGCTATTTTCTGGAGGCAAAGAAGCCGGAACTGGGTCAGTAAAAAAAATAGCGGGGCCATGCCACGAAACTGGTCAGATCCGAGAAATACCGACTGCGGAGGCAGGTGTACCGAAAATGCAGGAAGAACGCAATGGCCGGAATTTTCAATGAATGATTTTGCAATTCAAATTACTGTCGCACCGGCCTCCCATATCCAGGCTTCAGTCCACCGGCGTGTGGTTTGATTTCCGATGCCTGGCCGGCTGAAGTTGAAACCGTTGGGTCCCAACCTCGGCCAGAGTGACATATAATGCTCAAAAATAGTAAGATTAACTTTTCAGCTTGAATTACTAAAAGTTCTCAGGATGGGTATAATAACGCCTGGGCTACAGTTTCACAACATTGGTGTGACATATAGTGCCCACAAAACTGAAGTAAGGGACGTCATAATTTCAGCTTGAATGTCAGAAAACACCTTACATCTGCAAACCGCAGTCACCTTTCATTTGGTCTGATTAATGTTTAAACCTTTCGGGACATTTTATTAATTCAAGCTAAAGTAATACATCCTTTCCTTTTTTGTGAACTCTATATGTCACACCAGTGTTGTGAAATTGTAGCCCAGTGGGATGGCTAATCACTGATATACCTGTGATTATACCGACTCTGAGGACTTTTAGTAATTCAAGCTGAAAAGTTAATATACCTTACTATTTGTTAGCAGTATATGTCATTTTAGCCGAGATTTTTTGACGATGGCGTAACATGAAATCATGAAACTCTAGCCTAGTCAGCCCTATTGTGGGTCTGCATGAGATTTAACTCCTACACTCCCAGAATTAAATGACTTCCATTCTGTAGAATGGAAGTCATTTAGTTCTGGGAGTTTAACCCATAACATCCCGAGGCTGAATTTTAAAATAATCTGCTTATTGTCCTATACAGGCTATATTACAGATATTACAGTCACCTGGAACGACCTTCCAGCCCATGTCAGACATGCCCCAACTCTGTCTGCTTTTGAATCACTGCTCAAGACCTATCTGTTTTCTTATGCATACAGTTAGATGCATTTTCAGTGCGTTAGCAATCTTTAGCAGTAAGTGTTCTTGTACGAACGGTGTGTGTGTATGTGTGAGTGTGAGCTTTTGATATGTGTCACTTTAGTTTTTGTAACATTTATTGTAGCATTTTCTTTCTTGTACTTTTTGTTCTGTGATTTTTTATCCTGTAAAGCGCTTAGAGCACCATTCATTTGGAGGTTAAGCGCTATATAAATGTACATTATTATTATGATTAGGAGATATATCAACCATTTTAGTTCAAGGGTGGTGCCTGAGGCGCCAAGCTATTCTGGCAACACCCTTGTTTATCAGTCAAATGTATTTAAAGCAGCGTGAGTATCAGGATGAAAAGAGTTAACAATTAACACTATGAAGGATACATTACAGATTAGGAGATAGATCGTCATTTTAGTTCAAGGGTGGTGCCAGAATAGCTTGGCGCCTGAGGCGCCAAGCTATTTTGGCAACACCCTTGAACTATCAGTCAGATTTATTTAAAGCAGTGGGTCTATCAGGATGGACAAAGTTAAGAATGAACTCTTTGGGTGTCGGTAGCGGTTTTAGTCGCGATGATTCCCTGCTACCGATACTCAAAGGGTTAATGTTACTCCGGATAACTTGCATCGGTAATCCGCCTGTGCGCAGGCGGCGCCGACCGAATCACTGATAACCCGACCACGGTGGCTGACTGTTCAAGGGTGGTGCGTGTACTAGTCTTGAACAGTCAGATACCGTATGGTGCAGCCATCCATCGGCTTCGCACTGAGTTGGCCCGCGATGTACGCATCGGAAGAAAACGGTTATTTCGGTTGTCAGAGTGTAGGCGGGGACGCAGATGACATGACTGAAATGAATGGAGTCGGCGGAGGATTCCCGACTGAAAATAGACTCCGCGGCTGTTTCAGGTCTGACCCAGCTGTCAATTTCACTTCATCTTGTCAGTTTCCATGAAAAGCCCACGTAAGTAGTTACTGAGGCAAAAAAAGTGAACACGATCATCCAACTGCAAGAGAAATAGATCCTCATAAACCCCCGCATTTGCGGGGGTTCTTGAGGATCTATGCCTCTTGCTGAGACCAATTTGTATCCATGTTCCTTTTTTCGGTTGTGGCTTTTTTTTTTTTTTTTTTTTTTTTTTTTTTTTGGCCCGGGGGGGGGGGGGGGGGGGGGGGGGTCGTTGAATAAACAATGATTCCCGCAGACACAAAATATTATTATATGCCCAGTGGCAGCGAAGGGGTGGATGAAATCTGTGGTAATGTTTATGCTAGACTTACTCTTTCATTCTGTATATATTTATTAGTTTAAATGAATGGCGGTCTGTAGGCACCACATAGGCACCTGATGAGTTTCTTGTTCACACGCACACACACGCAAGCGCGCACACACACACACCTTCTCGCATGCACGCACAACACACAAGTGACACTAGGCTACACGCACAACCACCACCCTTTGCATAACCTTACAACATTGTGTACACGAACTGTTTGGTTGCATAAACTTTCACAACTTGATTGTACAATCCAGACCAAAAAGGTGACTGCCAAGCGTGTAAAATGCAGCAAAGAACCCGACGGAGAGAGAACCATTGTGTTTGCAAGCTTGTGTACATGAGCTATTAATTATTTTGGTTGCCATTGAACTATCCGCTTCAGTAAAATTCCCCCCCCCCCCCCCTTTCCAACCCAACTGACCCAACCGGAGACTCCCAGGTCATCAATACTACGGGAAATCACAAGTTGTCTGTCGCCTGTCCGTCACCTGCGAAATGAACTAACGTCATACGAAGTCACCCAGTCATGCCCTTCACTGTACAAAAGGCACAGATTCTCATGCATCCCTGCAGTCTGCAGAGGCTCAAGAGAATCCGTCTCTTGCTCGGGGTATATGCGAATCTATTTTTATCTTCTAAAACCGTTGACTTCTTTATTCGACGAATGTAAATGTGGTCACTGAACCTCTGTGGGCAAGAGGCATAGATTCTCATGGGCCCCTGCGGCCACAGAAGCTCATGAGAATCTATGCCTCTTGCGATGGGGAGATGCTGGCTGAACAGCTGTACATCTCTGTTCTGTTCCTCACACGAAGGAGCTATAGGAATTTGCATCTCAGACTGCCGAACTACAATACATCATATCTCATTAGGTATCAGCAAGTTTATCAAACGACAGTCATATAATCAACCTGTCTAGGCGACCACCTGTATCAGATGCCTACCTGTTTTGGCAAACCACTTGTCTAAACAGACCACCGATTTTTGGGTGCCGTGGTCTTTTCTCAGTTGATTTAGGCGACCCTGAGTAAGGAGGCCGCCTGTCTAATGCGACCATTTTTATAGTACCTTTGATGGTGGCCTATTGTACAAGTTTCAAGGTTGATGATAAACTAATGACATCAGTGATCTTAGCGGGCGCTGCCCTTAGTGTGCACGCGTATACGCACTCACATCCGTGCGGATGTTGACATCACAGTTTTACTAATTCCACCATTTTGCCGCCTTTCACACCAGACAATTTTTGTCAGTGACGTTGGCAGACAGATCTCCGAGGAAGGTATGCTCCAAATAACTAAACTGAAGCAGGGCTAAAACTGACGGGGTTGGGGGGCGGGGGGTTGACTCAAGTATACTGGATGCCATAGCAACCGACCAGCTCCATTGGCAGCAAGTGTTGTTTTATTACTGAAACTGAACCCTAGACTTTTCCGCGGGACCGTTCCCTTTCTCCCTCCCCTAGTTTAATTTTTGGGCCAGTGGCATCATTTGATCGTCTTCACCACTCCTGCACCCCTTCCCGACCCCTCCCCTGCCCCCGTCATTAGTGATCGTGTGTGTGTGTGTGTGTGTGTGTGTGTGTGTGTGTGTGTGTGTGTGTGTGTGTGTGTGTGTGTGTGTGTGTGTGTGTGTGTGTGTGTGTGTGTGTGTAGAGTCATTGCAGTGATAGGTAAGGTCTGGCCTCTGGATCCCTTCTGTCTCAGGTTAACCCTTTTAGCCCCAAGGTCCCATTTCTCAAATTTTGGAGGTGTTGCCTAATGACTATGTACCAGTTGCAGGAGATATGGATCGATCATGATAATTCAAGGGTAGTACCAGAGATTTGCTTGACAGGTGACCTCTCATAAGGGGGGGTCGTTGACGTCGTACTCAGATTCGACGTCCTTGATGGGGCTTAACTTGAAAAGACTAAAATAAAATGACGGAGAAGAAGAAAACAATGATTGTGTAGGCGAGTCTTACACGTTAGCAGAGTAATTAGATTAGAATAACATCAGCACAGTACTTTTTTTCTCTCTTCTTCCCCCCTTAAATTTTTCTACTTAGTCATTAGCTTAAACGCCTGATGACGTCCTCCGTATGAGGAGGACAGGAGTAAATCAATGTCGCCAATTCACGTTGGCGGCAGCCATACGCGTAGATGATCCCTTTGATATGAACCCCTTGCGGGCCTCTTTAGGGTCCCGTGACAATCACTAAACTCCTTTTGCAGATCGAACCGAATGCATATTGTGACCCAAGAACTAGTTACTATTGGAATCAACTCCAGTTGGGTACCACACGGAGGTATATCGCCACCACCAAGAGACAGGGGCTCATGAGAACATATGGCTCCTGCAGACAAACTATTGGTAAGCGTCGAAACCTGATGCATGTAGTTTTCCGTCTTCCTCCGCGGAACTGGACGTATAATGACGTCAGTATTACCACAGAAACTGCGTGATTGCCGTGACACTTCTGTCCGTCGCGCCCACGACTTCCCCCCTCCCCCTCCCCTCCGAGTTCAGGACAGTTCGATGGCGTAGGCCGTAGGTCGTTGTTGACTGGCGCCGCTGCCATGGTGAACCTAAGTTGTCGCTGTTGGCTTAGGGGCAGGGCCGAGTGAGTGGGTGGGTGTGCCGGCTGGTGGTAGTCAGTCGTGGAGGTGGGGGGGGGGGGGGGGGGGGGGGGGGGGTGGCGGGGGCCCGATTGGTGTACATAAGATTTTCAGCGTGTGTTAAATTAAGGCGTGTGTTCAGTTAAATTAAAATTTCCCATTTAGTGTAAGGGGGACCGAAGCAGGAATAGTGGAACTAAACTCGTCCAGTTGCCAGTTGACGCAGACTGTTTCTGCATTCCTCGTTTTAATTCAAGACCAAGAAAAACAACTACATGTCCCAGGAACACGGACGCAAAGTGGTGTCAGCAAGAGGCATAGATCCTCATGAGCCCCCGCAACTGCGGGGGCTCATGAAGATCTATACCTCTTGCAGCTAGGTGATGTTCACATTTTCTCAGCACTGAACGGGTTAAATTGCTGTCAGTCCTGAATTTTTCTTGGTAGTCTTTTTTTTTTCCCGAGGGTCAATTGAGGTGAATGGGTGGAGGGAGTGTGGGTGGGTGCTTGATTGGATGTGGACTAATGGACGGACGGATGGATGGATAGGCGGAGACTGAGCTGGGCGAGTGGGTAAATGAGTGTGTGGGGTGTGGCCGGTACGAACGGACGCATGCGTGCATGGATGGTTGGACGGACGGACGAACGCACAAACAAGCGGGTAGGTGGATGCATGCATGGATGGTTGAATGCATGCATGCATATAGATGGTTTGGTGTTTCGGTATCTGGATGTATGTGTGGATGGATGGAAGGACGAACGCCGGACGAGTGGATGGATGGACGGACGGACGGAAGGAAGGACAAGTTAGGGATGGATGCATGGATAGGCTCATGTTACACTACCGCAGCCACACGCAAGGTGTTGTAGATGGAAGACGCAGCCAGACAAGAGTGTTTCCAGAAGAGTCTTTTATTTCTTGGTCATCGTGGGTCTAATAGGTTGGGCACAACCAACCTACTAGCATGGCATACTAAAATGGCGAAAATACCGGAGCTCGGTCTCTCGCTTCTCAGCTCCCTCTATCTATCTCTCTCTCTCTCTCTCTCCCTCGTTGTGTGCTCTCTATCTATCTCGTTCTCTTCATTGTGCGAGCTCTCTCTCTATCTCGTTCCCTTCGTTGTGAGCTCTCTTTCTATCTCGTTTTCTTCGTTGTAAGCTCTCCTCCCGTGCTGGTGTTTCCCCCCACTATATATACCCGTTTTGGCCGAGGGCATCGCCCCTTTGTCTCAACCAGTCAAAAGGGGCTATTACTGTCACCCATATTATTCCACATCTATCAGGGTGGTCAGCGTCCCCTGACCCTATCTGTCAAAGGAGCTATTACTGTCGCCCATAATCTATCCCCCATCTGCTCTGGTGGATAGCGCCCTCTGATCCTAGCTGACCAGGGACCCATTACTGTCTCTCATAATTATTCCACATCTATTATGCTGGTCAGCGTCCTCTGATCCTAGCTATCAAAGGAACCCATTACTGTTTCTCATAATTATTCCACATCTATTATGGTGGTCAGCGTCCTCTGATCTTAGCTGACCAGGAACTCATTACTGTCTCTCCTAATTATTCCACATCTATTATGGTGGTCGGCGTCCTCTGATCCTAGCTATCAAAGGAACCCATTACTGTCTCTCATAATTATTCCACATCTATTATGGTGGCCAGCGTCCTCTGATCTTAGCTGACCAGGGACCCATTACTATCTCTCCTAATTATCCCACATCTATTATGGTGGTCAGCGTCCTCTGATCCTAGCTATCAAAGGAACCCATCACTGTCTCTCATAATTATTCCACATCTATTATGGTGGCCAGCGTCCTCTGATCTTAGCTGACCAGTAACCTATTATTTATTCATTAGTCCCAGCTTAGTAGGGCCGGCCACTTGTCAACTCCACGTGAGCCCGTGGTACTAATTATACCCTCGTTATTTTCATATCAAGGGAAATTATAAAATTACCCGACCGTGATATTGGTCGTATACACTTATAGTGTAACATCTCCTCCCAAACCTACCCGAAAAAAAAAGGAATCTTAATTCACAAGATTCGTTTTTTTTTTTCATTACACAATATTCAGACCACAAAATCATTTCAAACAATTAAACATGTTATCCACAAAATACATCATTTTCGGAATGACAGCTTATTTAAATCGGTCACTCCTTATTAAAAATTATTATTGTCCGGCGTAATCACGCCAATAAATGTTCACATCAAAATCGTCGACTCAGTTATGTCTTTGCACATGTGTTCGTTATTCTTCGCGATTCTTCCTGGATCGCAACAGCGTTGATCCTTGGTTACCCCAACGACGGGTAAAACTTGACAACGTTCGAGGCGGGGAGTAACTGCACTCCTCCCTCCATCATCGGCGTAGAGTCCTTCGCTCTTGCGACGTCATTCACGTCTGCTGATTGCACAGCCGCCGACATCAACGTAGGCACAGTGACCTCACGTTCACCCTTCCTGAGTCGTGATAGTATGGAGCCAAACCATGCGCTAGTTTTCTTTTTATATCGTATACACCCTACCCCAATTATGATCACTACAACTGTCCCTACGATAGAACCAATGATGATCTGTTTCCATATCACCCATTCTTGTTTTGGCTTAACGAATTGCATGCTCTGAAGTCGAGCAATTAGATGATCCATTGGCATTTCCTTAATTTCATCTAACTCTTTGGACAAAGAGATGGGATCGTAGTCTGGTAAAGCGCTATGAAATGGTTTCCATAACGTTATATTGGAAAATGCATAGTTTTCCAGCCATCCTATCAATTTGTCTTCCACCTGATACTGGCTCTCTTGTTGGTAGTAAAGGGTTAACATCAATCTATCACTAATAGCCGTACATGATTCATTGAGGCGGATTAGCGATAATGGTGGGTTGATTTGTTGGTACGTGACCCCTTTACCGTGACAACTAATACTCATCTTTAGTGGACTATGATTACTAATGACCCATAGCCCATCCATTATATACCGTGCCATAGGTAACACTGTACCCAACTTGACCTTTGTTTGGCCGTGTGTTGCAATTTCGTCTGAATTGTTTAAAAACAGCGCCGTAACACAAAACTGATTAATGTTCATAGGATATATTGCACTTCGAATCGCACAGAATCCTATCAAGGGTTTGGAACAAGCTTCAAGTTCAGCTTCCGTAAGGAGCGCGAACCGCGTACGTTGCGCGTCTACTGCTATTGTTGTGGATTCTAAGTCCTACTGAGCCGTCATTGATTCTGGCGCAGGCCGACCTGAATCTCCAGTTACTAGTGGTAACTTCATCAAGTTTTTGAAATACGACATTGTGATTAATATTTAAACCCTGCGCTAGCCCCAATACTATCAGACTCAAGAAAAACTTCATCTTGTTGTTGTCTGCAGTACGAGATATCACCAGAGACTTACACCACTGTCTCTGACAAAACTCAAATCATGCTTCATGATTTACACATTACCATAGTCCTCTCCCAGATACCGTCTGAGAGTCGCATTTCTAATTTGAAGCCTTCTTTGGCAGAAGAGTCAGTATCGCTTCAAGAATTTCCCTAACCCCATTAGTCTGTAAACTAGGCGGAATCGAACGATTGTCGTCGATCTCCCCATCATCAGAACTGTCTGATGTGCCCTTGTTACAACTAACGTTTACTGCTGAGAGAGATCTTTTCTCTCTTGTCTTTAGGCGCTTTCTTAACTCCATTAAAGGAACGTCCTCCTCGGATGAAGAATTCTCACGCTCTTTTCGCACCCCCCTAGTCAGTCTATCTCGTGCGTTCTCTTGCCCTACTGCATCGTCACTGTCGCTATCGGCTGATTCTGGAGCTACAACCTGTGTGGCTTTACGTAATGTTCTCCCCCTGGCTTTTGGAATAGGCCACTCACTAATTTTGGCTATCCGCAAGTGTTCCGCATGTGAACTGACCTCAGTGCCATCTAGTTGATGTCGTACCCTGAATGTGACAGGCGACAATTGTTCCACCACTCTATAGTGCGACCTCAACTTACTGTCTAACTTATTGTGTCTACGGTGATTACGAAGGTACACTGGGTCACCGACCTTAATCTCGACAGGCTGTACACCTCTATTAGCATACTTAGCCCCCTTCTTCTGTGCTTTCTTAATTCGCCGATACACCTGGGTGAAGGCCTTGTGTTGCTGCTCAAGCGCTATCTTGTGAAAATCTTCACCAGCGTATTTTCTCCGGGGTCTAAGGATGTTATCTAACGGTAGCACTGGATCGCGACCGTACAGTAAGAAGAAAGGAGATTCCTGCGTAGTTTCCGAAACACAAACCCTATAAGCTGCTAGTACCTGGTTAATATGCACGTCCCATGTCGAAAAATCCTCTTGTATCTTTTTGGACAGAATGTCGTTAAAAGTTCTATGGAAACGTTCGACCTTAGCATTGGACTGTGGATGATAAAGACTGGTCGTGACATGATCTATGTTCAGTTCTGCCAGCGTTTCTGCCATAACCCTATTCACATTCTCAGATCCATTGTCTGATACTATCTGCAATGGACAGCCATGTCTGGGTAGAATTTCTTCTACGAGCAGCTGTACCACTGACTGCGGCGTTTTATCTGGTACAGGGAACGCCTCTACCCAACCTGTCAGATGACAGATGAATGCTATGACATAGCGATTCCCGCTAAGGGAGCGGTCAAACGGACCTGCCAAGTCCAATGACAACTTAGCGAATGGGTATGGAGGAATGTCCATTTCCTGTACGGGGGCCCTTTTCTTTTGTAACACTCTAGACTGACAGATGACACACCCACTAACATATTCATACAGTTGTTTGTACATGTTAGGCCAGTAATACTTTCTACTGACTGTGTCATGAGTCTTGTCTATTCCTAAGTGACCA
The DNA here is from genome assembly GCA_036245525.1 of Semisulcospira habei. Taxonomy (NCBI): domain Eukaryota; kingdom Metazoa; phylum Mollusca; class Gastropoda; family Semisulcospiridae; genus Semisulcospira; species Semisulcospira habei. The sequence goes on from BTPG01000004.1 coordinate 182,709,752, forward strand.
TTTTCGTCATGGTACTGTCTGACTACGTACTCTACCAAGTGAGACGGAACATACAATCTGGCTACTGGTTCATCATCAGGATGAGACAAGAAATATAGAACCTCCTCTATCAGCATGTACCTCCTATTGACTGTCATGGTTCCTTGTTCACTAATCAATAAGTCCTTTAAGCGCACTATTTCAGAATCCTTCTCCTGTTCCTCAATAATATCAAACCCTGGAAGATCAACTTTTTCCAGCTTCTCGTCACACCCTGCCCTTACTGTACAACTAGCGAACTGCTTGGGTGTGAATTGGTTGGAGTTTATGACTCCAATGACAAAAGCATTGTCATTGACCTCTCTGGTTAACTCTTCTTCTTCCTCATGCTCTGGCATGTGAGTACCACCCGGCATTCTGGATAGTAAGTCTGCCAAAACATTTTGAGGACCTGGGATATATTCAATAGTACAGTTATATCCTGAAATGCCAAGGGCCCACATCTGCACCTTCTTATTTTGCATTGGTGAATTAAGCAAATACTTAAGAGGCATGTGATCCGTGCGGATTACAAACTCCGCATTATGCAAGTAGTGATTTAGCTTTTGAAGCGCATAATGGATCGCAAAAGCCTCTTTCTCTATTGTCGACCATTTCCTCTGACTGGTACTAAGTTTATGGGATAGAAAGTAAATAGGTCTTTCTACCTTTGAGCCTGGGGAAATGTCTGAGTCCTCATCGCATTTTTGCGCGAGACATGCCCCCACGCATGTGTCGCTGGCATCCGTGTAAAGGATGTACGGACGCCGTGTATCTGGATAGGCTAACACTGGTGCTACATCTAACGTTTCCTTCATCAAATCAAACGCTTTCTGGCATTCCTCTGTCCAACTGAATCTCGCATACTTTCGTGTCAGTGCTATGATTGGTTCAGCCATCTGGGAGAAATTAGGAATAATTTTCCTGTAAAACCCAATCATACCAATGAACGAACGGCACTCTCTGACACAGGTCGGAGCCGCCATAGCCCTAATGACTTTTACCTTTTCCTCATCCGGTTTTATCCCCTGGTTACTAATGACAAACCCTAAGTATTTGGTTTCTTCCTCAAAGAACTGACACTTCTTGAGTTTCAGCTTCAGGTCATGCTGTCTCAATCGATTAAAGACTGTCTGAAGGTGACACAGATGGTCTTCTATTGTTTCTGAGAAGATCAAAATGTCATCGAGATAGGCACAGGTAAAGCTTTCTAAACCGGCTAGCACGATATTCATAAGCATCATGAACAATCCCGGTGCTCCCACCAAACCAAAAGGCATTTTCGTGAATTCGAATAATCCCTTGTGGCATGCAAATGCTACTCTATCCCTACTCTCCTGATCCGCCATCTTGACCTGCCAGTATCCCGACTTAAGGTCCAGACTGGTAAAATACTTGGCCTTTCCAAGCAGTGACAAAATGTCATCTATCAGCGGTAGTGGGTACGATGTTTTCTTTGTAACCTCATTCAGTTTTCTAAAGTCAACACATAAACGTTTCGACCCATCCTTCTTGGATACAATCACTAAACTAAAAGACCATGGGGACTGAGAACGTCTTATCACACCTGCCTGTAACATCTCTTCTAGAGCCTTGTCAACAATCTCTCTATCTTGAAGCGGGATTCTATACGGTTTTATCCTAATGGGAGGATGATCGCCGGTATCTAGTTTCATCGTGACAGTGTCAGTAGCCCCTAAATCAAGGTCGCTATTCGCGAACAAGTCTTGATTGTTCGTAATGAGCTCTGACACTACATCTTTCATCTTCTCCGGCGCAGTGACTTCCGTCAAGTCGACTGCCGATACCTGCCGATCAACCGACCCTATCTGTACTTCATGTACTTCTTGAACTGCTGTTACCTTCCCTACAACACAACCCCTTCTAACTCTATACGTCTTGTTTGTGTTGTTTACTATCAGTATGGGATACGTCTGGTGATTATTTTGCCTGACTACCGTGCTTGTCACTAACAGTCCCGGTTCTTGTGCTATAAATCCCTTGTCTGTTTCCGAAATCTCTAAGAGTGTCTCTCTTGCAAAATACGGAGCATTCTTCATCCGTACCTGGAATACTTCTGCCGTCTGAGGTTTTATCACTTTCGTCTTAGTCACTCTGACCAAAGACGAAATGTGGATGTCCTGTTCATATGGCACATAAACACTTCCGATTCTGAGTTTCTTCAAGTCAAAATAAATCCTCACCCCGTTTTTGTCTAACCAGTCATTTCCCAAAATAAAGTTCCTGTTGAGCCCTGATACCACGTAGAACTTATGTTTAAACTTTTGCCCCGCTATCGTAAATTCTAATTCTGAACTCCCCAATACTTGTAAAGCTTCTCTACTAACTGACTGTAACGACACATCTCCCTTTCCTAACTTTGGCTTATGACTGAGTTTATCGTAAGCCCCCTTGCTAATCAAAGACACCTCTGCTCCCGTATCGATCAAGCTACGAAATCGTTGCTTCCCAATTTTGAACACTATGCACTTAGGGCTACCCGCTACATTAATGCTAAACAACTGACTCTTTCTACCTTTCCGGTCCTGCGTAACGGCTTCGTGTGCCGCAGAACCTTCTAGTTTTCCTGCCTCGGCAGAAACCTTCTTTGACCTTGTGGCCGCCTGTTTCTGGCCTTTCTACATTCCCGCTGAATGTGACCTCGTTCCCCACACTTCCAGCATTGAATCGGGGGACGCATTGTTTGCTGACCAACCGCCCCTATCACTCGGCAATTTCTTGCCTGGTGCCCTACTCTCCCGCATTTAAAACAATTACGGTGACGAGCATGGTCTAATTCCATAGCCTCTTCTCCACCCCTAGCTGTCGCTCTCGGCTGACTAACTGGCCGATTGTTTATCGTGCGTAGCTCAAACCTATGGCGAAGGTTTTCCTCTTGCATGGCCACCTGCACGGCCCTATCTAATGTATTTGAGTTATCCCTCAGGACTTTCATCTTAAGAAAGTCATGCGCCAATCCGTCAACAAAGAAATTGGTTAGTTGCCGTTGTACCACAGCAGCACCCATCTGACTCGGGAAGGCTTCGCCGGCCAGAGTCATTAGTCGCTCTGCGTACAGAGGCACGCTTTCCCTCGGGTTTTGTTTCACCCGCTGTAGCAACGCAAAAGCATGATTTTCATCGGCGGTTTCGCCGAACCTTACGGTTAGCTGCCTTTTCAGTTCATCCCAATCCCCTGCCGCTTCCGTTTGTAAGAATCGATGGATAAAATCACTCACCACCCCCGAGCTTGCTTGATAAGCAATGACGGGGCGCCTGTTGAGGGCTTTTATTAGCACTGCATATTTGTCAATTTCTTTTATCCACTCCCTAAATTTGGTAGGCTTTCCGTCAAACGTTCCTACCATCTGCCCTATACTCTGGGCGTTAATCGCCTGACTCATTTCCTCCACTTTTTCGCCTAAAATCCTAAACACTTCCTCTGCCATTTTTGTTTCTTTTTAAATGTAACAACAACACAACTCTAGCTAACTGGTCTGGCTCCTCTACTGATAAGACTCAACAAGGGTTAAACGAAAAAAGTCACTTACCCCGTGATCCTTTCGGCTGTTGGTCTTGAATGAGTCGCAGACGTCCCGTGGGCTCGAACTCTGTTTTTTTCCTTGACGTGGGCTCGAACTCTGCTTTTCTTGAAGTGGGCTCGAACTCTGCTTTTCCTTGACGTGGGCTCGAACTCTGCTTTTCTTGAAGTGGGCTCGAACTCTGCTTTTCCTTGACGTGGGCTCGAACTCTGCTTTTCTTGAAGTGGGCTCGAACTCTTCTCTTCTCTTCGGGTTGTTGGCTTGCACTCTTCTCTTCTCTTTCTGGTCTGCTCTTCCACCCTTGCGTCGTTGGATGTCGATTTGGTGCTGATAGTCTAGTTTTTCTGTTTCTTCGTTCCTCTGTTTCTTCCCGTTCCGAGATCCTGGTCACGGCACCAAATAAGAAGATAAGGTAGTGTTACACTACCGCAGCCACACGCAAGGTGTTGTAGATGGAAGACGCAGCCAGACAAGAGTGTTTCCAGAAGAGTCTTTTATTTCTAGGTCATCGTGGGTCTAATAGGTTGGGCACAACCAACCTACTAGCATGGCATACTAAAATGGCGAAAATACCGGAGCTCGGTCTCTCGCTTCTCAGCTCCCTCTATCTATCTCTCTCTCTCTCTCTCCCTCGTTGTGTGCTCTCTATCTATCTCGTTCTCTTCATTGTGCGAGCTCTCTCTCTATCTCGTTCCCTTCGTTGTGAGCTCTCTTTCTATCTCGTTTTCTTCGTTGTAAGCTCTCCTCCCGTGCTGGTGTTTCCCCCCACTATATATACCCGTTTTGGCCGAGGGCATCGCCCCTTTGTCTCAACCAGTCAAAAGGGGCTATTACTGTCACCCATATTATTCCACATCTATCAGGGTGGTCAGCGTCCCCTGACCCTATCTGTCAAAGGAGCTATTACTGTCGCCCATAATCTATCCCCCATCTGCTCTGGTGGATAGCGCCCTCTGATCCTAGCTGACCAGGGACCCATTACTGTCTCTCATAATTATTCCACATCTATTATGCTGGTCAGCGTCCTCTGATCCTAGCTATCAAAGGAACCCATTACTGTTTCTCATAATTATTCCACATCTATTATGGTGGTCAGCGTCCTCTGATCTTAGCTGACCAGGAACTCATTACTGTCTCTCCTAATTATTCCACATCTATTATGGTGGTCGGCGTCCTCTGATCCTAGCTATCAAAGGAACCCATTACTGTCTCTCATAATTATTCCACATCTATTATGGTGGCCAGCGTCCTCTGATCTTAGCTGACCAGGGACCCATTACTATCTCTCCTAATTATCCCACATCTATTATGGTGGTCAGCGTCCTCTGATCCTAGCTATCAAAGGAACCCATCACTGTCTCTCATAATTATTCCACATCTATTATGGTGGCCAGCGTCCTCTGATCTTAGCTGACCAGTAACCTATTATTTATTCATTAGTCCCAGCTTAGTAGGGCCGGCCACTTGTCAACTCCACGTGAGCCCGTGGTACTAATTATACCCTCGTTATTTTCATATCATGGGAAATTATAAAATTACCCGACCGTGATATTGGTCGTATACACTTATAGTGTAACACTCATGAATGGGTGGGTGGGTTGGGTGGATGGATATATGGTTTAGTGGGTGGGTACTGCCGGGATGGGTGGGTGGATTGGGTGGATGGATATATGGTTTAGTGGTGGGTACTGGATGGATGGGTGAATGGATGGACAGACGGACGGGCGAGTGGGTCAGTGGAAAGGGCGGTAGATGGATGCCCGCGGCGGAATGGCCCGATGGATGAATGGGTGATAAGCGAATACAAGCGGCTAGTGTTGTCAGCTCCTCACCCGGCCAGTCGTCATCAGCTGATAACTCAAGGGCAGTGTCAGATTAGTTTGGCGCCGACAGGCGCCAAGCTAATCTGGCACTACCCTTGAATTTACTAGTGTTGTCAGCTCCTCACCCGGCCAGTCGTCATCAGCTATGACCCGCTATGATTCAGTAATGTAAGTTATGTCATCCGTCCACAAGTTCTTCCCGACTCAACGTTTAACTCTTTGGCTGTCGGAATCACTTCGACAAAAAGCGCTACCGACAGCCCAAGGGTTAAAACTGTTTTTTGTTGATGTTGTTGATGTTATTTTATTTTCGTAGCATGAGCACCGAGTAGTTTGTAGTCGATAAGCAATATAAAAGTGGCATTTCCTCAGTACTGCAGTACGGGGAAAATCTGTCTAGTGCGTCATTATCGCGCAGACTCAGTATTACCGACGTCATCTGATGCCAAGCCGAGTCAATGATTTTCCGACGACTCAGCAGTGTGGCCGGAAAACTTAAAGTGAAACAACTCTTAGATTTTTTGTGTGGGCATGGGCCGGGAATCCCAATCATCCTCAATAAACCGGCGGCCGTCCATAGCTCGTGAAAGCGGACCACTTCACTGACTGAAACTGGAGCGCGGCCTTGTTGCAGGGAAACTCTGACTGTAGGGAAATCCCGATGGCAGTACGCGGTGGCTCAATGGTTTCAATCTTCAAGTTGACACCAAAAGCCGATTGCCGCAGTTCACTGATTTCAGACACTGACACACCGGCCGGCCACCACACACTGACTGACACCGACGGCATAGTGACACTGCCGACACAAGTCAGTATGATGTCATACGCACGCATAGGACTACATACAAACACTGACACGCACACTAAAACACATGACATACGCACACACTGATACCCGGCTACTGACACACACATGCCGCGCGGCACACGGCACTGACACACTGCCGACACTGACACAGCCACGGCCGAATCAGTCATTGCAACTGACACACTACACACTCAAAGACACATACAGGCTGATTGTCGACGACGCACTGACACTGACGCACCGTGGCTCCGATCCGGCGACGGCCGGCATTGCCTGTAAAGACACCCATCAGTATGACATGATATTATGGTGGCACTGACTCAGTGCCGCCCAATGTGCAAAAGGCCATCGGGCCAGCGTCGGCAGCCCGGTTGACCCGCGCACGGCCGTGCGCGGGCCAACGGCGGCCAACGCCGTCGCGGGCCCGGCGATGGCCTTTTGCACTGACATTTGGGTGACTCAGTGACTGACTGTCACACACACACTGACACACACACACACTGACACACACACACACACTGACACACACACACACACACACACATTGACACACAACATTGACACACAACATTGACACTGTATACAGAATTTTCAAGTCTGAAACAGTGCAGGCATACATGAAGTCTGCATGCTTAACCTGGATGATATTGAAATCTGCCGGGGTTCTCTAGGGCAAGTAGTGACAATGGCTCGTTCTCGTCTTTCGGCCACCAAATTTGTACGACTGTACAGATAACTCGACAAATCATCGGTTCAATAAAAAATATTTCATATTAGGTCAATTGGCACCTTACGATATTTGTTCTTTAAAGCCTGGTACACGGAAAAGCGTTTGTTTGGGGAGTCGGACTCAATCGGGGGAGGAGGGGGGGGGGGGCGAAACTGACGGACTCGTGTTGTGCGCTCCGATGTCAAACCGTTCATTTTCTTCATTTTTATGTCCCACTGGCACTAAAAGTGATCGGGGACTAATGTCAAACCGCCGCAATAGTCAATTTCTATGAGTTTAATAGCCGTTTAACCCATTTAGCCCCGAGTCCCTCACAGCAGGAGATGGACTGATCACCGTGATAATTTAAGGGTAGTGCCAGCTTAGCTTGGCGCCTGAAGCCGGGCACTACAATTATCATCCGGCAGTGGCAGTCGGCACGGTCGCACCGCTGCGGCCTGCAACTGAGCGGCAACACCTCCAAAGTTTGAGAAATGGGACCTTGGGGCTAAAAGGGTTAATCAGATGTAAAGTATTGAGCAAGCCGAGGGCCGCGTGCGCCACGGCCGTGCGGTCAGCACAGTACAGTCGGTCAGTTTAGGTGCGACAAAAGATGACGCACAACTCATGAATCATGTCAGTATTCGGCGCGGAGGCCGCATCGCCGTCAGCCGCTGTGGTAGCGGCTTTTTGTCGACTGAGGTGATCACCTCGACAAAAAGTGCTACCGACAGACGGCCAGGGGGCACGAGTCATTGTCTTGAACAAAGCTAAGCTAACTGACCTTCCCACATAGCGAAGATCTATTATTAGTCATGTAGATACTAGTACTGACAGACTGACCGCTCAGTCGAGATGAGCCATCGCGGATTCCACAGGAATTCCATAACCGCTGTGTAAGCTGACGTCAAATCAGTGGAGAGGTCAGGGTGAAGGCCGAATGTATTTATAGCTGTTACTATGATGTCGTATTACTGAGTGCCATAAATGGAAGTGGCTTTATGTATAGTCCACTTCCCATACTGTCATCAGTATTAACAAACTTTACGTCAGTTCTGCAGGTGATTCGAGTTAGTAACTTGAGTTTGAAGTTCTCCGAGCACGACTGATGAGACTGATAGTGCAAATACGGCTAACTGAGTACTGACGGTAGGCCTACACACTCAATAACCTCTGATATGCCGATTGGGTGTTTACCGTGCCCGCGGGGGTTCACTAGACATGACACTGAAAGCTTAAGGGTAGTGATCAAGACGCCAGCCTATTAGGCACTACCTTTAAGCTACTGGAATAAGTTCTTCTTGGACAACTTCCATATATATATATAGTTTTGTACAATCACACATAACAAATGTCCTGCATTGTACAGTTGCAGGTATGCACTAGTGGGTGCTTACTCATGAGACAGCAGCAGCTAGTAGATCAATCACTAATGGGGGCTTACTCATGAGACAGCAGCAGCTAGTAGATCAATCACTAATGGGGGCTTACTCATGAGACAGCAGCAGCTAGTAGATCAATCACTAATGGGGGCTTACTCATGAGACAGCAGCAGCTAGTAGATCAATCACTAATGGGGGCTTACTCATGAGACATCAGCAGCTAGTATATCAATCACTAATGGGGGCTTACTCATGAGACAGCATTATGCTTCTTTAACACATTCAACCCCAACAACCCACCGGAGATGGATTGACCATGAAACTTTAAGGGTTGTGCCAGATTAGCTTGGTACCTGATGGTGTCAAGCTAATCTGGCATTGACATTTCATTGTCGATTCATCTCCTGGAATGCTTCAGCATTGCTATTAAGTGTCACCACTAACATTTGGGAAATGCAGCCATGGGGTTATAAGCGTTAGCCTTTTAGCTGTCAGCATCCCCCCCACCCCACCCACCCTTCGTGATGATTCCTGAAGCAATCCTCATGACAAACAATGCTACTGACAAAGTGTTAACATGACATATATTATGGTAATGATGGCATTATTGTCAAAACATCTCTTCCCCCCCCCCCCCCCCCACCCTCCCAGGTGATGATTCATGAAGCAGTCCACATGACAAACAATGCTAATGACAAAGTGTTGACAATGACATATACAGTATTGTGGTAGTGATGGCGTTGTTGTCAAACCCCCCCCCCCCCCCCCCACCCCACCCCTTGTAATGATTCCTGAAGCAATCCTCATGAAAAACAATGTAACTGACAAAGGTTAACAATGACATATATTATGGAGTGATGGCGTTATTGTCAAAACATCCCCCCCCCCCCCCCCCCACCTGTAATGATTCTTGAAGCAATCCTCATGACAAGCAAAAGCAGGTCGTTTAAGATATGTAGAAGGGCTGTTTCAGTGCTGTGATGGTAATGATGGCATTATTGTCAAACCCCCCCCCCCCCCCCACCCACTGTGATGATTCCTGAAGCAATCCTCATGACAAACAATGAGTCAATCAATGTATTTTGATACTAGTACATGCAATCACCAAAAATCCATGGTCGACTGGCACTGACTAAGTCAGCCATGTCGAAGTCGGTGCTGTCCGGTCAGAACATAGAGCGTATATATATATATATATATATATATATATATATATATATAATATATTATATATATATATATATATATAATATATATATATAATATATATATATATATATATATATATATATATATATATATATATATATATATATATATATATATAATATATTATATATATATATATACGCTCTATGGGTCAGAATGAGTAGACCGGCTGACGTGCGGCCCAGGGGCCCGTTGCATGATGAGTGAGCCGGCTCAGTCCTGCGCCAGCCACTCAGTAAGCAAGGTGCTCCGCGATAGCGCAGCACCTTGCTTAGTGGCTGGCGCAGGACTGACTATGCCGCTCGGCTCCAGCAACTGGGGAAAGCGGAACAACACCGGCCTTGTGGCTGGCGCAGGACTAATCTCGCTCATGCAGCTGGCCCCAGATCCAAGTTTCATCCACTACGAATACTGATATGACAAATAATTCATCCATACCCAGCAGACGTAGAGACAACACAAAAGCAAAGTCTGACCTCACAAGCACGTGTCAGTACAGACTTATTATATAGACAGAGCCAGGGCGGCCGCTTTGCTTCTTTGAGTTTGTCATTGGCCGTATGATTTTGATCCGGCCATAAGGCGCAATAACACTAAAATCCCGCAGTCCTTTGCCGAATGAGTCAATCTGCGCACCCCAACACTGACCGAGTGAGTACTACAAAGTACATCACGGCCGCCAGTAAGTCACACTAACAATGATACTTGTTAACCCTTTGTCTGTGGGCAGTGCTTTTTGTCCAGGTCAGTCAGTGACTTTCTTCTTGCAGGAATCTTGGCAGGGCTAACCAGTTTTCTTTTAGTTCGGCAAAGTCCAACGCGAATCGGAAATATACATCACTAGTGTTACAGCCGGAGCACCGTCTGCATTTTGTTTATGTATGACGTGACAAGGTCACCGTAAACAAGTCGGAACTTGATTGAATACATGACTAGTTTTCGGGGGGCCCTGACTACATCTTTGCTATAACTGAAGTTACTTCCCTTATAACTAAGACTTCGCCTACATTGTAACAACAAACAAATCCGGCTCTGGCGTTTTGTGCAGGGTATCCAGCCGAAGTTAACCCGTTAAACCCTGAACCTGATTTTTTGTTTAAAAAGAAAAGAAAAAAGAACGTATCTATATTGTCCTATGAAAGATACATTACAGATTAAGAGATAGATCAACAATTTTATAGTTCAAGGGTGGTGCCAGAATAGCTTGGCGCCTCTGGCGCCAAGCTATTCTGGCACCACCCTTGAGCTATTAAAGTCAAATTGATATCTTGCAATAGTTTATCAGGATGAAAAGGGTTAAGGTGACTCAGTGCCGCGCCAATTCAAAGCGGAGGGGACTTGACGCCACAAGACAAGTAAAGCCAGAACGTATCCCCAGCTAAAAAAGAGTCGACCCACAAGTTGTTTTGATGACACCATACTTACTTAACCCCTTCACTGCCGAGAAAGAGTGAACACGATCCAACTGCAAGAGACATAGATCCTCAAGACCCCCCCCCCCGACTGCGGGGCTCATGAAGATCTATGCCTCTTGCTGAGACCAATTTGCATCCACATTAGTCTTGAGCGGCCGGTTTTGGCTTTTGGTCGTTGGCCGGAATAACCAAAGCATTTCAGCCGAAACAAAGATGTACGTACGGCGAGAGAGAAGTGGTCAAAACCGAACGGACACTACGTGACCCAACACCCACCCAACCATTCAGTCGGCCTCGAAAAAAACATGCTCGTACACAGTTGACCGATCATCAGTGATGACTGACGAAATCTTGACCGAAAGCCGCAAGTGAGGTCATGCATAGCCCGTACTGCCGGAAAAGCTGATCAAGTGATCACAGTAGTTCTACGTCCTAGTATAATTTGAGGAGTAGCGGATTTGCAGGGGCTGATCAGTGAGAATCTATGATACCTCTTGATGCCCGACGGAGACGTGTGTCACCAGCTTTTCCTTGAATTCATGATGATACTTTTCGGTCTTTAGACAAAAGATTGTCTTCTTAGTAAGGTCAGAGGTGTTACAACGGCGGAAACGACAGTGGAGGCCCAACCCTAACTGACCAGGCCTTTTCCGGTTAGTTATTGTAATGGCGGGCACTGACTAAGTGATTCAGCCTACGTCAGTAGTACCTTGTAAGTTTGTCACTGGTCCGACGTCAGCCCTTTGTTGTTTTGATTACTTGGGTCGTGAATAATTTTTTGTTGTAGGCCGGCCGTAAAGACCTCGCGGGCCGGGTCATTCCCAGACGTTTTCCTGTGCCCACGCTTTTACCAGCTGAGGTCCGTGTAGCTGTGCTGCGTAGGCCGGACTACGGCGTGGGCACTTGGCCGGCCCGAACGGCAACAACATTAACCCTTCGGTTGTCGGTAGTGGTTTTTGTCGCGAGGATTCCTGCAGGAATCCTCGCGACAACTGAAAACCACTACTTACCGACAGCCAGAGGGTTAACCAGTATTAACCTCTTTTGTTTGCTTTGTTTTGGTTCCGCTACTGAGAGGGACAATTTCAGTAACAATGTCCACGTGAGTATTTTGGACAACCAGCATTTAGGCTTTGTTAGGTACCCACCTGACCAAAATACAACACCAATAAGAAGACGAACCCCTCCGCCCCAACCCACCCACTCCCCATCGACCCCCTCCCCCCCCCCCCCACCTCAAGTTCACACACACACACACACACACACACACACACACACACACACACCGGCACACACACACACACACACACACACACACACACACACACACACACACACACACCTCGGCCGGACATTAACTGGCATTTCGGCCTTAACACCTTCACCATAGGACTGAGCCCTCTTTGCACATGCCAAATCCTGATGACTTATAAAAAATAAAACAGTTTTAGTGAGCCAACACCCCCACACACACGCACGCGAAAACACACAAACACACACACATACATGCCTACCCCCAACCGCCCCCCCCCTCCCCTCATCTCCCCCCCCCCCACCTTCCCGCCCCCACTTCTCCTCCCCCCCCCCCCCCGGACCCCATTCCTCCAACCCCCCCCCCCCCCCCCCCACCACCATATAACTTCAATATGCTTGGTTTGGCATGGCGTCTCCAAGGCACATTAATCATATCTCCATCTTTTGACAAGATGCTTCGAGGAACCTTACTCGTGCATTAGGGTTGGGTTGTTTTCGACGGAAACGCTTTGATGGAATAAGTGGGCGACTGACGCAGAGTCGAGTTAGCACCAAGTGCAATGGTTCCCGAACACGCCGACTGAAACCACTCGGCAGCTGCAAAAGGCATAGATTCTCATGAGCCGGCCCTGCTGCGGCAGCAGCAGGGGCCCATGAGACTCCATGGCCTTTTGCCGCTGGCCTCGATCGACGCTAGATCTCTCTCAGAAGGAGAGAGAACCATCGAGGTTTAACAATCCATATTACAACTTTCATATACAAACAACTTAGCGTAGGTATGTGTGGCGCGTTTAATTAACGCTGGGCGATTGAAGAGGCCAAGGGAAGTAATTCGCGCCGAATGGCTCTCCAGCGTGAGTGGGCATGGCTCTTAACCCCTTCACTGCCCAGAAATGTGAGACGCGATCAGTCCAACTCGCAAGAGGCATAGATCCTCATGAGCCCCCGCAGTCGCGGGGGCTCATGAGGATCTATGCCTCTTGCTGAAACCGCCGAATCCGTATGGTACGGCTAGGGTTCTGTGGCATTTAAATGAACTTAGAAGATCACGGGACTGCCGTGAGAAACCGCGGTCTGCATCGGCTGGCAGTGAAAGGGTTAACGCATATTGATCATTTGTTCTCTAGGGTTAGGTGTGGTGGTTATTGAGCCACAAACCAAAAGGTCCTCGGGCGCTGGTTCGCTCCAGCGTCGGCCCGAGGTGGCACTGCCTGACAACCTAGTTATGATCAGTCAGAAACACTGCGGGGGGCAATGCCCGTTGAAATTAAAGTACCGGTGAATCACCGCAGCACAGTTGTAGTGCGCCTGAACTGACTGTGTTTAGGTCGTATTCCACAGGCACTAGTTGTCCCTGCCCCACCCCCCAATAACTTGACCCGCCCGCCTGACATTAACCCATTTCATAACCCCACGACCTCATTTCCCAAATGAAATAGCGACTATGTACCAGGCGCATGAGATGGATCGACGTTGATGAGTCAAGAGTAGTGCTAGATTAGCTTCGCGCCATCATATATAATTTCAATGGATTGTATTATCTCCTTTAATGTTATTACATTTTGTGCAATACGTGAAATGTATCTCTAGGGCATACGGGGGTGGGGGGGGGGGGGGGGAGCCGGCCGCGTCACAGAGCGTTCGCGATTCTTGCCCAAAAGAACGCGGGCTCGAACTCAGCTGGGGTTTAAATTTGTCCAGACCCTTTTTTATGCCCCGCCAGTCAGTGAAATCACCTTCGTGGTGGACAAATGGCTTTAACCTCTTCACTGCCACTACACGTCCATTATGCGTCTGAAATCTCAGTGTCAAAACAAACACCACAGCACTGAAACAGCCCTTCTACATATCTTAAACGACCTGCTTCTCTCCACCGACTCGGGCAACATCTCCCTTCTGAAGTTACGCTTCTTCTCGGCCTCTCTGCCGCCTTCGACACTATAGACCACTCTATCCTCCTCCACCGCCTTCACCACTCCTTTGGCATCACTGACTCTGCTCACTCCTGGTTTCTCTCCTGCCTCTCCGACAGACAGCAGTCCGTCACCATCGACGGTGTCTCCTCCAACCCAGTCACGCTCTCCTGCGGAGTTCCACAGGGGTCCGTCCTGGGCCCGGTCCTTTTCACACTCTACACCTCTCCCCTGTCCAACATCATCCAGTCTCACCACATACACCACCACCTCTACGCTGACGACTCACAACTACTAGACAAAGACAAATTCGACAACACTCAGTCACAACTGACTCGCACGGCTGACTGCTACCGGACGTGAAAAACTGGATGACAGCAAACAAGATTAAACTGAATGACGACAAAACGGAAGCCATGCTGGTAGGCACTCGCCAGAAACTTTCCCTGCTCCCTCCCTCCCTCCACCTTCAACTCGACAGCACCCCCATCTCCCTCTCTGACTCGGCCAAAAACCTCGGCGTTATCCTCGATTCCTCTCTTTCCATGACCTGCTTTGTCTCCGCCACGGCCCAGGCATGCTACTTCCACTTCCGCCGCATCAGTCAGATCAAAAAATACCTCACTACCGAAGCTGCCACCAAACTTGCTGTCTCTCTCATCCTATCTCGCATCGACTACTGCAACTCTCTCCTTTCCGGCCTCCCTCATTCCACCACTTTCACTCTCCAGCGCGTCCAGAACAATGCTGCTCGCTTCGTCCTCAGAAAGAAAAAATCCGACCACATCACTCCCCTGCTCAAACTCCTTCACTGGCTTCCCATCCCCCAACGCATCCAATACAAGATTCTGTCTCTCTGCTACAAATCCCTGAACAACTGCGCTCCCGCCTAACTCTCAAACTTACTTCACCCCTACACTCCTCCCCGCTCCCTCCGCTCCGCGTCCGACCCTCTCCGCTTCCACATCCCCGCACCAAACTCAGCACTTTCGGCCCCCGCTCCTTCTCAGACATTCGGTCCATCCACCTGGAACACCCTCCCACTCTCTCTCCGTCAGAAACACTCTCTCTCCTCCTTCCAGTCCGCCCTCAAAACTCACCTCTTTCAACAGTTCTAGCACTATACCACCACACTCCCCACCCTAAGCAGACTGTCGTAATGTATTTCCACTATGGTACGTGAGTCGTTGTCTAAAGCGTGCGCATGCGTGCGCGAGTTGTGAGTGCGCGCTTAGAGTTATAATTATTATAAGATAAGTGCATTATAAATACCGTAATTATTATTTTATTATTATTATCAGTTCAACGAGAAAGAGCTCCAGCCGTCCCATAAACAATAGATACAAAGTGGCTTCAGCAAGAGGCATAGATCCTCATGAGCCCCACCAGGTGCGGGGGCTCATAAGGATCTATACCTCTTGCATTATTGCGATGTCCTTTTTTTTTTTTCTTTCTCGGCAGAGAAAGAGTTCAGCCCCAAACGTTGCACGTTTATGTAGTATACACACATACAGGTGGTAGGGATACCTACGTGTTTCGCGTTCACCCGCTTGTACTTAGGCAGGGGTCAAGATTTGCACTCTGACCCGCCAAGGTCAAGAACTCCGAAAGGAATGTCACTTTGGGCTGTGACGTAGATTTAGCAACGCCAGCGAGCCTTGCTTTGAAATCTGGGACAAAAAGGGACATATGACAAAGCTGCACCCGTCAAAGCAAGTGCGTGTAGGTACCCGTAGTTCACAAAACGAATGCTCTTTCTTCATTTCAAATGAATTCCCACTAACTCCTTAAGTCACGGTAATTACACTTAGTACAACTAAAAATTAACCCCTTGACTGCTGATGATGATATTACTGACGCGTCTTTTCCGCTGAGCGCTATCGTCAGCAGCAATCAAAGGGTTAATTTTTAATTGTACCAAGTTTAATTACAGTGGATGGCCTCGCCGGCTGATCTTCACCAAGTCATCGCCTCCCGCACTGATTAAAATGTTATGAAATTGTAGGCGGAACAGCCTTGAAGGTCTTACCTATTCTATGAAAAACAATATTGTAGAAAGTGTACGAGCAAAAGAGGTTTGGCGCTTATTTTATACACTGACGAGCAAAAGAAATGCGATTTCATTTTTTCCCCACCCTTTTTCTCATCAGTAGAGTCTATACATCTTTATAAATAGTCTACAACGTTTGTCACTGTCAAAATAAAACTCAGAAGGTGGAGGTGCATCTACTTAATTCAACAAAACAGACTGTATTCACATTTTGTGAAAAGCGAGATTGCTACTGTAATGCAATGAAAATCTCGCCTTTAGTCCAAAATGAATGAATTCAACTGTCCTTTACCAGATTAGGACAGACCCAATGTGCAAAGGCCATGGGGCCGATCTCTCTCTCTCTCTCTCTCTCCTCTCTCTCTCTCTCTCTCTCTCTCTCACTCTCTCTCTCTCTCTCTCCTCTCTCTCTCCTCTCTCTCTCTCTCTCTCTCTCTCTCTCTCTCTCTCTCTCTCTCTCTCTCTCTCTCTCTCTCTCTCTCTCTCTCTCTCGGAGCTGGGTGGCTCCGTGGTAGACGCTCGTCCGAAAGCCGGGTCGTGGGCCGGTTCTAACCCAGGTGAGATCAAAATTTGTACAGACCTCTTTCCGGTACCCCGTCTTTGAAATCACCTTGTGATGGACAAACGATGCTGAGCCCTAAACTACATTTTACGTCTCTCTCTCTCTCTCTCTCTCTCTCTCTCTCTCTCTCTCTCTCTCTCTCTCTCTCTCTCTCTCTCTCTCTCTCTCTCTCCGACCTAGCTTGCATCAGTGCTAGTGTCAGTGTGTGTGTCAGTGTGTGCGCGCACGCAAGTGGGCGGTGTGTGTGTGTGTGTGTGTGTGAGTCAGTGTGTGCGTGCGTGCGTGTGTGGGGTGCGCCGTTGCCGGTGTGTGTGCGCGCGTGTGTGTGTGTGTGTGTGTGTGTCATGTAGTGTAGGTACGTGTGCCACCTCTGTGTGTCAGTGTCGCGTGTGCGGGCGTGACTGAGCGCGCGTGTAGTCCGAGTGCTGTTGTTCAAGTTTCAGCGGGCCGCGGCCCCGGCCGGTCTGTCCGAGCCTGAGTGCGTTGTACTGCGGTCTGACAAAAGATTCAAAGACTAGAGCCTCAGTATACACGCACTCCCTGCAGACAAGGCCGGGTTTTTCGTGACTGACAACACAACTGAACTGTGACGTCAGTAGAACCAGCTAGACGACTTCAGAGAAAGAACTTGAAAGTCAGTCAGTATATCCTGTCACTGAGTCCAGTCCGGCCTAAGCACGAACTCGTCTCGTCAGCAGGCCGCGTGAGGGCCTGCAGTCAATCCCCTCACTGCTGAGAACAAGTCAGTGAACACAATCTGGCACTGAAACTACTCATAAGCCCCCGCAAATGTGGGGGCTTATGAGGATCTATGTCTCCTGCCGAGATTAATTCGTATCCATGTTTCTTGGGCGGTTCAGGTTTGGCTTTTGGTCAGTCGTCGATTGGAACAAGATTTCAGAGCTGAACAAAAATGTACGTCAAGTGGCAGGGAAGGGGTTATGATATTTTTTCGGCAAACTTGCCTGGATCATACCACATCTACATAGTTACACTAAACCCTAAGCTGAGAATTCCCCAGCTGCGGATTTGGGAGTTGCCCCAAGTTCTTATTGAAGACCACATACCAAAGATCGACCATGATAGCCTGAGTTCAAGGGTGGTGCCAGAATAGCTTGGCGCCAAAAGGCGCCAAGCTTTTCTGGCGCCACACATGAACTATTATGGTCAGCCCGATGCTTGTGATGCAGTGTGTCGGGTCTCGGTTGACTGTTTTGCTGTCGATAGCACTTTTTGTCGATTGCCTCAACAAAAAACGCAACAGACCGCCAAAGGGTTAATCTTTAACGAGGATTTACGATCAGCCAGGAGACCCCCCCCAAAAAAAAAAAAATAAATAAATAAATAAATTAAATAAAAATATATAAATAAAATAAATTTTAAAATCGCATCCCGTGCGTCAGTAAAACAAAATCATGACACTGAACCCCCAATCCACTCCTACGACTGAGAAACATAAACTCTAAGTCTAAGCAAGTCCAGAAATTTTTTGGCCTATACAAAGAACTCCTGGACAAGCATGAGTACCCACCCTCACGCATTTGGAATATGGACGAATCGGGACTCACAACTGTGCATAAACCTGGGAAGGTCATGGCTCCAAAGGGTGCTCGACAAGTTGGAAAGGTGACCAGTGGTGAGCGTGGGACTTTGGTAACATTTGTGTGTGCATGCAGCGCAGCTGGCATATTTTTACCACCCATGTACATCTTTCCTCGAAAGAGAATGGTGGACTCCCTCATGAAAGACGCCCCAACTCAAGCAGTAGGTTATGCAAGTGCAAGTGGCTGGACAGATTCTGACCTCTTTGTGAGGTGGCTGGAACATTTTGCAAAGTTTACCAACACCTCATGTGACAACCGTCATCTCATTCTGTTAGATGGGCATCACAGCCACAAAACACTGGGAGCTATTGACTTTTGCAGAGAAAATGGCATAGAACTTCTGACACTGCCGCCTCATAGCCTCTCAAAACAGCTTTCAACACGGAGATGGACAGCTGGATGGTGGCAAATCCCGGCAAGTGAGTCACCATCCATGACATTGCTGGTCTGTCAGGAAAGGCCTTCATGAGAACAGCTCTTCCTGACAGGGCAGTCCAGGGATTCAGGACATGTGGTCTCTGACCATATGACCCAAACGTCTTCACTGACGTCGACTTTGAGGCAGCCTTGATGACTGAAGAAGATCCCCCAGAGGTCACACCCCCAACTGCCTGCAGCCCTGCCAATGAGACTCCATCTCAGCAAGAAGATGCAAATGGTGATCCTCCAGAAGTCAGAAAGCAGCCAACTGACCACACCCCTGATCAACAGACTGCCAATGTAGAGACTCCAGCTCATCAGGCAGACATTGAGCTCATTACATCATCAGGAGACGGCCGGTGCCTGTTTAGAAGTCTAGTGATAGGTATGGACAGAAGGCTTCAAACTGCCCAAAGGGATGAGCATGGCAAACTGATGAGCACACTTCTGCATGCCGTAGAGACTGGCAAGGCAGATAGTCTCCGAGCACAGGTCATCTCTTTCATGTGGGAGAATTACGACGAATACAAAGATCTTGATATTGAAACAATCAACGCAGATTTACCGCACTGGATTCGCTTTGGTTCCATGGATGAACGCATTGTCACCATGGCCGAGCCAAAATCCCTACCTGGTGAACTTGAACTCGCAGCGACAAGCAAGGTCCTGGGGAAAAAAATTGTGGTTTTGGGCGCCAACAGCAAGGTGATCCAAACCTACGGAGAAGACACCCTTCCCAGACTGGTCGTCCAGTTTAGGAACATTGGCCAGGATGTTGGCCACTACGATTGTGTGTTAGACAAGAGGATTGACGAGCCTCGAGGTCCTACATCACAAGCTGAGATCCCTGAGGCGTCTTCATTCTCACCTCAACGCCCAACTGCTTTCCCAACCCCAGATCAGCAGACACACCCTAACCCCTCATCTTTATTTGTCCCACAAGATCAGAGGACAGACCCCGAGGCCTCAACCTCAGGAAGAGAAGAGATTGCAGAACTGATCCATGGATTTTCTCCACTACCAAAGATCCAGTCCAAGAGACCGAGATCAAGGAAGGCAGAATCTGCAACAGTGTTGACTTCTTCTCCCTTTAAAGCCAGGCTGGAAGAAAAGCGCTCAAAACAGACAACAGGAAAAAAGAGGCAACAGGAAAAGAAGGCAAGCCAAGGCAAGTCAAAGAAGAAGAGGAAGCGTCATGAACCTGAAGAAGAAACAGACCAGGAAGAAGAGGACTGGCCATGTCTCATTTGTTGTGAGCCCTATCGCAACAGCAGACCCCGAGATGTGTGGGTCCAGTGCCAGGTTTGTCTTCTCTGGGCCCATGAGGAGTGCACCCAAGGGACGGCTCAATTCATCTGTCCAAATTGTGACTCTGATGACTCTGAATAAGAAGAATGACTGAATAAGAAGAGACCTAGGCCTACTTTTTGCTTATTTACATTACGTGTTTACTAATTCAGATGTCCCCTTTAGTCTAGTGCATGACATCATCAAATTTTCCCCTACAATCAACAATTCGTTGTTATTCTGCCCCATGTAGAGGCCTAAGTAGGGAACATTTCATACTTTGAATTGCATTATGCAGTGGACTGTTTATTCTAGTTGAGCATAACTCAGTAAGTTTTCAATTTTTAACTTTTGCACTGTATATAGCCTACAGTGTTCAGGTTTGAACCTTCAACATACTTTGAATATGCACTGGATGTTGCAATAACTTCCCTAGTCAAGTGTGTACTCAACAAATGTTACTTTTATACAACATTTTGTTACTTTTATCCTTTGTTATGAATTTTAATACTAAAAATGTAGATGTGCTGCATATGAAGAGGCAAGACGCCCTCGCTTGTAAGGCAAAACGCCCATGGTGGGCGATTTGCCCGCTCTCAATAGGCCTCTTGCCCAGGGCATAGGGCAAGAAGGCCAAAAATAAAATTTTTGTTTTTTTACCTGTTGTGTTTTTTCTTTTATTCTACCCCGGTATGCTTGTGATATGTTATAGCCTAGGCCCACGTCAATAGATCGCACCTATTTGGAGCTGTCTGTGGCTTCAAATGGAGGAATGGTTGGAATTCTTGCTTAAGGTGGGCTCCTTGCCCGCCTTTACTCTATGTACTTCTACAGTGTCTGCAACTTCAAGTCACCAATATTGCTGCGATACACTCTCGGTGCAAATGAGCCGCCGTGAGATGGCCTTAGTTGCCTGCTCGGCGTTAAACTCAGATAACTAACTCGTTGCAAACAGAAACCATCGGTCACCAGTGTTTCAGTTTTAAAATAATGCTGGACATTCAACTCTATAAATACAGAGCTGCCCCAGGAGCACGGAGTCAAAGCGGTGTCAGCAAGACGCATAGAAATGTTTGTCCCGATGGTAAACTCAAATGATGAAGTTTGATTTTTTTTAAATGAAGGATTTTTCTGCTCTTCTTCTGCTTTGTACATTTGAGAGTTCCTTCTGATAAGCTCAAATTGCAGTAGAAAACCTCTGGTACGTGTGGCTACTCACACGGTTTGTGAAAAGAAGGGTAGGAGAGTCTTAGTTGAAACAACATTGATAACCCGTTTTATTAATCAGAATGGTCATGATGCAGATCGCTTTAACCAGTGCATTTATAGATACTTGTTTTGAGCCATCGTGGATAGCTGCTCGGGTCTCCGATGGCTTAAATCCGACTTTCAAAAAAGAACCCAGAGACGAATAACTTGAGTTTCAGAGATTTCGGAGAGCGAGATTTCGGAGACTACGTCACAGAAATGAATCGATTTTGAAAGCTCGACTGTAGTCACTGATCACTAAAGTTGGCGCGGCCTTGACAGGCTGACATTTTAGCACCGACCAGCAACGACTCGGTAAGTAATTAACCCTTTGGTTGTCGGTAGCGGTTTTTGTCGTGATGATTCCTGCAGGATGTCAGAGAGTTGTTATTCCTGCAGGAATCATCGCGACAAAAACCGCTACCGACATCCAAAGGGTTAACGACTGCAGAAGTGAAACGAATGGACCCACGCTGGTTTTCACCGTGTAGCGCATCGAGGGAGATATCCATGGTGGAAACGACCATGACAGCTCAAGGGTAGTCAGGGATCCAACGTGACACTGGTTGTCACCCTCGATTTGCCAGGGCTACCGATGATCAGCTCAGCGAATCGAGGCCGGGTGACACTGAACCAGCGTGTCGGTGAAAATGATTAGCCTGACGCCTAGATACAATACAGCAGGCGGGTTGGCATTTTGCAACCAGTCATACGACCGCGCGTAAATGTACGACAGTATCGGCGTTATTGAACGCTAGCATTTTTACACTGGATTTCTATTTGTAGTTCCTATGTCACCTGATGATCCCACGTGACTGAGCACGCGCTGTTCAGTCATTGTCTCTTGCAGAAAATAAAGTAAAATCGATGATTTTTTTGTTTACTGTTGGCTGGCATTTTTTTCTTCTTTTAAAAACAAATTCATCTTCTATTTACATTTTATTCAAAACTATATCGGGCTGTCTGCGAGAAGCAAAGATGTAGGGCTCCCAGAGCGCAAAGGCCTTCGGGCCGACAGTGGACTGACGCAGACTGTATTCGGAGATCATATTAGTAAATTCACCGTCAAAGATCCCCAAGGACCATGGACAAACAGCGATTTCAGCAAGAGGCATAGATCCTCACGAGCCCCCGCATTTGCGGGGGCTTGTGAGGATCTATGCCTCTTGCAGTCGGATTGCGTCGGTTTACTCCGTTTTCTCCGTAGTGAAGGGGTTAACCTTGGACCTGATTCTTGACGGAGGAACTGAAACCCCCGAATCAGCCATCCATCGACCCAAGGCCGCGATGACGGGCAAGGACGGACGGAAAAGCAAGGAGGGACGAAGATTTAACCCTTTTCATCCTGATACACTACTGCTTGAAATAAATTTGACTACGATAGTTCTAGGGTGGTGCCAGAATAGCCTGGCGCCTGATGCACCACCCTTGAACTAAAAAGATTGAGCTATCTCCTAATCGGTAACGTGGCCTTCATAGGACAATAAGCAAATTTTAACGAATTCAGCCTCAGGATGCAATGGTTGATTGATTGATTGATTGTACATTGCTTAACGTCCCGACAGCAACAGGGCTTTCTCAGGACGTGCCTGCACTGCTTGTGAAAAAAAAAACCAGAACATTGAATGTATGTCGCCAGCCGGTCAAATACGTTAAATAAACCTAACACATGGGGCCTAAATAAAGCTAAGACCACTTTTCTAGCAACACACATCCAATATCAAGAGCTACAGGCAGTGCAGACAGTAGGGAGAGTTTTAAAAAGGCAAATACAGGTGAGTGGACAAAGGGTAGACAGAAACACATGCCCCAGAATAGAAAGAAAAACCCACCCTGTGGGGCTGACCAGGGTGACCCTGGGAACTAAAAAAATACCTAACCCCACCCAAGTCCCCCAGGGCAGACCCGGGTGGGGGTCAGGATGCAATGGGTTAAAGAGACCTGCTCCATGGCGGGTTTTTGTCCTCGACTGCTAACATGCGCCGGGACAACGGGTTATCAATGTTGTCTTGCCTCAACCAAGACCTTTCTACCCTTCTTTTCACAATTCATGCGAGTAGGCACACGTACCAGAGGGTTTCCACTGCCATGTCAGCGTCGAGTCACCAGAAGGAACTCTTCTGCCTACGAAGGAGAAGATGGCCAGAAACTGACGTCCGTCTCAGTTCACGACATTCACACTTCATAATAATTATTTAAAGGGAGTCGTTTTGTCCAGCATTATTGTGAGACATACTAAGAACATTCTAGGAAGGAGACATTCAGATCTGTTTACCCTTTACTGCCTGGAGTAGGTTGCTCTAAATTTGCGATCGATAATCGCTGCAGACCTTCATGAACAGTTGCCTTAGAAGAATTTTGAAAATCCACTGGCCAGAGAAGATCAGCAACGTCAGACTCTGGGAGAGAACAGAGCAGATAACAGCAGAGAATGAAATTGGGCGAAGAAGATGGGGATGGATCGGTCACAGTCTGAGAAAGCCAGCTTCCAGTATCACTAGGCAGGCATTGTCATGGAACCCCCAGGGAAAGAGGAAAAGAGGTAGGCCGAGAAACTCCTGGCGTCGAGACCTCCAAGCAGACATCAAGAGACTGGGAACCACCTGGAGTAGAATCGAAAGAGAAGCACAGGACAGGAGTTGCTGGAGGTCTCTCGTCGACGGCCTATACCCGGGTAGGGGTGACAGGCGTAAGTAAGTAAGTAAGTAAGTAATCGCTGCATTACCTAATGACTGATGTCAGTACAGAGCCGGTGTTGGCTGGCCAGCCTCAGTGACTCCGGTCACGTAGGAGTTGGCCATCACATCAGCCACGCCCTCCCAGCCAGCAAAGGTACTCGGGCCCGCGGCGGCCGCAGTGGGCCCGAAGACACTTTGCTACTTGGGCTTCTATCAGCAAAAGACAAGTGTCATGTGCCCTGAATGAGAAAGACTGCAATTGTAAAGGTACAACACGGTGAGTCTGGTTTTTTTTTTTTTTGTGAAAAGCGAGATTGTCGCTGTAATTCGATGGAAATCTCGCTTTATACAAAAATGGACTTGCTCCTGTCTTCCGCTTCCACAGGGTACTGAAGAAAACTTAGGCCGGCTCACTAGAATCTACGCTTAGTTTTGCAGTAGCAAAGACCGGCATCCTGTTGTTACGTGATCTCCCACCCCACCCCACCCCACCCACCCGCAACTCCCCCCCCCCAAAAAAAAAAATAAATAAATAAATAAATAAATAAATAAAATAAAAAATAAAAAAATAAATAATAATAATAATAATAATAATAAAATAAATAAAAAAATAAATAAAATAACAATAAATAAATAAATACACTTTAAAAAAATCGCCCCTTGCCAATAAAACTCATTCAAGGTACCCCGCATCAACAGCCGCGAAAGTGTTTATAGCGTTGCCGGCGGCAACACTATTCATATCCGCAGCTATGGATGCGGGGCTCCTTGAATGACTGAGTTTACTGGTTTTCAGAGTTTAACTCATTCGAGACGCCTGGCGCTGCATCCTCCGGACAAGCGGTTATTTTCTTCTCGTATTCGGATGCATTCACGTCTCCGCTAATAATAATACACGGTTACTATGACACGTTACAATCGGAGTAGCCACAAAGACTCTTCCCCAAAATTAATGTCCTCGTACCGACGTCGGCCTGAGCTCGCCCGTGCACGGGCATGCGCCTCAGGCCGGCGTCAGTCCGAGGACATTTTGTTCACTGGTTAGACTAAACTGATTCCTCTTCAGCGCGGGTCGTCAGTTACGAGTCTCAGTTATGAACTGACCAGGGCCCGCCAGCCGCATGAGTGAGCTCACAGTCCTGCACCAGCCACTAAGCAAGGTGCTCCGCTGTAGCTTAGTGGCTGGTGCAGGACTAATCAAGCTCACTCATGCTACTGGTCACAGGCCTACACCTACGCATCCACTCTGACCTTACTCTTACTTACTTACTTACTTACTTACGCCTGTCACCCCTACCCGGGTATAGGCCGTCGACGAGAGACCTCCAGCAACTCCTGTCCTGTGTTTCTCCTTCGATTCTACTCCAGGTGGTTCCCAGTCTCTCGATGTCTGCTTGGAGGTCTCGACGCCAGGAGTTTCTCGGCCTACCTCTTTTCCTCTTTCCCTGGGGGTTTCATGACAATGCCTGCCTAGTGATACTGGAAGCTGGCTTTCTCAGACTGTGACCGATCCATCCCCATCTTCTTCGCCCAATTTCATTCTCTGCTGTTATCTGCTCTGTTCTCTCCCAGAGTCTGACGTTGTTGATCTTCTCTGGCCAGTGGATTTTCAAAATTCTTCTAAGGCAACTGTTCATGAAGGTCTGTACTCTGTTGACTGTGGTTTTTGTCAATCTCCAAGTCTCTGCTCCATATAGGAGAACTGCTTTTACATTGGAGTTGAAAATCCGGACTTTGGTGTGTTGTGACGGCTCTCTGGAACTCCACACTTTTTTCAACTGGAGAAAGGCTGCTCTGGCTTTACCGATTCGTGCTCTGACATCTGCCTCAGTGCCGCCTTTTTTGTCTATGATGCTCCCGAGATAGGTGAAGGACTCCACCTCCTCCAACGGGGTGCCAGCAAGCAAGACTGGTTCTTCCCTGGTTGCGTTCAGCCTCATTGTCTTTGTTTTCTGTTTGTGAATGGTGAGGCCCACTTGGGACGAGATGTCAGCAAGCCTCGTGGTCTTGTCCTGCATTTGTTGATGAGTGTGGGACAGTAATACCAAGTCGTCTGCAAAATCGAAGTCGTCAAGCTGTGTCCACAGTGTCCACTGTATTCCACTTCGTCTGTGCTCTGTGGTCATCTTCATGACCCAGTCTATGGCCAGTAGGAAGAGGAACGGAGACAGCAGACACCCCTGCCTGACACCAGTTCTAACCTGGAGCTCCCTGGTGAACTGCCCTTCGTGGATCACGCGACATGTCATGCCATCGTAGCTGCTCTTGATCAGGCGGACGAACTTTGTGGGTACACCGTAGTGTCGTAGGAGTTTCCACAGAGTCTCTCGGTCCACACTGTCAAATGCTTTCTCATAATCCACAAAGTTGACGTACAGCGGGGAGCTCCACTCCAGAGACTGTTCCACGATGATGCGGAGAGTGGCGATCTGGTCTGTACATGATCGGTTCTTCCTGAATCCTGCTTGCTGGTCTCTCAGCTGGGGGTCAACGGAGCTCTTCATTCTCTCCAGGATGATCCTGTTGAAGACCTTTCCTGGTACCGACAGCAAGGTGATTCCTCTGTAGTTGGAACACTTGCTGAGGTCGCCTTTCTTGGGAAGCTTGATTAGGTACCCCTCCTTCCAGTCAGCCGGCATCACCTCCTCTTCCCAGATCCTTCCAAACAGTGGGTACAGCATCTCCACTGTTGTCTCTAGGTCTGCTTTCAGAGACTCCGCTGCTTTGCTGTTCTTCAAAAATGCCACTGCTCTTTTGATCTCTTCCCGGCTGGGTCTGTCACAGCTGATGGGTAGGTCGGTCTCTGCCGCCTGGATGTCTGGGGAGTCGGGTGGGCTAGGTCTGTTCAGTAACTCTTCAAAATACTCGGCCCATCTGTCGAGTTGGTCTGCTCTGTCTGCAATAGGCTTGCCTTCTTTGTCTTTTACTGGTCTTTCTGTATGGCCATACTTGCCTGACAATCTTCTGGTAATGTCATAGAGCTGTTTCATGTTGCCGCTGCCTGCTGCCTTTTCTGCCTCTGCTGCCAGGCTGTCTGTGTAGGCCCTCTTGTCTGCCCTGATACTCCTCTTCACTTCGCGGTTGGCTTCTGAGTATTCCCCCTGTGCCCTTACTTTGGCTGCTCTCGTGCGACTGTTATTGACAACTGCTTTCTTCTGCTTCCTCACTTCTATCTTCTTCAAGGTCTGTGCCGACAGCCAGTCCTTGTGATGGTGTTTCCTGAACCCTACAGTGTCTTTGCAGGTTGAGTTCAGCGCCTCTCTAACTGCCTTCCACTGCTGCTCTGTGGTGACCGCCTCCTCTTCATTTAGTAGCTCCTGTAGCGCTTGAAACCGGCTGGACAGCACCAGTTTGAACTCTTCTCTAACTCCAGTTTCTCTCAGGAGGCCTATATTATAGCGCTGTCTTCTTGTTGTCTCTGTGCGGCTATTCTTTAGCTTGAGCTTCATTCTTAAGGTAAGCAGATGGCGGTCGGAGGCGACATCTGCTCCCCTCCTCACTCGAACATCTTGAAGGGATCTTCTAAATTTCTTGCTAATGCAGATATGGTCTATTTGGTTCTCTGTTGTATGGTCAGGTGAGACCCAAGTTGCTTTGTGTATCCTTCTGTGTGGGAAGATGCTGCCTCCAATGACAAGTCGGTTTAGAGCACAAAAGTCTACAAACCTCTCCCCGTTCTCACTCATCTCCGAGCCTAGTCCCTGTCTCCCCATCACCTCTTCGTATCCGGTGTTGTCCTCCCCTATTTTGGCATTAAAATCGCCCATGACGATGGTGATGTCTCGCTCCGCACATTTGTCCAAGGCACTCTGGAGTCGGTCGTAGAACTCTTGTTTCTCTTCCTCGTCCCTGTCATTAGTATGGCGCATAACACTGGATGACGTTCAGCTTGAGCCTTTTCTTGGTTCTAAAGGCTGCTGTGATGATTCTTGGCCCAAGAGGCTCCCAGCCCATCAGCGCTCTCTGTGCCACTGGCGACAGCATGAATGCTACTCCTTCTGTATGGGGGGCATTCTCCTCTTCATGACCTGAATACAGAATCATCTCCCCACTTAACAGCCTTTTCTGGCCAGACTACGTCCATCTGGCTTCACTGATACCTAGCAGAGAAAGATTGTACTTTTGCATTTCCGCTGCTATCTGGGCGGCCTTGCCGCTCTGGTACATGGTCTTGATGTTCCATGTGCCCATGGTTGTATCCCTGGATAGAGAGAGGCGGCTCGGTCCTGTGGCTTCCGAAGACTTCCGGCTTTCACCACAGGACGTCATAAGTCTTCTGGTAGAAGAACCTTCCTCCTCCAGGAAAGGAATTACTGTTTGTCTTTTCGTCGGCGTTTTTGTAGCTATTTCCTTTTTTGCAGGGTGGGGAAGCTACCCCCACGCCCAACCCCCTTACTAGGAGGACCAGGGGTTTTCTGTCGGGGTCACCTTCCCTTAGACCATGTTGGTTCACGGCACCTTATTTCATTCGGTGCACCCCTCTCACGAGGGACCCCCTATCCACCACCCAGGGGACGCGCCTCAACGCCATATGGTCCCAGCGCGAGGTGACCTTACTCGAGCGTCAGAAAGAAAAGAAGGCCGGCGGCGTTTACAGAAATCTAAATTTCCCTCCGCTTCCTGGTCTCATATTTGCCAGGCTTACATCTGGGACTCCTCAGACAAGGGAAGTAATCACTCTTTAGTCAGGGGACGTAATTTTTCAAGCCAGTGGTGTGTGGGTGTGGTCTGTAAACACCATCATGCAAGAGAGTCAAGGCTGTCCGCCACCTCCCACGGAGGCAGCAACCCCAGGGAGGGGAGAAGGAGGAGGGGATGGGAAGGAAGGGAGGGGCCGGTGGACACTGAAGGATATTAAACCCCTATGTGCTGGCATGCAGTCACCGGTGATATTTAGCCCTTTTCAATGTCAGTCTAGCATATAGTAAGACATACAAAAAACTTCTATGAAGGAGGTGATATTGTGAACAGTTGACGCATGATATACAGTATAGACTTGGTCTGCCATACCCCAGACACACCACAGCAAGATATGGAACGACCATGATAGTTCAAGGGCGAAGCTATTCTGGCGTCACCCTTGAACTATCATGGTCGATCTGTGTCCAGCACTGCAATGCAGTCTTCAGAGGACAACGGCAAAATTTGGGGACTTCGGTGTTGGAGTAGAATGAGTTAAGGCCGGCAGCGCGGGCGATCAAGCGATCAAGGATATTGTAGTCTGATCAATTCCTGCCTCTTCAACTATGCTCTCCACTGACCGATTTCATTGGAATAAACTGGAGTCCACTGCACGTAGGCGTCGTTGCAATTACCGCCAAGAGACCTTGGGAACTCGTTCACAAACATGTAGCCGATGACGCAATTTTCAGTTCCAATCACTCTCAATCAATTAACCCCGTGACGGCCGAGAGGGGGAAAAAAGTGAACACGATCCAACTGCAAGAGACATTGATCCTCATGAGACCCCGTAGTCGCGGGTGCTCATGAGGATCAATGCCTCTTGCGTGCTGACTGACACCACATTGACTTCATGTTCTTGGCCCGGACGCCAATTGGGGCTGCTGACTTTGGCGTTGGATTCAAAGCAGATTGCAGAAACACGGTCTGCGTCAGCAGTGAAGGGGTTAAAGAGACAATGCTTAGAGTAAATTACACAGGCACTCCTGTAAGCAAAATGTCCTCGGGCCGACGGCGGCGCCATAGCATTCTACACCGCAGACCAAACGATGGTTAGTTCGGGTTTAACGTCCACAGCACCGAGGTGATCATGAACGGCCCTGACGGGCGGGTTATGGGGGACAAGGAAATCTATTGCCTATGGAGTACGACCTGAACACTGATCAACTCAGGCGCACTCCAACTGTGCCACTTTGATTTACCAGGACCTTTCAACGGACATGCTATTGAACAAATCCGTTTTTACCCCTGGATTGTGAGTCCAGCTACCGGGGCCGGGACGGGATTCGAACCCACGACCCGGCGATTCCCTTCGCTCTCCTGCTCCGACGCTTAACCGCCTGAGCTATTTCGGACTCTCACCAAACGACGGAGGTGTACATAATATATATCGGATGTTCTCCGAAGGTCGCAAACTTAGCGGCGCCGTGTGGTGTCTGGCCCGCGCACAACCTCATCGTGCGCGGACAGCTACAGCTGCAGCCGAGTTCGGCTCGAGGGCCTTTTGCTCACGTGGGGGGGGGGTGGAGGGGGGGGGGTGGAGGGGGGGGGTGTCGTCGTGATCTTACTGATACAAGTGAGGTTTCGTTTGCGACCAACGACTCCCAACAACGAACGCGGAGAGCGAAGACACGGCGGACAACCAGCCTCTGCCGTAAGCCTAGACTGACAACACTCAAACGCCTCCACTCAGAGGCATAGATCCCCATGAGCCCCCTGCGCTCATGAGGATCTATGCTTCTCTTGGAGATGTTTTAATGTTGGGAGACGTTCGTGCGAAACAAAACCTCTCTAGTCATGTAGTTCAAAACGGTGGGAGTTCAACTTGTTAACCCTTCTAGCCCCAAGGTCCCATTTCTCAAATTTTGGAGGTGTTGACTAACGACTATGTACCAGTTGCGGGGGATGGACTGACCATGATAATTCAAGGGTAGTGCCAGATTAGCTTGGCGCCTGAAGACGCCAAGCTAATCTGGCACTACCCTTGAATTATGATGGTCAATCCATCTCCTGCTGCAGGCACTCGGGGGTAAATGGGTTAACCTTATCACCGCCAACCGGCAGCCCTTTTGTTCAGCACTGCCGGTGTATAAGACATACTATGAAAGTTAAGGCCGTTCTTAATCGGACGAACATTTGTTCGCTAACTCTGACAGATCGAGTTCACGATCTCGGGCGAACCAGGTTGGTTCTTAATTGGAGGATCCAAAGATACGGCGAACTAGTTCGAAGTAGTTTGCGAACCTCGGCAACATAGTTTGCTGTCGGAAAAAAAGATCGCATGACATGTCAATCCAAGGCGATCCTTTTCTCTGATTAGTCGAAACCTTTACCCTCGGCTTCTGCGTTGGAGATAAGAAGATAGTTACCGATCCAACAACCATGGCGGACGGCGATATTTCACTTTCGTGCGAAGAACAGGACCTATTTTTTGTTTGTGGAATCCCTCCTGCAAGGAGTACAAAAACAAAAATCGAAGCGGTATTGAGGCAGCCGTTACTGTCGCAGACCTACTTCCGCCGAACCAAGCGGCATTTCAATTAAGAAATAGAACCATGTCGAACCTAGTTTTCTCCAGTTCGCCTGGGTTCGTTCAGGTTCGTTCAACCTCAGTTAAGAAACAAACCAAAAGATCGCCTATCTTCTCCGATTTAGGTTTTCCGATCAAAGGTTCGTCCAGTCAAGAACGCGCTTTAACCACACAAAAAAAATATTTCGAACGATGTGCTCCATGGTGTGCCTATGCTGCTAAATGATTATCAATGTTGTGACTGTTGTACCCCTTTTTGCCACAATCCGTGTCAGTAGGTACACATAACAGAGGTTTTCTACGGCCCCTTGTGCGTAACGTAGTAACTCTTTAACGCACAAAGGAGAGAAAGAACAGAAACGTCTTTCATTTTAAGACATTCACACTTTATAACAATCAAAGCTCTGGAGCAAATCGCTAAATAATAATAATAATAATTATTATTATTATTATAATAGAATCTTGAATCTTCTTCTGGTCACTGTAAATCACAAGACTACAAGGCACAAATACTGTTACGGAACGATATATACTGACGAACAAAAGATATGTGACATTTTTGGAATCATCGAAAACACTTAAGTGTTTCCGGCGATATTTCTTTTTAAAAGTCGCGTTTCTTTTGGTAGTCAGTATATATTGATGCACATCGTGAAAACGCATTAGCACTGAGCATGGAAGCGTGCAACTATTTGCACAGACGGCCATAGATCCTAAAATAGCACTTCACATCTATGTACAGATCTTTGCATTATTTGCTGCAAAATGGCATTGTGTCAACAAAGACCTAACATGTGAAGTCTTTGATATCACTGAGGTTTGACGTCAGAGCGCTGCTTCGATTTTCTTGCATCGTGAAATGCAATACCTATTTCCATCCTTGGCATTTCAGGGAGAGTGAGAGAGGGCGAGAGAGAGGGATTTAATTGTTGCCCAAGAGAATCACAGCAGAGCGACCACCCTTATAAGAGATCACCCGTCACTTAAGACCACCATGGCTGTAGCCACCTAAATGATGACCTTTAACCCATTCAGCCCCAACGCCCTACAGCAGGAGATGGATCACCCATGATAATTCAAGGATAATGCCAGATTAGCTTGTCGCCTAAAGGCACCAAGCTAACCTGGCGCTACCCTTGCACTATCATGATCGATCCATCTCCTGGAACTGGTACATAGTTGTTAGGTGACGCATCGGAAATTTGGGAAGTGTGGTCTTGGGGTTAAATGGGTTAAAGACAGAAGACACTTTTTGTCATTTACGATGTTCATTGACAGAGCGCCTGTCTTTCACGACCACTGCTTTTCCTTGCAACCTGAAGAAACATTCTCCAGACAGGTTTGACTGTACAGTCTGAGCGGCACTAAGTGCGGATTGCCATTTGAGACGATACCGTTTTGGGAAACTGTGGTTTTCTCTTTTCAGAACATCGCATATGTCTAACGGCTTAGTCTTATAAAAAATACCCGCAATACTTCATTAGTCAGACGATCAGAAATGGCGTTAATGCCACGAGCAAGAGGCATGACTCTCATGAGCCCCCGCAGTTGCGGGGGCTCATGAGAATCTATGTCTCTTGCAGTTGGATTGCGTCACTACTTTTTTCTCTCTTAAAAAGAAAGTACCAAGGGAAATGAAACTTATCCGAAGATTGTGTTGGAAACTTTTTAATTCGCGGTAAATACGTCCAACATCGGGCTATTTCTTGCGAGTTCTCGTCTAAAAATGGCACCCAGGGTTTTCTTAGCTCCCAAGATATTTCTTAATTTAGGACAGTCGCGTATTATGTGACTGGCAGCCTGATTTAAAGTTCGGTGATGCTGAACACGGAGAGAGAGGGAGAGAGAGAGAGAGGACTACGGTGTAGAATGCGGGACTACGTTCCCAAAGACCCACTAGGCTGCAATTTATGCTTGTATCTGACAAAATATAAGTCGATGTTGTTCATTTCAAACATCTGCTAGCTGCAAATAGATTTGCACACCTGCAGCTCTTTGTGGAATTTCGAAAGCTGGCGGGAAATTGACATAATTTGAAGAAATCAGTAACCTTTTGGTGTGCAAAATTTGACCGATAACGTATCCGATTCGTTAGGGACAGATTCTGCTGCAAAACCGCGTCCACACTACACTAAATGCCCCTGTCAACATTCTTGTGGGTTGTACAAGTGGTATTCTGTGTTTAACTCATTCTACCCCAACACCGAAATTCTTAAATTTTGCCGTTGTCCTCTGATGACTGCATTGCAGTGCAGGACACAGATCGACCATGATAGTTCAAGGGTGATGCCCATAGGCGCCAAGCTATTCTGGCATCACCCTTGAACTATCATGGTCGATCCTTATCTTGCTGTGGTGTGTCTGGGGTAGAATGAGTTAAATTGGGGAATTTTAGTCTCTTTCGAGCTGAAATGGGTGCCTGATGTTGGGTCTACGATGTGCAGGAATAGTCACGGTTGCGCCAAGATGGCCTACGGTGTAAAGAATATGGGACTACACTGTGCAAAAATCGCTGCCTCCAGCCTACGTTGAAATCTTACACTTATTTATTACGTAGCTGTCTGATTTTAATATACAGTAAAATACTGTTAAAAAACTAGTTAAAATTCAATTAAAAGGTGTAATAAACCTACATGCCGGGAAAAAATAAGTAGGATAGAGGAAAAGTGTCTTATGACAGAATGCTTTTGGCTTTGCTAAAATACCCCTGACTAATTTATATGAGGCTGATCAACAGGAACATTTGTGGGAAGAACGAACACAACACACATTACACCCAAGTCATGTTAGTTGCATGCAATGGCTTATGTTACTTATAAATGTTCATTGACTAACCCCTACTGTTACTAACTCCTATTTAGGTGCCCCGTGAACTATATGACTGTTTTTTCAAATTTGTACATTTCAGTCGACAGAAAGTCAGTCTGAAAACCACTTTATTCAAAATTTGTTGGAAACATTTTTATATTAATCCACATACCTACTGACATACCTATTTCTTGATCTCTTTTACCTTGACCTTTCCGATGGGTCATCCACATTAGTATGCATATGAAGGTCTTACCATCAGGAACCTTTGTACTAAGTTTGGGCTTCGGGTTGTGATTAGTATTTAAGGAAAATAAAGGTCTTTTGTTAAAATATTTCTAGTTTTGAAGTATTTCCTGATCCCTTGTGACCCTGACCTTTGAGAAACGTCATTAAAATTGGTACGTTTAGAAAGATCTGGCCTGGGCCACGTTTGAAGTCTGTAACTTAAATGGAAAATACCATCGTTACAGTTTACGACGGACAGACGACCACTGGCCCATTTCATGGACTTACTATTGCTATCGCACATGAGCCAAGATTGATTGATTGATTGTACATTGCTTAACGTCCCGACAGCAACAAGGCTTTCTCAGGACGTGCCTGCACTGCTTGTGAAAAAAAAAAAAAAAAACAACAGAACATTGAATGTATGTCGCCAGCCGGTCAAATACGTTAAATAAACCTAACACATGGGGCCTAAATAAAGCTAAGACCATTTAGCAACACACATCCAATATCAAGAGCTACAGGCAGTGCAGACAGTAGGGAGAGTTTCAAAAAGGCAAATACAGGTGAATGGACAAAGGGTAGACAGAAAAACATGCCCCTGAATAGAGAGAAAAACCCACCCTGTGGGGATGACCAGGGTGACCCTGGGAACTAAAAAATACCTAACCCCACCCAAGTCCCCCAGGGCAGACCCGGGTGGGGTACATGAGCCAAGAAGTGCATGTTAGACCACTTCAGTCCAGGCAGAATACTAAAAAAAAAAAAAAAAAAAAGACGAAGAAGAAGAAGAAATATGGTTAGATTTTACAAACCTTGGTTGGGTTTTTTTTAAGCTGTAAGTAACTATGGTAATACGACTAACAGCTGATGTTAGTCGTGTTACCCAAAGACACGAAGAGCTGTGGGTATGTTCATTCTGTGTTTTCTAATGGTCACATTGCAAGCTTCACCTAATGACGATGTAAATTAAGCTGAACAGCTTGCAAGCTGTGAAACAACAAGATATTCTGTATCTGTATTGTGATGTATTGAACCAAATGTAAATCGCAACACGACTGACAAGATGAATGTCAGTCATGTTACGAGACTGTCAGTCCTGTTACGGACAAATCTTACCTTTTTATTCAGACGTAAATACAATATATTCCCACCATAGTTTGAGGCTTTGAATCGTCTTACATCAGTTCACCATTAAAAAAAAAGTGCTGCAGAACAGCTGGTCACATCTTTATGTCTTTACCGACTTTACTGTTTTGCAAATATCATTTATTTTTACATAATACACATTATTCGTCTAAATATTATATTTGCATTACTTAAAATGTTAATTTTTGTTTTGGCATTTGGAAAGGTCATAACTACTATTTGTGCTGCAAGTACTTCAAACAAGACATGTTTCCTGTTTTTGTTGTGTGCACAGTGTAGTCCCAAATCCTTCACACCGTTAGCCATTTCTGAACAACCGAGATCGTCTTTTGCACAGCGTAATCCCAACATCAAACAACTTTTTTCAGTTCGAAGGACACTAAAATTCCCTAACCTAACCACTTATTGTCATTTGTACAACCCACAAGAATGTTGACACGTGTATTTAGAGTAGTGTAGACGCAGCTAAGCAGCAGAATCCGGCCTGACGAATCGAACACGCAATCGATCAAACTTTGCACACTTAAATCTCGCCGACTGCGTCAAATTATGACAGTCTGCGGCCGCATTGTTTACCTCTGCAACTAGCTACAAGTGCGCCAATCTATTTGCAGCTAGAAGATGCTTAACATGAGCAATATCGACTTACATTTTGTCTGACCCAGGCATACATTGCAGCCTAGTGGGTGGTACGGGACGCAGTCCTTACTTCCGCTACCTGTACAGGCGTAGTCCTGTCTACATACCCTGGAGAGAGAGAGATATAGAGAGGCAGACAGAGAGAGAGAGAGAGAGAGAGAGAGAGAGAGAGAGAGAGAGAGAGAGAGAGAGAGAGAGAGAGAGAGAGAGAGAGAGAGAGAGAGAGAGAGAGAGAGAGAGAGAGAGAGAGAGAGAGAGAATCAATGAATCAATGAATCTTTATTTTACAACGGTAAAGATATTAACAATGCCAGAGGCAATGCCATTTTTTCAAATCTGCCGTTGCTACATCTACAACACAACAATTACATTACATTAATACATGTATAGGACGAACGCCTACGGTGTGTTGGGGGAGTTGGAGCAATGGTAAGGGGGAAAAAAAAAAGCAACAACACAGCAGCACTATACATACACAGCAGTAGAATGGGTACATTACTAACAATGATATCTACGTATAGAAAGCAAAGCTTGAAGATAGTTATGGCTGCGAAGATAAATGTTTAAAAAGACTTTTCTTGAAACATGATAGCGTTGGAGTGGTCTTCGTGTGGGATGGAAGCGAATTCCACAAAGTCGCCCCCGAGAATGCCAGACTGGTTTTAAATAAGTCTATTCTCGTTTTGGGTACTACATATAGGCTTTTTGTATCGCCATAGCGGGACTGTGACCAGACTAGCAGCTGGGTTAGATATTCCGGAGTGTTGTCATTCCGAATCTTAAAAAGGAGAACACCTTTGTTGAATGCAAACTGCTTTTTGAGAGAAAGAAGTCCCGCTTTGTAAATCTTATCATCCGTTGTCAAAGTAGGATCAGGTAAAATTAATTTCGCTGCTCTTCTGTGTAAGGAGTTCAGTCTTTTTAAATGTACATCTCTGCAGCCATCCCACACCGTCGAAGCATAATTAATGTGGGACTGAATATGTGCATAATAAAATAATTTTCTGGTTTCAAAGTCAGTGAAGTGCTTCAGTTTGGACAGCATGAAAATGTTCCTTGAAACAGTTTTACACACTTTATGTGTGTGTGCCTGCCATTTGAGCTGATCATCTATGATAATTCCAAGGAGGCGGTGTTCAGACACTTGCTCAATAGAATTGCCTTCGAAGGACAAATCAAGTGAAAGGGGGCTTAATTGGTGTTTTTGGCGTGTCGCAATTACCATTGACTTAGTTTTTGCTGGATGGATACTCATCGAGTTACGTTCACACCAAGCGGACACCTCATCAAGGCTCTGTTGTAAGTCATCTGCAACCACATTAAGGTTTTTATTTGCCGTGTGGATTGATGTATCGTCAGCAAACAAGTCACATTCGATAGATTCTGACGTTAGGTGAAGAGGCAGATCGTTGATGTATAAACAAAATAGAAGAGGGCCTAACACTGACCCTTGAGGTACTCCAAACTTAACCTCCTTCACTTCAGAGTGTGATCCATTAACTACAACTTTTGCTTTCTTCCCTTTAGATATGATTGATTGATTGATTGTACATTGCTTAACGTCCCGACAGCAACAAGGCTTTCTCAGGACGTGCCTGCACTGCTTGTGAAAAAGAACAACCAACTAAACAGAACATTGAATGTATGTCGCCAGCCGGTCAAACACATTAAATAAACCTAACACATGGGGCCTAAATAAAGCTAAGACCATTTAGCAACACACATCCAATATCAAGAGCTACAGGCAGTGCAGACAGTAGGGAGAGTTTAAAAAAGGCAAATACAGGTGAATGGACCTCGGGTAGACAGAAACACATGCCCCAGAATAGAGAGAAAACCCCACCCTGTGGGGCTGACCAGGGTGACCCTGGGAACTAAAAAATACCTAACCCCACCCAAGTCCCCCAGGGCAGACCCGGGTGGGGCCTTTAGATATGAACTAAAGAAGGAAACTGCTGAGACGTTTTTTAAATAATGACTAAGTTTGCTTATCAGAGTGTCGTGGTTAACCAGGTCAAACGCCTTCTTAAAGTCAAGGTAAATAACACCCGTTAGTTGCGAATTGTTTACGTTAGATAACCACTTATCTGCAAGTCTGCTTAGCGCTGTATGACAGGAATACTTCGGACGAAACCCAGACTGGAAGGGATGAAGCATATTATTTGTCTCTAAATAATGAGACAAATGTTTGTGTACATGTCGCTCGAGCGGTTTGCTTAACACGGACAGTAACGAAATCGGTCTATAATTATTCAGATTTCCCCTGTCCTTGGATTTCGGTAGTGGAATTACTTTTGCAAGTTTAAGCTGTGTAGGAAATACACACTGATGGAGACATAGGTTGTAGATGTATGTCAGCGATTCAACAATGTAAGGTAGGGATAGTTTCAGAACTTTAGGATTTATGTCATCAGGGCCTGATGACTTCTTGTTCGCGAGACTACTTATGAATTTAGCTACTTCATGTATTGCAATCGATGGAATGCTAAAAGGAGTCACAGTCTTCTGATTGCAGTAGTTAATTAAAATATCGAAACACTTATCATTGACATTTCCTTGTGTTGAGAAAACTTCAGCAACAGACAGGAAGTGATTATTAAACATGTCAGCGGATAGATCACTAGGGATTACCGTGGATGCACTAGAGCCTCGGGTAAGGGAATTCAGGACGCGCCAAATAGCAGACCCGTCTTTGTTGTTTTTAATAGTATTTCTTACAAAGGCTTTTTTCGCTTCACGTAACATATACTTGACGCGATTACGCTGCTTTTTAAACTCGTCAAACTTCTTTTCTCTCCTGAGGGTGTTCCTAAACTCCATGGCCTGCATCAGTTCTTTTGTAATCCATGGGGTATGGGTATATATATATATATATATATATATATATATATATATATATATATATATATATATATATATATATATATATATATATATATATATATATATATATATATATATATATATATATAAGTAGTCCGTTCAGGTAGTAGGTTACTGTAACAAGATGTTATATAAACGAGTTTTGAAAGTTCTAGAGTTAGAAATGGATTTAATTTGGGGTGGTAGTTCGTTCCAGGCTTCCACCTGTGAACGAAAGGCTGGTTTTATATATATCGAGCCTGGCCCATGGTAGCTGTAACAAACTGTTCCTCGTGTTTTGTCTTTGACTATCCAAAAATAACATACGAAGGTAAGATGGGGTTTTATGGTGAAGAATTGTATGCATAAGTATGCATCGATAAAATGTGAACTGTTTGTTTAGGTTTAGTAGTCGGATGGTTCTAAACTTTTCGTCGGTGGGAGAGGGACCAGGCACAGTTAACTTTACACCCCGACGATACAATGAGTTAAGTTTCTTTAAATGTACCTCACTGCATCCATCCCAGATAGTGGAGCAGTAATCACAGTGTGTCTTAATATGGGCATGGAGAAAGAGTCTTCTAGTGTCAGTGTTAACTATCTGACTTAGTTTTGATAGCAGGAATAGATTTTTAGATATCGTTTTGCATGTGTTTTCGATATGTGGTTCCGAGCTGAGCTGGTTATCTACTGCGACTCCAAGCAAACGATGTTTTTTAACTTGATCAAGGGTCTCAGAGTTCAGGTATAATGTTAAGGGCAGGAGACCACGTTGATGTTTTTGGCGTGAAGTAATCAACATACTCTTTGTCTTTTAGACACTAATTATCATATGATTATGTTGACACCAGCTTGAAACCTCATCAAGACTTTGCTGGAGAACTTCGTTTATTTATTTTTTTTTTTAGAGAGAGAGAGAGAGAGAGAGAGAGAGAGAGAGAGAGAGAGAGAGAGAGAGAGAGAGAGAGAGAGAGAGAGAGAGCAACTGATCATGTTTTGGCGGCTAGAAAGTACATTTTCGCAATTCCCATCAAATCTTATATTTTTCTCATGGTCTTATATTTTTCTCCAAAGATATTTTTTCTCCATTTCTCAAACCAAAAAATATTAAGGGGTGGGGGAGGGGTGGGGGGGGGGGCATGGGATACTTTGCTCTCCCCCCCCCCATCCCCCCGCCCCCGCCCCCCGCCCCCCCCCCCCCGCCCATATTATTTTCCGAAGCCACTGCTCTCTTCACACCATCCCCACCCCGCAACCCCAGCCCTTCCCACTTAGTGCCGTCCTACGATAACACAAGGGCTCACGAGGATCTCTGCATCTCACAGGAAGACATCAGCCCCATTGACCTTTCTGTGCTGTTCTGTGATTTTGGACCGTACGACTTTGTTGTAAGGTCCAAAATCACAGACCACCGAACATTTATTATGTGAAACAATGAATTGTGAAATTTCCATCAAAATCAACAGCTAGAGCTCAGAGCATTCCTCGCCATTGACCCAACTAACCCATTCACTGTCAAGAGAAATGGAACGGCACCCTAGTTTGCAAGAGGCATAGATCCTCATGAGCCCCCGCAATTGCGGGGGCTCATGAGGATCTATGCCTCTGCTCACACAGGGGGTTAAAAGGTATGACGTCATAAGAGACGCAAATACACTCTGTGATTGCTAGGTTCCAATTTATTTTTTTCATATTTAAATTTTTTTCTCTGTCTGTTGGGAAAAATGTCTGTTTGATAAGGTCATCTCGCCTGCAGTAATAATTTGTGTATACAGTAGAAGCTGTTTTGTGCAACCACCTTTAATGCAAGAAGAAACTTAATGACAGGTGTTCTCCTTCTCTCGCTCTCAGTTTTGAAAGGTGACAGTGCCACCTGTCATTAAAGACCATCATTTAGGTGGCTGCATCCACCTAAATGGTGGTCTATAATGACAGGTGATCTCTCATACGGGTGGTCGCTCAAAACGGGTCTTGCTGTACATGTAATGAGCAAAGAGGCGTTTTGGAGGAGAGCCTGCTATGCGTGGCAGCACAGGCGAAGGAAACCTACTCGATTTACGTCCTTTGACCGCGGCGGTTCCGAGCCCGATCCCGACAAATGCTTACAACCGCTATCATCTGACTTAACTCGAGTTGGTTTCTTTGTCTTTGTGGCGAAGAGGATAGGCGTGATGGTGAGGATAAGGGATGGGTGGGGCGGAGGGGGGGGGGTTGAATCAGGTAGGATTATTATGATGATAATAATGACGATGATTGATGATATGATTAACCCATTAACCAGGAGATGGATCGATCATGACAATTCAAGAATAGTGCCAGATTAGCTTGGCGCCTGATGGCGCCAAGCTAATCTGGCACCACCCTTGGACTATCATGGTCGATACATGTCGTGCAATTGGCACATAATCATTAGTTGACATCTCCAACATTTGGGAAATCTGCCTCGGGGTTAAATGGGTTAAGTGTGTGTGTGTGTGTGTGTGCGTGTGTGCGTGCGTGCGTGCGCCTAAACTTGCAATCGGGTTCTTCGCCGCGGCAATGAATGCAATACGTGACGATTTGGTTGTTCAAGAGACTACCAATGGAGCGGGTATTGTCTACTTCATGGTCAAATCATCTGAGTGCATCAGCACTGCACAGAAAACGAGCCAGGCAAATCGATAAATGCGACGCAAGCCGAAAAGCCGTGTGGAACTTGATAGTTTTGTTTTTCAATAGATGGATTTTTCCCTCCCTTTCTATCTCCAAGCTGCACTGTCAAGGCAAAAGACAGCAAGTCCATTTTTCGGTGAAAAGCGAGATTTTCATTGCATGGCAATGAAAATCTCGCTTTTCACAAAAATGGACCTGCTGTCTTTCGTCGACACACGGCAGAAAGACTACCCCACCCCCTCCCCCCTCCCTCCCCCCCTCCCCCTTCCGCGTAGAATATACGTGCAGATTTTCATAGCCACCGTTCCGCCGGTGCTATGCGGCAAAATGACCCTTACGCCAAGTAGAGCCGGGGTCATTTTGGCGTGACAAACTGACTTGCTCAGTGTGTAACGCAAAAGAGATCCCCAGTCCATCAGATCATTGGGATGTACTACTCTGGCGTGTTACACCGATACGCTCTCTTCCTCATCCCAGTTTGCAGGCTGTAATTTGGATTCCGTACTGGTATTGCTGTCGTTGCTTTCCAGGGATGAACACTCCCAGGGGCAGCAGCAGGGTGAAAGGATTGCGTGGGTGACCTCTGTTTACAACCCCACCGCGCAGGTGGCCGCAATCCGACTTCGGTGGGGTTTACGCTGCGTGTGTGGCTGCTTTTAACCCATTTAACCCCGGGACCCTGCAGCAGGAGATGGATTGATCATGATAATTCTACGGTAGTGCCAGATGAGCTTGGCGCCTTCAGGCGCCTAGTTCATCTGGCACTACCCTTGAATTATCATGATCAATCCATCTCCTACAACCGAGTCTTTAGGCAACACCTCCACAATTTGAGAAATGGGACCTTGGGGCTAAAAGGGTTAACTACCTTACCATATAGATGGCCACACTCCGACTTCAGAGGAGACTTATTTTTAAAATCTCGAATTCCAGAGAACGAAAGTTGTTATGCTCTGACCATGGCTGAAAATAATCCGCACATAACATTGCTAGTATAGCAACAATTACTGTAAGCCAGACACCCCCCCCCCCCTACCCTCCTCCCCCCCCCCCACCCCCACCCTTTCCCCCCTCCTCCCCCCCCCCCCTGCCACCCCCCCCCCCCCCAAAAAAAAAAAAAAAAAAAAAAAAAGTGACTGTCCAGCGTGTAAACTACAACATCCCGACGAAAAAAGAAACATGCTCAGAAAAGACAGTTACAACACAATTGTCTTTTCTAAGCGTGTTTTTTACTTCGTTGGCATGCTTTCAACGGTAGCCACAGCCTGAGTTGTATTGGCTGAAATCAGCTATGACCTGACGGCAGACTTAGCCAGACTGCTGAGCGGGAAAATCCGTCTGCATCCAAGTTGTGAGTTCTTCTCCAAAGCGCCAAGCTAGCCTGGCACTTGCCTGTGAATTATCACGTGAAGTGACCCGTTCATGAGAGAGACTGAGCGTAATAGTTCAAGGGTGGTGCCAGAATAGCTATTCTGGCACCACCCTTGAATCATCATTGTCCAGGCCCCGAATTATTCTGGCAGCACCCTTCAACTGTCATAGTCAGTCTGTGTCTTGATGCAGTGCAAGTTCCTGTTGCAGCGGGGTTGTTTTTTTTTTTTAACCCCGTTACCACCCTTGATTATTGTGTTTGTGTTTGTTTTTGTTTGTTTGTTGTTGTTGTTTTGTTTTGTTTTGTTTTTAATTGTTTTTTTTTTCGATCGCTGTATATTCAAAGTCAAAGATCCCCAGCCGTCCAAAGGAACTTAAATCCAAAGTGGTTTAAGCAAGAGGTTTAGATCCTCATGAGCCTCCGAAACTGCGGGTGCTCATGAGGATCTAAACCTTTTGCCGCCAGAAAGGTCAGCGGTGTTCAACTTTTCTCGGCAGAGTCGGATGTTACTGAGTATAACACCAAAAGAAAGACGGTATTATATTGAATATTAAAATACCGTCTTTAATTTAACACTAACACTGAACATGCGTAGGTGCACTGACGTAGTTATGTACGTCATTGACGAACGCACAGTGTCAGAACTGCATTTTAATTAAAAATGTGTAGGCGAACTGACGTTCTTATTACCTACGTCATTAGCGAACACGCAGCGTCACGTTAACACATTCAGCCCGAGGACCGAAATCCACAAATTTTGAAGTTGCCCTCTGAAGGACTGTATTACGATTCTAGAGACAGATCGAGCATGATAGTTCAAGGGTGGTGCCTATGGGCGCCAAGCTATTCTGACACCACCCTTGAACTATCATGCTGGCCGGATCCATGTCTTGCTGTGGTGTGTCAGGGCTGAATGAGTTAAGTAACTTTCGTACGATACGCGTAGGCGTAATCACAGCAGGTGTCACAGGCATTGGATGATCGATGAGTATAACCTCTGTAACACGGGTAGTAGGAAATAGCACGGATGTGCTATTTCCTACTAGCCGTGTTACAGAGGTTATAGAGGTGATGAACGATGATGCCGGCAAAGATCATCCCATGCTTGTGATAGGCAGTGACCTTTTCCAGTCCCGGAAAGAAATCTGTCGTGATTTGACAAAACCCATTATGTCTTTTTTTTTGTTGTTGTTGAGAAAAGCGACATTTTCATTGTTATGCGGGTCGTTTTAGCATGTAAGCTTACAATTTATGTGAGATAACGAGGGGGCCGGGGTGGGTTGGGGGGGGGGGGGGTTGGGGAGGAGAGGGTGGAATAAAGTTGCACTAATGACACTGGTTTTCATGATATTCTGCGCTAAACGACTGCAGTGTGTAACAGACCATTTTGATTCGTTGAACGGGACAAATTTTATTTTGAGTCTGGAAGCGTAAATTTTTCTAACACTCTATGACATTTGACCCAACCCAAACCCCCACCCCCACAACTCTACCCCCACGGTCTCCTTGACACACACGGCACACAATTACTACCCATCACCATCCATCCCCCGTGCTACAAGCACCCGGACTGACAGTCTGAAAGTTCACACAACTCTATACGAATAATACGCTGTCTACCGTTTAAATTTCGGTGTTGGGGTAGAATGAGTTAAATGAGTTAATAACCGATGTCACTTATTCAGTCTGTTATGGACGGACAGATATAGTACACATACCAAGGGGGACGACTAGGACAGATATAGTACACATACCAAGGGGGACGACTAGGACAGATATAGTGCACATACCAAGGGGAACAACTATGACAGATATAGGAATCGCCTCGACAAAAAGCGCTACCGACACCCAAA
The DNA here is from genome assembly GCA_036245525.1 of Semisulcospira habei. Classification (NCBI taxonomy): domain Eukaryota; kingdom Metazoa; phylum Mollusca; class Gastropoda; family Semisulcospiridae; genus Semisulcospira; species Semisulcospira habei. Next base: position 182,754,446 of record BTPG01000004.1, read on the forward strand.
GGGTTAACAAATGGCCGAAATGCACAACTGGCTGACTTGTAGACATCAGCCCCACGGCTTTGTACGCGATTACTTACCCCATGCAGACTGATCATTATAGTTTTGCATAATAATAATAACATCAGCACTGTCCATTACAGCATGCACGGCATCATTCGTAATAGCATCATCAGCATTACGCATGCCACCATTACTCGGAGTAACACCACAGGGGCGGATCAGTTATACCTCCAGGGGTCGTGGGAAAGGGCGGGAGTTCCAACTTTTTGACTGGGACATTCAACCTGAGAAAGATGGCGAAGGTTTAGAGGGCAGACCTTGCTTCCCACAGACCGAAAAATTGAAAAGCTGGGGAGGGTTGGGGGGGGGGATGGAGAGTTTGGGGGGGGGGGGGGAAGGTTGATTGATTGATTGTACATTGCTTAACGTCCCGACAGCAACAAGACTTTCTCAGGACGTGCCGGCACTGCTTATGAAAAAAAAAAAATTGAATGTATGTCGCCAGCCGGTCTAATACGTTAAATAAACCTACGACATTGGGCCTAAATAAAGCTAAGACCATTTAGCAACACACATCCAATATCAAGAGCTACAGGCAGCGCAGACAGTAGGGAGAGTTTTAGAAAGGCAAATACAGGTGAATGGACCAAGGGTAGACAGAAACACATGCCCCAGAATAGAAGGGAAACCCACCCTGTGGGGCTGACCAGGGTGACCCTGGGAAATAAAAAGTAGTTAACCCCACCCAAGTCCCCCAGGGCAGACCCGGGTGGGGGTGGGGGGGGGGGGAGGGGGAGGTTGCGTGTATGAAGGGGGGGGGGGTAGGGGGCGGGTAGACGCGTGTGCGACAATCTCTCGCAGTTTCTCACCGCCAGTCAAAATTTTTAAAAAGTGGGAGTCGTGGCGGGGGGGGGGGGGGGGGCTGTCTGTGCGACACTATGCCACTATTTACAAGATTAATTTTACAAGGATAAGTAGGCGACTTACATATAAAAAAATTTTATTGGGAGGGAGGGCGGGCACGCCCCCCCCCCTTCCCTCTCCAAGATCCGCGCCTGCAACATCATCATCACCTAATAACACCATCAGCATTATGCATAATAACATCGTCGACATCTGTCATAATGGCGCCATAAATATCGTTCATAACAGCGTCATCAGCATGATTCTTAACCCTTTCGATGTCGGTAGTGGCTTCAGTCGACAAAAACCGCTACCCGACACCCAAAGGGTTAATAACACCATCAGCGTTTTGTTATAGGCAATGACTGCTATGGATCCACAAACGGCTGCGGGGACATGCTGCAGTGATCGAGGGGATCAAGCAACACCGTCCCCTGAGCCCTTATTATAAATGAGGCTCAGCCTACTGTCTTTCCTTACTATCAAGGGTCTCCACCTGCTGTCTTTGACCTAACTCCTATTTAGGAATAACTCTTATGACGCGCGGAAGACGAGCTAAAGGGTCTTGCAAAGCCTAGTGTTCTGAGAAATACGCCAAGGACGTCAAGGACTGTGCCGGATTAGTTTTGTCACCAAGTGTGTAATATATACTGATCAACAAAAGAAACGCGAAGTAGCCCCTTCAAATCACATTAAATCCAACATTAGAAAGTTGATTTCGGACAAACCATACAAGGGATGTTATCGACATTTTAGGAATGAAATCATGGACACCAGCTTAATCAGTGTGGAAGTTTCTGTATTTGGAGCAAGCATGGCACAGCACAAAGTCAATATGGCGTGTGACCCCCCATTGGCGTTGATGACGGCTTGGCAGTTCGGCACATAGAGTGCATCAGGCGGTTGACAGCTGCCCTGGGGATGTTGTTCCAGGCCTGGACAATGGTATTCTCCAGTTCTGCGGCTGTCGTTGGTCTGGGGCGTACAGCGTTGACCTCCCTTTGCAGTTGGTCCCGGAGATGTTCGATGAGATTGAGGTCCGGGCTGAGGGCAGGCCAGGGCATGACTGGGATGTTGTGCTGCTGGAAGAAGTGCTGGGTGATAGGTGCATTGTTCTCCAGCACACAGCCATCAGCACAGCGTTCACACCTTCTCCGCCACACTCGTATGCGCCCATCTGCATAGCTGATGCAGTAGCTGCTCTCATCCGTGAACAGGACGTTCTGCCACTGTCGCCAGGTCCAGTCGACATGAGCCTGTGACCACTGTAGGCGTGCACGGCGATGACGGTCAGTAAGAACAGGTCCACGGGCTGGACGGCGGTTGTGTAGATTATGCTCCTCTAGCCGTCGTCGCACTGTATGGCCACTGATGGTACCTGGTGGTTGCTGATAACTTCTCTTGCTGTTTCCTCGGCCGGCTGAAAGCGATTTCGCACGTGAACCCGGAAAATGTGGCGATCTTGCCGTGGAGTTGTCACACGTGGTCGTCCGCTTCGGGGAGCGTCAGCAGAAGACCCGTTGGCATGATAGCGTTGCTGCAGCCCGTAAATGGTCGAAATGTGAAATCTAAAGGCCACTGCCACAGCTTGTGGATCTTCTCCAGCTTCCAAACGCCCAAGAGCTCGTTTTCGTAGGGGAGCACTAAGTCTTGGCATGGTTGATGTGGCAACGGCAAAAGTGACAGAAGGCGTAACACTGCTGATTTTTTATTGCCTTGTATTGCTGAACACAGTTCACATGACCCAACTATCGCTCTGCAGTGTATGCACGTGCGTGGAAAGCATACGCCGTGCGTCCTAACCAATACGGATGCCTCGCGCACAGGGAGGGTAACACGGTTACTACAGTACGGTGACTGCATGCTTACATGCTGTTGCTCGTACACTGGCTATCAAAAATAGCGTAACTTGTATTTTGGTGGATTTATCATACAAATACAACATACACTCGAATTTCGCGTTTCTTTTGTTGATCAGTATATAATAATACGGAAAGCACTCATCGCTGGACAAACGAACAGTTAGATCCTTTGACCTCTCCCTTATGGCACCCATTGGTAAGTGTATTGTAGTTCGCCGGTAGCGTTTGATTCATATCACCTTTGGCTTGTGATTCGTATACAGTCACTGAACCCATATTAGTGGTCGATCTGCCTCCCGCGACTAAAGTCTCCAAGAACAACTGATTTACCCCCTTATTGCCGAGACAAAAAAAAAAATTGAACACAATTCAACTGCAAGAGACGTAGATCCTCATTAATCTCCTATGCAGACCCAGACCAGTTGCATCATACCTGGCAAGGACTCGCCAGAAAGCGTGGGGTTTCCCCGTGCTTTTTACATGTATACGTCACATGTCGCGCGCATGTGACTGACTAGGCCACAGGTAGTGCAGGGAAAAAAATGCCACGCGCAGAGAATGTTTTTCTACCTTCTCAAAACTTAGCCCACTGTAAACACATTTAATCTGAATAACTCTATTCATGAGTAATGTTTGGATGAGGAAAAAAAAAAGGCTTCGCTTTGACTTCCGGGTCCTACGTCAGTTTCCCCAAGAGTCATTCTACGTTTACTAATCGCATAGAGGTGCATACGGGAACGCAGGTACTAGGTTGAGATCTTCATTGCCCCGCAGTTTCGAGGATCATGTGGATCTATGTCGCTTGCTGACACTAATGTGTATCCACGTTCCTTGGTGGGATCGGGATCTGCTTTAGTGTTGAATTAACCCTTTGTCTGTCGCCAGCGCTTTTAGTCGCGATGATTGTTTCAATGGTTTTAGTTGCGATGATTCCTGCAGGTATCATCGCGACTAAAACCGCTACCGACAGCCCCGGCAAAGGGTTAATAAAAATTTCAGAAACACAATCTGCGTCCACTGCCGGTGAAGGGGTGAACCCATTCCCTGCCACTGGACGGATATTTTAGTTCTGAAGTCTTCGTCCACTCAACTACCAAAAGCCACAACCGTTCGAGGATCATGAATACAGATTGGTCTCAACAAGAGGCATAGATCCTCATGAGCCCCCGCATTGGTGGGGGGGGGGGGGGCTCTTGATGATATATGTCTCTTGCAGTTGGATTTTTCCTCAGCAGTGAAGGGGTTAAATTGCTGTAATGTTATAATATATGACCAGACCTTTGCTTTCAAATGTCTTCAAAGTAAGAAATGCTAGCAGACGACAATGTGCAAATGCCATAGAGCAATTTCGGTGTCGTAAACGAAAATTCTAGGTCAGCAGGCTTGGGGGCTGATCTTATGGTCTAGGACAGTAAGATCAAAATCTCAGACCAGCGCACGATCTTCGATTTCAAAGTGGTGCAAGCAGACGATAGTACAATGTGTGCCATGTCGGTTCGCTACAGTGAAAGATAATGTGTCACAGTGGTGGCCTGTGATTTTGGACCTTACGGCCTAAAGCCGTGAGGTCTAAAATCTAAGACCACCCCGACAATCTTTTGTCTTCGATTCTAGGTCGGCCAGCCGTGCGATGGCCTTAGTTGCCTGCTCGGCCGTTAAACCCAAATAACTAACTAACTCACTCTAGGTCGGCGCATCGATCCAGCCAGAGAGATTCG
>BTPG01000004.1:182763928-182813928 GCA_036245525.1 Semisulcospira habei
GACATCCAGTTTCAATATGCTTGGATGCTCTCTTAGACGCCTACTGAATGAAGCACTTCCCTTATTTTAAAGTTTGTAAGTACGCAAACTCCGGAGATTTTCGTGTTTACATACATACGCACGCACACACATACGGCGCTTCGCGCCAAAAGTACGTTCCACAGCGAGGTTTGCGTAACTAGACATGACGCCCGTTATTTTTATCTTGTTACTTCAATATCTATGAAGTCATCTGCATGCTAATGAAAGCGCCCCACGCAAATCGTCCTAAAAAGCCTCTCCTATAAATAGAAGAGACTTAAAAACGCAACACCAAGAATGGCAACGCCCTTAAGGATCACGTGCATGACCGACCCGTATAAATAATCTGACCCTTGTGACTGTTACGATTGTGGTTGCGTTATCCTGTGAGAGCGTACATGTGTTATTCGTAGGTAACGATCCGATGTTTATTTGAGCTGTCACGGTTACGATTCACGTGCCTGTTTAGTAAGATTTTCTTTTGTTCGTGAGTAGAGCCGTTTTCGTTTTGTTTAGTCCGGTGCGTTCTGGAAAGGTCGCACTGTCTAGTGGCCTCGTAAGTGTCACGTCGGTTAGTTGGCATCGCAACATTTTCGCTACTTTTTGTTTTCCTGTGCGCGTATATTGAGCAGCCTTTATTTTGTTTTGGGAATGTTCTCGTACCTTTTTTAGCTACCATGGAACACGGTGATAGGGATACCATACTTAGTTTATGTGACTTGATTATACGCTAGAATTTAGAGCTGAAGTAAGCAGCCGAGTTTTTGTAGCCTGTTATGGTTTTTTTGGAAAGTTTATGTTAATGAGCTTCGGCTGCGTGTTTCGTTCTGATTGGTTGAGTTGTATGATTTCCGTAGAAGATTCTGGAATTTGATAGTATATATAAGGAGGGCGCTGGGAAAGCCCGTTCGTACATTGTCTTGCTTTGTCAGTTGTAGAGACACGTAGTTTAGTGCGAGAGACGCTGTGTATGAGAAACTTTGTGTCGCAGTGTGGACATAGTAGAAGAGACTTTGTATCAGTAGTTTGTGCATTTGAAAGTGCATTACTGTGTGGATATCGCATCGCTGAATTAAATATTGTTGGAACTGTTACTCCAGTATTGTCTACATCCTTAAGCCACGTGTGACGGATTGCAGCTGAACGAGGTTTATTTTAAAGAACTCTACGTGTGTGTGTCCGGTGTGTTTATCATACTTCGACTAAAACTCCACCATGTAACATTTTGGCGACCCCGACGAGACCTCTTCAGTTGGTTCAGTGGAAAGGGTAGCAGGAGAAAACAGCCAGCAGTGAAAAGCAGAGATGGCGACATCCGAGATGGAGACATTCCTGAAAATTGGAAAGGAATGTGGACTCGAAGGGGCTCAATTCCTCGAGTTTGTAAAGGAGAGAGAAGAGAAAGAAGAAAAGAAACGAGAGAAAGAAGAAAAGGAGAGATTGGAGAGAGAAGAAAAAGAAGAAAAGAAACGAGAGAAAGAAGAAAAGGAGAGACTGGAGAGAGAAGAAAGAGCCAAAGAGTGTGAAATTAGGAAACTCGAAATTCAAGCAGAAGAGGCGGAGAGGCAGCGACAACACGAAATTCATCTGAAGCAGATGGAGATAGAGGCACAGAGCCAGAGAACTAATGAAGCAACAGCATTAGCGAGCAGAGAACAAACAGCCCGTGCGCCAAAACTTCCACCTTTCATTGAAAATTCAGATAAGATGGACGCTTATCTGGAGCGATTCGAGCGCTTCGCACATAGCAACAATTGGAAACAAGAGACTTGGGCTATTAAACTGAGCGCACTACTAACTGGCAAAGCGCTTGAATTTTACATTGCCAAGAGAAGAAGCCGAAGATTATACACAGTTGAAAGCCGCCCTGTTGAGACAGTACGACTTCACTGAAGAGGGTTACAGGCGACGATTTCGGAACTGCAAGCCTGAAGAAGGAGAAACACCCGGTCTATTCATTGAGAGAATTAGAAGCTACCTGGAGAAATGGATAGAGCTGGCTGGTTTAAACAGAGAGTACCAAGACTTGTGTGACCTCATCATCAAAGAACAAGTTTTCAGCGCATGTTCTAAGGACCTGGCCGCCCACCTCAGAGAGCAAAAAGACCAGTCACTAAAGGCCCTGGCCGACTTCGCTCAAAGATACCTTGACGCTCACAACATGAAGTTCGGGTCCAGTAAGCCACAGCGTGTGTCTGCACCAGCAGAGGAAATCCACAATGTCAGAGACACCCCGAGATACAAGCCGGTGGAGAACCTGACATGTTTTCTCTGTGAAAAGAAAGGTCACAAAGCGATACGGTGTCCTTCTAAAGATGTTCCCCGAGACAACATCAGAAGATCCAACCAAGATCGTGGGATAGCAGGCAGAAGCAGTACCACGTCTCAACACAGAGCTGCCGCTGTATTAGCCAATGACTTTGAATCCAGAGAAAAGCGAGTTACACCAGAGCTGATCGAATCTTTCAGAAAGAATGGACGCATCCCAGTAGGAGATGGAGCTACATTTTTACCAGTCTCAAACATCGCGCTGCCTGAGAATGAAGTGCCGAACATGCCGGTGGTGTCAGGACTCGTTGGCGACACACCAGTGAGAGTGTTGAGAGACTCTGGTTGTAGCTGCATCATCGTGAGAGAGGACCTAGTAGCTGAAGACCAGAAGCTACAGGAGTGGACCACCCTCATTTTGGCTGACGGAACTGTAAGGATTATCCCCCTTGCCAAAGTCAGTGTCGACACCCCATACTTGACAGGAGAGGTGAAGGCGTTGTGCGTAAAGACGCCAGTCTACGACCTCATCATCGGAAACATTGATGGTGCCAGAAACGCAGACGATCCAGATCCAGAGTGGAGACCTGAAATATGTTCTGTTACCACGAGAAGTCAAGCAAAGAAGAGTCACCAGACCATCCCTCTAAAAGTGGCGGACAACACGGAAGCAGCAGTGGTGAATAAAGAAAGGCTGGTGGAGCTACAGAGAGCCGACACCACGCTTGACAAGTTCCGAGGTCAGACCGAGCCCGTAACGCGTAAGGGAAAAGAGATAACCTTCGAGACCAGAAAAGATATCTTGTACCGGATATTCGACAGCAATGGAGATAAACCTTTTGCGTCAAGTAGTAGTTCCTGAACCTTTGAGAATGCAGGTGATGAAATTGGCACATGATTCCATATTGGGAGGACATATTTGGGGATCAACAAGACGCTCGATAGAATCCGAGCCGTCTTCTACTGGCCTGATATGGGAGGCGACGTCACCCGATTCTGCAGATCGTGCGACATATGCCAGAAGACAATCTCCAAGGGAAAAGTGCCCAAGGTTCCTCTAGAGAGAATGCCATTGATCGATATGCCTTTCAAGCGGGTAGCTGTTGACCTTGTGGGGCCAATATCTCCTCCGAGTGAAGATGGTCATCGTTACATTTTGACCCTGGTGGACTACGCTACACGTTATCCTGAAGCCATACCATTGAAAAAGATCGACACTCCAACAGTAGCAGAGGCGCTCGTCGACATGTTCAGCCGTTTAGGAATTCCTGAAGAGATCCTGAGTGACCTAGGAACTCAGTTCGTCTCAGACTGCATGGAGGAAGTCAACCGGCTATTGAGCATCCGACATCTTACTACCACCCCTTATCACCCCATGTGTAATGGGCTGGTCTTAAAAAGTTTAATGGCACTTTGAAGGCTATGTTGAAGAAACTGCGCTGAGCAGCCAAGGTTGTAGCATAGATACATCAATGCCTTGCTCTTCGCATACCGTGAAGTTCCTCAGGATTCGACAGGGTTTTCCCCTTTTGAATTACTGTACGGTAGGACTGTAAAGGGGCCCATGCACATCCTGAAGGAGCTGTGGACCAAGGATATCGACGCACCTGAGGTGAAAATCAGCTACCAGTACGTCTTCGACCTGAGGGAGAAGCTGGAAAATACCCTCAGGATGGCTCGAGAAGAACTACGGAAGGCGCAGAACAAGGGGAAGCATTACTATGATCGTAAGGCAAAACCTCGACGATTCCAGCCAGGTGACCAAGCATTGGTTCTTCTTCCTACCGACAACAAACTTCTGATGCAGTGGAAGGGACCATACGTTGTCGACACGGTGGTTGGCATCAACGACTACAGAGTCAAGGTCAACAACAAGGTGAAAACTTACCATGCTAATTTGCTGAAGAAGTATATTGCGAGAGGTCGTCAAGACAAAACACAAATGGCCGCATCGGTGCGTCTTGCTGATGACGAAAGACTAGACGACGAGAACCTGTTTGACCTTAATAAACTCCGACACAAAGAGGATGTAGAAGATATCCAGTTCGGTCAGAATCTGACCCAGACTCAACGTGAAGAACTGTGCGTCCTGACTCGAGAGTTTGAGCATCGGTTTACACTTGACCAGTGACTTTTGAACTGTGAACTGTAACTTATGATTTGGTGATGTTCCTGAAACATACTTTGACATTATTTTTAGTTTAATCGAAGATTCGCAGAATTTTGGAGCAGATTATCTGAGCAGAGCAGTTTGAATGAACATTTCTGTGTCCAGAACGTTTTGTATGAAACATTTCAATGCTCAGGACTGTTTACAGGAACTGTGAGACGTTTATTTTAATTTGATTTTTGATGTGAAATTATTTTTGTTTAGGGTTTTGTATAAGTTTACACAGCCACAACCGTATTTTTGAAATTTGAGAAGAAATTTTTGTGAAATTTCATTCTTAAGAGGGGGGTAATGTTACGATTGTGGTTGTGTTATCCTGTGAGAGCGTACATGTGTTATTCGTAGGTAACGATCCGATGTTTATTTGAGCTGTCACGGTTACGATTCACGTGCCTGTTTAGTAAGATTTTCTTTTGTTCGTGAGTAGAGCCGTTTTCGTTTTGTTTAGTCCGGTGCGTTCTGGAAAGGTCGCACTGTCTAGTGGCCTCGTAAGTGTCACGTCGGTTAGTTGGCATCGCAACATTTTCGCTACTTTTTGTTTTCCTGTGCGCGTGTATTGAGCAGCCTTTATTTTGTTTTGGGAATGTTCTCGTACCTTTTTGAGCTATCATGAAACGTGGTGATAGGGATACCATACTTTTATGTGACTTGATTATACGCTAGAATTTAGAGCTGAAGTAAGCAGCCGAGTTTTTGTAGCCTGTTATAGTTTTTTTGGAAAGTTTATGTTAATGAGCTTCGGCTACGTGTTTCGTTCTGATTGGTTGAGTTGTATGATTTCCGTAGAAGATTCTGGAATTTGATAGTATATATAAGGAGGGCGCTGGGAAAGCCCGTTCGTACATTGTCTTGCTTTGTCAGTTGTAGAGACACGTAGTTTAGTGCGAGAGACGCTGTGTATGAGAAACTTTGTGTCGCAGTGTGGACATAGCAGAAGAGACTTTTTATCAGTAGTTTGTGCATTTGAAAGTGCATTACTGTGTGGATATTGCATCGCTGAATTAAATATTGTTGGAACTGTTACTCCAGTATTGTCTACATCCTTAAGCCACGTGTGACGGATTGCAGCTGAACGAGGTTTATTTTAACTCATTCTACCCCAGACACATCACAGCAAGATATAGATCGACCGTGATAGTTCAAGGGTGATGCCAGAATAGCTTGGCGCCTATAGGCGCCAAGCTATTCTGGCATCACCCTTGAACTATCATGGTCGATCTGTGTCCTGCACTACAAAGCAGTCTTCAGAGGACAACGGCAACATTTGGGGATTTCGGTGTTGGGGTAGAATGAGTTAAAGAACTCTACGTGTGTGTGTCCGGTGTCAGTGTTTATCATACTTCGACTAAAACTCCACCACGTAACAGTGACCTTGACCTTTCCGACAGGTCACTCACTAATGCGGCATATAAATTTCGACCCAGAAAAATTCTGATATGATAAAAAACAAAAAAATACCTTCCCGTACGGCCCCGCGAAAGCTTGTAATAGCAACAACCACGACCCGACGACAGTCGTCACCAAAACCTCCGCGGAGGTTCTACAAGAGCCGCGAGCTCTATCATCAACAACACTGCAGCTGCAAGAACGTCGAAACCACACGACGTCTGGTGCCAAAGTGCGCTTCACGAGGTGAATGATCCCGTGCAAAATGGTGCGCCTAGGTGCATAACGCTGCACATGTGCTTCACGTACAGAACAAACGAGTGACAACACTATCTCCGCCGCAGCGGTCACTTTATTGAACTCCAGCTACTATACACACAGGTTCCTACTATACTGACGAGCAAAAGAAATGCGACATTTGTGGAATCCACAAATGTCGCATCTTTTGCTCGTCATTATACTATAACACAGGCTCCTACTAGTGAGAAAAGCGGGCCGTGACATCGTCAGGTATCTCTGTGCCAAGTTTGGGTTTGAAGATGCGAATAGTTCTTGAGAAAAAACATCTTTTGTCAACATTTTTCTACTTTATTATCCATTTCTTGATATCTTGTGACCCGGCCCTTGGCCTTTCCGAGGGGTCAACTAAATTAGTATGCATATAAAGGTCTTACCATCAGGTATATTTGTACCAAGTTTTGGTTTGAAGTTGTGAATAGTATTTGAGATTTTTTTTCAATATGGCTGCTCTTTGTTTACCTATTTCATGATCCCCTTTGACCTTGACCTTTGTGAGAGGTCACTGTAATTGGTATGTATAGAAAGGTCTTGCCACAAGGTATCCTTGGTCCAAGTTTGAAGATTGTGGTTTGAATAGACTCTGAGAAATTGCCAACGTAAAAGTTTACCGCGGACGACGGCGGACGGACGACGGACCATGGACGAACGACCACTGGCCCATAACATAGACTCACTATTGAAACCGCGCGTGAGCCAAAAACAATATTAACAACAGCAACAAAAACAACAAAAAAGAAACAAATCTCGGCGAAAAATATTCTTATCAAGACGAAAAGATTTCAAACTTAATCCTTTCCGGAGGAAGGCAGCCTCCAAGAACTTGGCGCTGGCTACACCCTCTACTGGTCAGGCAGGCCTGCATCAGAAAGACGGCTCTCAGGCGTGGGCTTCATGGTGAAGACCCCCATTGCGACTAAGTTGGAAAACCTACCAACGGGTCACTCCGACCGCATCATGTCCATGCGCCTCCCACTGAGACACCAGCAATACGTCACCCTTCTCAGTGTGTACTCCCCAACCCTCCTGGCAGAGCCTGCAGAAAAAGACAAGTTCTACTCTGACCTGCGCAGCCTCCTGCAGAGCACCCCTGCAGACGACAAAGTCATCATCCTTGGCGACTTCAACGCCAGAGTGGGCCAAGACTCTGAAGCCTGGAAAGGAGTCCTCGGCAAGCATGGCGTTGGGAACTGCAATGACAATGGTCGCCTACTGTTGGAGCTCTGTGCAGAGCAGCAACTTGTCATCACCAACACTACTTTCCAGCAAAAGGACAGTCGAAAGACCACCTGGATGCATCCTCGCTCCAAGCACTGGCACCTTATCGACTATGTCCTAGTGCGTCAGAGGGACCGCAGTGACGTCCTCCTCACCAGAGTGATGCCCAGCGCAGAGTGCCACACTGACCACCGCCTTGTTCGCTGCAAACTCAGGCTCCGCCTCAAGCTGAAACCCAAGAAAGGCCCCCCCCCCCCCCTCAAGAAAAAGCTTGATGTTGCCAGCCTTCAGCGTGACGAAAAGAAAGCTGCCCTTCAGGCCGATTTACAGCGCATGCTCAAAGACACAGTTGATCCAGCAGACTCCTCCCCTGAAACACTCTGGGAACAACTGAAAACTGCTATTGTAAAATCCTCTGTGGAAGTCTTGGGCTTTGCTAGAAAGAGGAACAAAGACTGGTTTGACGAAAACGATGTAGAGATCCAGGAACTTCTAGCAAAAAAAGAGCCGCCCACCAGGCCCACCTAGCCCAGCCTTCATGCCCTGTGAAGAAGTCTGCCTTCCGCCTCATCTGCAGCAGTCTCCAGCTCAAGCTTAGAGAGCTCCAGAACGAGTGGTGGTCCAGACTCGCACAGAGGACCCAGCTCTGCGCTGACAACGGTGACTACAGGGGCTTCTACGAAGCACTGAAAGCAGTGTATGGCCCTAGGCACCTGGTACAAAGTCCCCTGCGAAGCGCTGATGGACAGGCACTCCTCACAGATAATACCTCCATCTTGAACCGCTGGTCGGAATACTTTCAGGACCTCTTCGGCGCTGAGCGCACTGTTCAAGAAACAGTCATCCTCCAAATCCCACACCTTCCACTAAAGGTTGAATTGGACGAACCGCCCACCGCCGAAGAGACCCTCACAGCCATCCACCAGCTCAAGAGTGGCAAAGCAGCAGGCATTGACGGAATCCCGCCAGAGATCTGGAAACATGGAGGCCCAGCACTGCACAACAAGCTCCACGACCTCTTTCTCTGCTGCTGGGAAAAAGGAACACTACCAAAGGATCTCCGTGATGCAGTCATCATCACCCTGTACAAGAACAAAGGAGAGAAGTCTGCCTGCTCTAATTATCGTGGAATTACCCTGCTGTCCATTGCCGGGAAAATTCTCGCAAGGTTGCTCCTGAATCGGCTGGTACCTGCCATCGCTGAAGACCACCTCCCAGAGGGCCAGTGTGGCTTGAGAGCCAACAGGAGTACCACCGACATGGTCTTTGTGCTGAGACAGCTTCAGGAGAAGTGCCGCGAGCAGAACAAAGGGCTGTACGTAACGTTTGTCGACCTAACAAAAGCATTTGACACTGTGAGCAGGCAAGGTATGTGGCAGATCCTGGAGCGACTGGGTTGTCCCCCAAAGTTCCTCAATATGATCGTCCAGCTCCACGAGGACCAGCAAGGCCAGGTCAGACTAAACAGTGACCTCTCAGAACCATTCCCCATTCGCAACGGCGTGAAGCAAGGCTGCGTGCTGGCACCGACCCTCTTCACCATCTTCTTCAGCATGATGTTGAAGCAGGCCACAGTGGACCTCGACGAAAACGACGCAGTGTACATCAGGAATCGTCTCGATGGCAGCCTGTTCAACCTCAGACGACTGCAGGCCCACACGAAAACCCTAGACCAACTGATTCGTGAGCTGCTCTTTGCTGATGACGCTGCCCTCGTTGCAAACACAGAGAGAGCCTTGCAGCGCATTACGTCCTGCTTCGCAGATGCCGCCCAGCTCTTTGGACTTGATGTCAGTCTGAAAAAGACAGAGGTCCTTCATCAGCCGGCACCCAAGGAAGAGCATCGCCCTCCCCACATCACCATCGGCGAGTCCGAACTGAAGTCTGTACACCAGTTTACCTACCTTGGCTGCATCATCACGTCAGACGCCAAGCTGGACAAGGAGCTGGACAACAGGCTGGCAAAAGCGAACAGTGCTTTCGGGCGACTATTCAAGCGAGTGTGGCACAATCAACAGCTGAAAAAAGGCACCAAGATCAGCGTGTACAGAGCTGTCGTCCTCACCACCCTGCTGTACGGTTTCGAGTCCTGGGCCCTCTACCGCAGCCAACTACGACTCCTCGAACGCTTTCACCAGCGCTGCCCTCAGCATTCACTGGAGTGACTATGTCACCAACGTCGAGGTCCTTGAACAGGCAGAAACTGTGAGCATCGAGGCTTTGCTGCTGCGGACACAGCTTCGCTGGGCGGGGCACGTCTCCAGGATGGAGGATCATCGCCTACCCAAGATCACTCTGTTCGGCGAGCTCGCCACTGGACACCGAGACAGAGGGGCACCAAAGAAGAGATACAAAGACGGTCTCAAGAAGTCACTTAGTGCCTGCTAAATCGACCACCGCCAGTGGTCTTCGCTTGCTGCGGACCGTGACACCTGGCGCTCCACCATTCACAAGGCAGCCGTCTCCTTTGAGGACTCTCGCAGAGCTAACCTTAAGGACAAGCGGCTCAGGAGAAAAAACAGAGTTGTCGTAACTCAGAACCCTGACCAGACCTTCCCCTGCAGCCACTGCGGTCGAACCTGCCTGTCCCGGATTGGCCTCCGCAGCCACGAAAATGCCTGCAGACGACGTGGGCAAGCCCTATAGAATCTTCGTTCGCGAAGTCAAGCTTCTCTCTCTCTCTCTCTCTCTCTCTCTCTCTCTCTCTCTCTCTCTCTCTCTCTCTCTCTCTCTCTCTCTCTCTCAGATGAATAAACAAGACCGGATGCGTAACGCCGTCGTGACAGATGACACGCAAGCCTGGAAGAGTTCGTGTTATTGAAATCATGTCCAAAAGTCTGTCACGGCAAGCGAACGCTTTGGAAATTGGAGTAAACAGATTTGTTCCCTGTCTGGACATTTGTCACAGCAGATGCGCAGAGTCTGAATGCATCGACATCAGTGTCATTTGTTCTTTTTGACCCCTTCGCTGCCGGAACATAACATGCAACACCCAACTGCAAGAAGAATAAATCCTCATGAGCCCCCGCAGTGGCGGGGGCTCATGAGGATCTATGCTTCTTGCTGAAACCATTTTGTATCCATGTTTCATGTAGTCCATAAGCTAGGAAGGTCTACCGTGCACCCCCCCCCCCCCCCCAGTACTCAATAAGATGGGTTTCAAAGTGTTCCTTAGTATGTCCTGAGATGTTTAAGCCATGTTCCCCGAAAATCCTTAGGAACACACCAGAGATATAGCCGATGGCGCAAGGGTACCCCCATTCACGCTCTTCGCAGGTGCTAAAATGAGGTTGAGAAACATTTTCCTCTAAATAAATCAGAATTCATTCCAGAAACCCAAATCAGGCAATATTATGTCAAGGCACACCTTCTGCTTCCTCTGCAAAAAAAAACAGAATGAAAAAATATTGAATCTCTGGTTCACAGTGAAGGTATTTGTGTACCCAGTAAACGACCATTTCCCGCGAAATCGCAAAAAAAAAAAGACAAAAATAATGTGTCAGATGCCTTCATACATTTTCTATAGCACTGACAGTCCATTTTCAGGTTTACATCATTAAAACAGGATGTCACAATTATTATAAACTTGACTAGGTGATGCTGCGATCACTGTGAGTGCCACAGTGGTTGATTTTGTATCCCTACCCCCAAGTTGTAAAAATACACAAAATTAATTAGAAAAAATTGCTTATTTTGACCTCTCTTTACCTATTAAGTTTCAATAATGTGAGCATAAAGTGCAAGAAAATAAGGAAAGTCGGCATCCTTTACGGTATGTTCATGGTGAATGATAGCTTTTTCCCATTTAAAATTGCCGAATTGGGAAACGTACGTTGTTTCTGATGCCCTCAGAAATTTTGTATACAACTGATAGGTCTTTTTTAGGTTTTATTGTTTAGGAAAGAGTACCACAGTTACTTCCAACCTGATTTTATGATGCTGTGATGCATTTAGGGGCCACAGTGGCTGAATCTGCTGCCCTACCCCCATTTTACCTGTACTCAAAGGAACGAAAAATGATCATAACAATTGCTCCTCTGATTAAATATGTTTGTTGCCAGTTTTCTTAACAAAATATGCATATTGAGCATAAACGTTTGTGATCATTTCATTAATTTCAATGTGACCCATCAATTTAATTGTAATTCTTTTTATTTAAGGCATGCTTAACAGGGGCTGCCGCTGAAGCTTCTATCGTCTGCACATTCAGCACTCTTGTCAAACTCGGGGAAGGTGTACCTCAAGGAGATGTTGTGTCTGATGCTGTTTTTGGTCTACATTAATGACATCAGTACAACAGTACCAAGGTTCGTCTCGAACATCCTCCATGCGGATGACTTTGCAGTGTGGAGCGCAGCAGAACATAAAGAAATAGCATCCTCCAGAATCCAGGATGCTGCCAATAGAGTCAGCAGCTGGACTGAAAGAGGCCACTCAAACTGAGCTAGACCATCTCTTTCAATCAGACGGAAGAGGTCACCTCAAAACTGGAGACCTTCGAGTACCAAAGACAGACAGGCCAACTTTACTGGCAACAAATAAATTACTGGATTCACGTGGAGGCCTCACATTGAATCCATGGAAGCTAGAGCTGCAAAAATTTTTAAAAGTCTCTGATGAAGAAACTGGTGGGGACCACATTGGCGCAAATTACAGCATCCTGGCACAAGCAAACACCTGCTCGGTCAGACCAGTTGTGCGGTACCAAGATACATCGACAACATGAAACACTGCCTGCAAAACCCAAAAAGCCAGGCTTGACGAGATGCAGAACATGGGTCATTCTCATGATGCAGTGACATTCTTAGAGCCATCTGGAGCACCCCAATTTAGGAAATAGAGGACATTGGAGCCACTGGAATGCAGAACAGCACACACGATGAAGAAACTTACTAAACACCGACAGCATGGGAGACTACAGGAGCAGACCAAGAACCGTCAGAAATGTCCAAATCTGAACCGCCCAAATCTGAACCGCCAACTGAAGGTCCTGCATAGGGCTAACACTGACGTCCTGGAACCAAGCCCAAAGATGTGTGAACAGCTCCCTTCAGATACCTGGACGTCTCGAAAGAGCCTTCAAGACAACATAAACAATGTTCCAGGACTCTTTGTCAAAGGTCGCGGCACTGCACAAAGCCATCTTGCTGGAGGTTGTGCACAAGCGCTACCCTCACAGCAGCTGTGATACCACACAAGATGCCGTGCGGAATGAAGGAAGTGGCGTGTACATCTGTTGTGCAGACCGCACTACTACCTCCCTCGCCTTACCAGCTGGTGGCAGCAGCTCCAACTATCGTACAGATCTGCAGGTGCTCAACACAGCAGTAGAGCACTAGCTAGGGAAAGGCAGCAGCTTGATCCACTGATCTCACCAGGAAGCTTCAAGATAGACTGGATGCCCTGTCCGCAAAATAGTGCTGCAGTGGATTCCAGTGCATTCTGGACTAGCTGGGAATGGAGACACTACAACAACAAAGTGATTGGCAAGCAGAATGGCGGCTGCAGCCCGTGGGCAGATGACATCAACAAGCTGAACAGGGAGAGCCAGGCCACAATCTTTCATCTACGCACTGATTAGTCTGGACTGGGTCCATACAGAAAAGCAGGAACGTTTCACAAACCCAAAATGAAGCCTGAAGGTTTAGACACTTTAATCAGATCACTCTGTATCAGCAATTATTTAAAGCTTCCGTGCCTAATGCAAATAAAAGAACGCTTAGCGAATGGCGGACTTCGGTAGAAGCATAAACAACCAATCAGAATGTTCGGCAGAAAGGCCATGCAGTCACTTTATTATCAGAGCTAAATATAGATCACTTGCAACAAGCGTCAGCATGATCGTTTGCAATGAAATAGTCACAAATTGGGGGAGAAAAAAAAAAGTAGACAAAAGTCTGCCAGCACGTTGTAATTTTTTACAAACTTTCACAGACTTTAAGGAAAAGGACTGAAATTGACAGACTTTCCAGGGCCATGAAAAAGTCTTGTCATTTTTTAACAACTTTCACCAATGTTCACAGACCGTAAGGACCCTGCTGGACTCACCTCGTGAGAATGGGTCATGCGGAAACAGCCCTATGCGAATTTGGCGTAGAAAATCAGTCTCCTTAGCACATTCTCCAAACATGTCCATACACAGAGAAGCGGTCTGCTGGCAGTTCTGACCAGAAGACACGCCCCTATACACCAAACTCTGAAAATATGCTGCCTAGCTCTTGACAGCTCACTTATTGGCAGCCAGAACAATATAAGATTTAAAGACGGCCATAAAAAATTGAACGTTGCAGAAGGTGGAAGTGGAGATCTCGTGGTCGACATGTGGAAACTAAGTATTTTTGATAACATTGTTTTGGCTATTAGGAACCATGAAACTTTATTACGCATTCATATTTACACATTTCTAGATGAAAATAAATCACAGGAAAAGGGGAGATCTTACTAGACCCGCCTTACGCTAGGTAAAATATCACCTAAAAGACTAGCCAGTTAAAAATAGTTACAATTAAATTGGTGGGTTACATTGAAATTAATGAATGATCACAACTTTGTATGCTCAATATGCATACTTTTTAAAAAAAAAACTGGCAACAAAAAAATATTTAAACAGAGGAGTATGACGTAAGCAATTTTTATGATTATTTTGCGTTACTTTGCATACAGGTAAAATGGGGGTAGGGCAGCAGATTCAGCCACTGTGGCCCCTAAATGCATCATAGCATCACAAAATCAGGTTGGGAGTAACTGTGGTACTCTATCCTAACCAATAAAACCTAACAAAGACCTATCGGTTGTATACAAAATTTCTGAGGGCACCGGAAACAACGTACATTTCCCAATTCGGCAATTTTAAATGGGAAAAAGTTATCATTCACCACGAATGTACCGTAAAAGATGCCGACTTTCCTTATTTTCTTGCACTTTATGCTCACATTATTGAAACTTAATAGGTAAAGAGAGGTCAAAATAAAATGGAATAACTTAAGCAATTTTTTCTAATTAATTTTGTGTATTTTTACAACTTGGGGGTAGGGATACAAAATCAACCACTGTGGCACTCACAGTGATCACAGCATCACCTAGTCAAGTTTATAATAATTGTGACATCCTGTTTTAATGATGTAAACCTGAAAATGGACAGTCAGTGCTATAGAAAATGTCTGAAGGCATCTGACACATTATTTTTGTCTTTTTTTGCGATTTCGCGGAAGTGGTCGTTTACTGGGTACACAAATACCTTCACTGTGAGCCAGAGATTCAATATTTTTCATTCTGTTTTTTTGCAGAGGATGCAGAAGGTGTGCCTTGACATAATATTGCCTGATTTGGGCTTCTGGAATAAATTCCGATTTATTTAGAGGAAAATGTTTCTCAACCTCATTTTAGCACCTGCGAAGAGCGTGAATGGGGGTACCCTTGCGCCATCGGCTATATCTCTGGTGTGTTTCTAAGGATTTTCGGGGAACATGGCTTAAACATCTCAGGACATACTAAGGAACACTTTGAAACCCATCTTATTGAGTACTGTGGGGGGGGGGGGGGGGGGGGGCGGGTGCACGGTAGATCTTCCTAGCTTGTGGACTAATGTTCCTTGGACGGTTTATGAGGAACAAACGTGTTAGCTATTTTGAGTCAAGTTGTTTGAACTGGTCATGACCTTTGACCCTCGAGGTAAAAGTGCTATTATCAGTACAGATATATTGAGCCGTATTGGCCTCCGCAGCCACGAAAATGCCTGCAGACGACGTGGGCAAGCCCTATAGAATCTTCGTTCGCGAAGTCAAGCTTCTCTCTCTCTCTCTCTCTCTCTCTCTCTCTCTCTCTCTCTCTCTCTCTCTCTCTCTCTCTCTCTCTCTCTCTCTCTCTCTCTCTCTCTCTCTCTCAAAATCAGTCAGTTCAAGAGCAGGTCTATCATAACTTGACTAGATGTTATACTTATGCCATAACGTATTATACATGCTTGTGTACAGTACGCCCGCCTGCCCCCCCCCCCCCCCCCAGCCCCACACACATACACATACACACACGCACACACACATATTACCACCGCCACCTCCTCCCTCGAATATAACAATAACTGTTTGAAATTCAACGTAAAGTCTTTCGTTTGTGCTGATCTATGGCCCCTTGGACCTTACGGTTTGGCGCTGTAAGATCCAAAACCACAGACCAGCACTCACCTATTACAAAACACTTGGCCGCCTCTGTCTATTAACCCTTTTCATTCTGATACACTACTGCTTGAAATTAATTTGACAGTACATGATAGTTTAAAGCGCGGTACCAGAATAGCTTGGCGCCTCAGTCAGACGCCAAGCTATTCTGGCACCACCCTTGAACTGAAATGGTTGATCTATCTCCGAATCCGCCTGTAAAGTAGCCGTCATAGGACAATAAGCCTTTTTTGTGTGTAAAAATCTGCCTCAGGATGTAATGGGTTAAGCAAATTCTTCATGCTCCTTTTGTAAGTCAGTAATACTTTGTTGGTGTGTATTTTGACGGAGAGTTGTTGAGTGTTGTAGTTGCCGTCGTTGCTCTTGTTGTAACTTGGCCAGGACGCGCGGGCCTGTATCGGTTTCTCCTTGTCACACATTATCTGCGTGGGGTCGACATAACCGACCTATATTTCAAAGGTCTGGCTGGCATAGCATAAGAAATAACAAGGCGGCCGTCTTGACCGCGTATGCGTACTTACATACAGCCATAGACTGCACAGCCTTTGTCTGCCTCTATATGAGGATGCAATGGCATGATTGGCATGATTCTCAGCTCGCAAGAGGCCTAGATTCGCATGGGCCCCTGCAGCCTTCGGCTGCAGCGGCCCATGCGAATCTATGTCTCTCAAAGTTGGATTGAGACTTTGTCAGTGGAATGGGAATCAAACTATAAGTAAAGAAAGTGAACGAGTAAGTATAGAGTGTCTGTCATCTGTGCTATTGTCTGTTCTTGTATAACTGTGGTCACGTAGCGGTCATGGTTTTGCATAAGGCACTTTTATGTAACACATGTTGTCTGATCAGCGGTAGCGAATCGAGAGAGGCAACCAGTGTGACACCAGTACTGTGATGAAACCAGGGTAAGCTATGGCTCCTGTATAGGTTATTCTGGTCGACGTCATCATTCGTTGGTAAAATTGCGTCATCGCAACTACGTTTACGGACTGGCGATGATTTTGTCAGTCAGAATGTCGACCGGTCAGGCCATATTTTATTTTATTTTATTTTATTTTGTAAACCCGGGCAGACGTAACAAACTTTAAGTGACGTAGTCGTTTAATTTTCCGTCACGTAGTATCAGGGGCCAGTTGCATGAGCGATCTTATGGCCCTTCGCCAGCCACTAACCAAGGTGCTCCGCGGCTCACTCATCACATGCAACTGGTCCCACAGGTGAATGGATTTACCCCTTGCCGGCTGTTACTGATGACTCATACCGTTCGGCGGAAAATCACGTGACTACACGTAATTTCCGCTAAACTGACGGTACCGTCAGTAGCAGACAGAGGGCTTAATCAGTCTAGACAGGTATTATCCGGTCAAAGCTCGACTAAAATAAGTAATATAATGACTCTCATAATTAAACGGGCACAACGACATTAACCCCTTCAGTGCCGAGAAAATTTTGAACACTACCCAACTGCAAGAGGTATAGATCCTCATGCGCCCCCGCAATTGCGGGAGCTCATGAGGATCTATGCATCTTGCTGAAACCACTTTGTATCCGTGTTCCTGGGACAGACTGGGTTGTTGTTTTCTTTTTATTTATTTATTATTTATTTATTTATTTATTTCTTAACGTTGCATTATCAAAGATTGCAGAAACACAGACAGCGTCAACTTGCACTGAACGGATTAAAGTTGACTAGGCCATAACATAATACATACTCGGCCATAGTATGATACTAATACGTTTATGTTTGCATTCCGTGCATCAGGTCCCAAAATTAACTAGACTGAAAGTCAGACTAACATAGACTACCAAATTAGTGGACATAAATAGATGTCGTTTTAACGTAGAACAAGTGCACATGTACATATATCTTAGTGCATAAAGAAGTCTAGCCAGGGCCAGCAAGCTTTTTCAAATTTTGGTCCAGTCACCTTGAACGACCTTCCAGCCCATGTCAGACATGCTCCAACTCAGTCTGCTTTCAAATCGCAGCTCAAGACCTATCTTTTTTCTTATGCGAATAGTTAAACCTTTTAGTCCCAAGGTCCCATTTCTCAAATTTGGGAGGTGTTGCCTAATGACTATGTACCAGTTGCAGGAGATGGCTTGACCATGTGATGATTCAAGGGTAGTGCCAGATTAGATTGGCGCCTTCAGGCGTTAAGTTAATCTGGCGCTACCCTTGAATTATCATGGTCAACCAATCTCCTGCTGTAGGGACTCGGAGCTAAATGGGTTAAGATGCATTCTCAGTGCATTAGCAATCTTTTGCAGTAACAGTTTCTGTAACGGTGCGTGTGTATGTGTGTGCGCGAGCTTTTGACGGGTATGTGTCACTTCAGTTGTGACATGTATTGTAGTTTTTACTTCCTTGTACTGTTTGTTCTGTTATTTTTGATCTTGTAAAGATCTTGTAAACAGCTTAGAGCATCATTCATTTTGAGGTTAAGCGCTATACAAATGTACATTATTCTTATTATTATAACCGTCTTTTTACCATTGCATTAACGACTATGAAGACATCCAAACACCGAAATCAGGCACGACGATTCATGAGTTAGTCGCTGAGATTTTACCATTCGTGCAACTTTTTACTGAAGTGCCGTCAGGAGTGCAAACTCTCTCCGTTCAGTGCCGGAAAACCCACGGTAGGTTGTAGATAGCTGTTCCTAACACTGAGTCGACTCAAGTCGTTGTCTGCTCGGTTGTTGGCTGGTTGCTTGCTGGGATGCTTGTCCAGTTTGCAACACCAAAGAACCCCAGCCGTCAGAGAAACGTGACCGATACAAACTGAAGTTGTCGGTGTCAGCAAGAGGCATAGATCCTCATGAGCCCCCGCGACTGCGGGGGCTCATGGGGATCTATGCCGCTTGCAACTGCATTTTGTTCAGTTTTTCTTGCCAGTGATGGTGTTATTCAATACATGCACTGACTGCTTAGTCATCCTATCGATCAGGTAGTTAGTCAAGTTACTCTTCGCTCGAGTAGTGGCCACTAAAAACCAGCGTTAACCCATTCAGCCCCTGACGCACTACTGCAGGAGATGGATCGACCATGATAATTCAAGGGTAGTGTCGGCGCCAAGCTAATCTGGCACTACCCTTGAAATATCATGGTCGATCCATCTCCTGCAACAGTGGCATAGTCGTTAGATGACGCCTCCAAAATTTGGGAAATACGTGCTCCGGGCTGAATGAGTTAAGCGGTCTTTCCGGCTGCTCCGGTTTGCGGGCGGCCATCTGTCCATGTTATGCACGGAAACGGCATAGAGTGCCATGTGCTTCTGCAGCCTGCAAGGGCTCAAAACAACCTATGTTCCATGCGAGTACAGCTCCAGCTGTTTACATCCACCCCTTCCCTCATACCGAGCAAGTCATCGGGAGTTCAGCTTGTGACTGCTTCTGTGCTGGTCTGTGATTTTGGATCTTGCGACTACCATAATTATATAAGGTCCAAAATCATAACAGAGCGGCAGCACGCGTATTTGGCTTAGTCACCGGCCAGCGCCAGGCCGCGTGACGTCAGCAGAATTGACCACCCAGGCCAACACGTTGTTTACTGCACCCTGTATTTGCCCTGTGTAGGTTATGTATAGGGCTCGGTAAGTTCCCCGCGTTGCCTAGCTGCGTCGGCGCGTCAGCCGCCATCTTAAGAGGATACCGTAGTCATCGTATTAGTGTTTCAACACGCTTTTCTTCATTTTTCTTCCTCTTTGGAAACAAACAAAAAACAGATTCTGGTGAGCGTTTTCCTACAGTGATG
Organism: Semisulcospira habei; assembly: GCA_036245525.1. Lineage (NCBI taxonomy): Eukaryota > Metazoa > Mollusca > Gastropoda > Semisulcospiridae > Semisulcospira > Semisulcospira habei. Next base: position 182,783,219 of record BTPG01000004.1, read on the forward strand.
GCAAGACTTGCTGTATAGTACGTCAGGACCTTTCTGACATTACAAAAACTGCGATTTCCCTATTAGGCCCGTATCCTCACAAGATGGCCGCCACGACTTGCGTGATGACGTCAGCTTCCCGAGCCCTATAGCGACTGGTCAGAACTGTGATATCAGAAACATATTATTAATTTGCTCAGTGCGTTATGTTAACCCGTTCAGTGCCGAGAACACGTGAACACCAAGCAACTGCAAGAGGCATAGATCCTCATGAACCCCCGCAATTGCGGGGGTTCATGAGGATCTATGCCTCTTGCTGACGCCACGTTGAACACAGTTAGGACTTTTTGGGGTTTTGAATTAACAAAGGTTGCAGAAACACAGTCTCCGTCAGCTGGCATTGCAACGGGTTAATGTTGTGCTAACGTTAACCCCCTTAGAAACAGGTTCTGTCGTATTAATAATTACAGTTCCCCGCGGGTATAGCGAGCGGTCAGTGCTTCACTGAGTGATATTTGTTAAATTAATTTGTTCGTAGGTTATATTGTATTATAGCCTAATTTGACACCATTTTCGTGCATTTGCAACATACAGAGATGAACATATTAAACAAAAACAAGAAATGGGTGTGGAGGGGAGGGGTATTGGAGAGGGCGGGGGGGGGGGAGGACTCAGGAGGGGTGTGAATGTGCGTTTGTAACTTAGTAAACCAACTAAATCTATACCGTGCGCAACCCTCCCCCACTCCCCCCCCCCTCTGATCCCCCCCCCCACTTCCGACCCCCCCTCACCCCCCCCCCCCCACACACACACACACACCTACCCCTCACGCCCACCCTGACTACCTACCATACGCAAGTGAAACTGGCTTTATCCTGTTCAGTGCTAGATGACGCAAACTGTGTTTCTGCAATCTTCGTAAATTCAACAAACACAAAACAATAGATGTCCCAGGAACATGGCCGATTCAAAGTGGTGTCAGCAAGAGGCAACTGCGGGGGCACACGAGGATCTATACCTCTTGCAGTTTGGTGATGTTTAAATTTTCTTGGCATTGAACGGGTTAAAGCGGATGCTAATGTGAGCTTCAGAAACACCTTCGTCTAAATAAATTAGAATTCATTCCAAGAGTTCAAATCAGGCAAGATTGTCTTAAAGACACTTAAGCTGAATACATTGCAGACATACTGAAGCCAGTTCCGTGGAGTAGAAGGATTGAGAGGGGGTGGGGTAGGAGGGGGGGGGGGTAAGGAGGAGGGTGCGCGCGGCAGGTTTAGTTGACTTATACACCAAACACACACGTTGAGTCCAAACTAATTCCCAGTTTGGGGAGTTGAATATCATTGTACTTCATTTCAAGAGATAGATAGACCACAGTAGTTCAAGGGTGGTGCTAGAATATCTTGGCGCCGACAGGCGCCAATCTATTTTGGCACCACCCTTGAATTGTATCACGTTCGATCCAAATACCTTTTTTAAAAGTGTGTCAATGCAGCATGGGTCACGCCACGTGCGACATCAAATTAAAACGCGCAGTAAATGAAATTATGAATGATGAGCAGTTTGAATGTGGGTCTCTCCCATGTCCCATCGATCAGTATCTGGGGAAAGCGGAAATGACGTCAGTGATAAGGAAATCGGGACACGGCTGTCGACAGTTCAACTTCACGTTCCTTGACCGGGTCATGTACACACCTGAGGTATATAGGGGAGGAGACCCATGTATGAAACACTTAAGCAAAAACGTCTCGCGCGACCGTCAAAAGAAAAGCAGAATCAATCCGAAACCAGGGTTTGATAGAGATTATATTGATGCATCTTAGGACAAAGCCAAATTTCTAAACTCAAATCGACACAGAAGCAGTTCCAGTTTGAAAAAAGTGACAGATTGTTTCATATTAATCACCATTTGCCTAATACGAAACACCAGGTCTCCTATTATGAAACAGTGTGAATATGTCCTTTTTACAAGTTTCACTTACATTATGTTGGAAAATTAAGGTATAAGACATGGTTAGCACATATTATAGGCTCATTTAACATTAAAAGTGAGTTAAATATAATGAGTCATCCGCCACTGCTTCATCCATCCATTATCCCTTGTATATCCAATTGTGACAGATTTTATCATTTTGAATTTCTGAGAGACTATCAGAGCCACAGACTTCTAATTTGGCACAGTGATCCTATTTGACAGTAGCTTTGATTGTCAACTGCGCTGACCTCCATGAAAGGTCAAGGTTACAAAGGTCAATGAACGGGCGATTTTTTATGAAAACTTGTTATAATTTTATTATAAAAACTTGCCAAACAGAAAACTGTTGATAAAACTTTTGTTTGCAGCTCTACTAAGTTAACTTCTCCATAAGGTCAAAGGTCACGGGAAGTATGAAGGCTATTTATGTTAGGTTGTTGCTGTTACAGGTATTCCTATGTGAACTTTGCAGTAAGACCCCAGTAGAAATGTGTTGCTAAGGGTTACACCGTCTCTGCATATTGATTTTGTTGGCTCCTTCCAAAGGTCAAAGGTCAGGCATGGTCAGCAAGTGTGTGGAAAATGTTCTATATACGGGGGAATAAAACCTACCAAATTTCGTTTTCCCACCTCAGAAGGAAAACTTGATAAAAGCTAGCATTATCGAGACAAGTTTATGTACATACTTACTTACGCCTGTCACCCCTTCCAGGGTATAGGCCGTCGACGAGAGACCTCCAGCGACTCCTGTCCTGAGCTTCTCCTTCGATTTTACTCCAGGTGGTTCCCAGTCTCTTGATGTCTGCTTGGAGCTCTCGACGCCAGGTGTTTCTCGGCCTGCCTCTTTTCCTCTTTCCCTGGGGGTTCCATGACAATGTCTGCCTAGTGATGAAACTGGCTTTCCAAGACTGTGACCAATCCATCCCCATCTTCTTCGCCCAATTTCATTCTCTGCTGTTATCTGCTCTGTTCTCTCCCAGAGTCTGATGTTGCTGATCTTCTCTGGCCAGTGGATTTTCAAGATTCTTCTAAGGCAACTGTTAATGAAGATCTGTACTCTGTTGACTGTGGTTTTTGTCAACCTCCAAGTCTCTGCTCCATATAGGAGAACTGCTTTTACGTTTGAGTTGAAAATCCGGACTTTGGTGTGTTGTGGCAGCTCTCTGGAACTCCACACTTTTTTCAGCTGGAGAAAGGCTGCTCTTGCTTTACCGATTCGTGCTCTGATATCTGCATCAGTGCCACCTTTTTTGTCGATGATGCTCCCGAGATAGGTGAAGGACTCCACCTCCTCCAGCGGGGTGCCAGCAAGCAAGACTGGTTCTTCCCTGGTTGCGTTCAGCCTCATTGTCTTTGTTTTCTGTTTGTGGATGGTGAGGCCCACCTGGGACGAGATATCAGCAAGTCTCGTGGTCTTGTCCTGCATTTGTTGATAAGTGTGGGACAGTAACGCCAAGTCGTCTGCAAAATCGAGGTCGTCAAGCTGTGTCCACAGTGTCCACTGTACTCCGCTTCTTCTCTGCTCTGTGGTCCTCTTCATGACCCAGTCTATGGCCAGTAGGAAGAGGAACGGAGACAGTAAACACCCCTGCCTGACGACGGTTCTGACCTGGAGCTCCCTGGTGATCTGCCCTTCGTGGATCACGCGACATGTCATGCCATCGTAGCTGCTCTTGATCAGTCAGACGAGCTTTGTGGGTACACCGTAATGTCGTAGGAGTTTCCACAAAGTCTCTCGGTCCACGCTGTCAAATGCTTTCTCGTAATTGACAAAGCTGACGTACAGCGGGGAGCTCCACTCCAGAGACTGCTCCACGATGATGCGGAAAGTGGCAATCTGGTCTGTACATGATCGGTTTTTCCGGAATCCTGCTTGCTGGTCTCTCAGCTGGGGGTACTCGGAGCTCTTCATTCTCTCCAGGATGATCCTGTTGAAGACCTTTCCTGGTACTGACAGCAAGGTGATTCCTCTGTAGTTGGAACACTTGCTGAGGTCACCTTTCTTGGGAAGCTTGATTAGGTACCCCTCCTTCCAGTCAGCCGGCATCACCTCCTCTTCCCAGATCTTTCCAAACAGTGGGTACAGCATCTCTACTGTTGTTTCTAGGTCTGCTTTCAGAGACTCCGCTGGGATGCCATCTGGCCCTGCTGCTTTGCCGTATTTCAAAAATGCCACTGCTCTTCTGATCTCTTCCCGGCTGGGTCTGTCACAGCTGATGGGTAGGTCAGTCTCTGCTGGCTGGATGTCTGGGGGGTCGGGTGGGGTGGCTCTGTTCAGTAACTCTTCAAAATACTCGGCCCATCTGTCAAGTTGGTCTGCTCTGTCTGCAATAGGCTTGCCTTCTTTGTCTTTTACTGGTCTTTCTGTATGGCCATACTTGCCTGACAATCTTCTGGTAATGTCGTAGAGCTGTTTCATGTTGCCGCTGCCTGCTGCCTTTTCTGCCTCTGCTGCTAGGCCATCTGTGTAGGCTCTCTTGTCTGCCCTGATACTCCGTTTCACCTCGCGGTTGGCTTCCGAGTATTCCTCATATGCCCTTGCTTTGGCCGCTCTCGTGCGACTGTTGTTGACAACTGTTTTCTTCTGCTTGTTTCTTCTGCTTGTTTATGTACATGTTCGGGAGCAAATTCAGGGAGAGGGGACTGTTCCAGGGTGCAAGGCTCCCAGGATATTTTTTAATGTGTCATTTTCCATTTTTCTCAGTTTGGGACAACCCAGTCCCCCCCCCCCCCCCCCCCCGCCTATACACACACACACACACACACACACACACACACACACACACACACACACACACACACACCTACCGCGCCTCTTCTTGCAAATTGTAAACGGTCCTTGAGAATGCGGACCACATCCCGTCGTTTGATTTTTCGGCCAATGGGTGAAAAGGTCTCCACACCTCTCCCCCTTTCCTCGACCCCCTATCTCTCCCTAATACCAGCACCATGCACCCTTGTTTGATAGTCAACAAGTGGTGCATTTGTTGGTCCTCACCCTCCTCACATTCTCGGCAACTGTGACACCACCGACAGGAAGAGTTCCCATGAACAGGTCTACGAAATCTCCCGCACGTTTTAACTGCCCTCTACCTTAAAGAGAGGTCATTCGGAATAGTATTCGAGGTATAAAATGCATACTTAGGCACTTTCAAACTTTTGCGCCTAGTTAACTTTTAAAAAATGTGTGTGCGATATATGACTAATCTTTACAAACACATCGACCTATGATGACCTTCACCTTTTCTACTGATGAAATTTTACATATGAAATATGTAGGTACAATTGTTCTTGTAAACTACCAATGAACGATTGGTGACTACATTTATACTGTTTCACATTTGCTGTCACACCTAAGCCAACAAAGTTTGCTCTTGGAAAACGTTTTTAGCCTCACCCCCTCCCGGTAGACAGTAACGCACCATTTTGTCTGTCTGAAAACATTCCCAACAACTGTGCTCGTCATCTTGAAGTGATGTAGCGACATAAACTTGGTTTTTGACGTATCTGTCTTATTCTCATCGCTACCACTGGACGCAAATATTGCTCTGAAATCTTTCATAATTCAGCGAGGAACCCCAACCGTCTGTCAGTTGTGTCAGCAAGAGCCAAAATCGTCATGATCCACCGCATGTGTCTTGCAGGTGGACCCTATTGAGAGTTTATCGGCTGTGAAGGGGTTAAGTCAAAATATCATGAAGCAAAATTTGGGGAAAAAATCGGGCCTGTGGTTTCGGAGATATTGCCTGCACAAAGGCTCACACAAATATGACCTCTGCGACCTTCGCCTTACAGATCGTGAATTAATTCTGTCAAAGACATCAGATATGAGGGTAAGGCACCATTTCCTAAAATATTAGAGCAAATCAGTACAGCGGTTTCACAGGTATTCTCTGCTAAAAAATCTGCAAGACAAATATGGCAACTATGACCTTCACCTTGAGGTAGAGGCGCAGTTACGAGTGATGGCAATGTGTGATATGATAAAATAGTATTATCTAAAATTTGGACTGAATAGGCCCAATAGTTTTTGAGATATTGCCTAGCACACAAATCTGCACAAAACAAATATTGCCGCTGTGACCTTTGCCTTTAAGGCAGTGAAAAAATTCAGGTGTGCAACACTGTATCTTCACAAAATATTTCAATTTGCCATTTGGATCAAATCGTTTCGGCGTTTACAGCAACATTGCCCGGAAAATGGCATACATAGTAAATGTAGCCGTTGTGACCTTGACCTTGATGAAAGTCACGTGATCCTGGTGTAGGATACTCTGTAATGAAAAAAGTATCAACATCTGAAATTTGGAACAAACTGGCTGGATGGTTTCAGATTTGTACGCTAGATAAACACTGTTCATTGTATGAAACACTGTTCTAAATACGAAACACGTTTCATATTAGGTGCTCTTTGTGTTTCATAAGTGGAACATGATACCTCTCCAGGAAATTGCGTGCCTCCAAAACATCAAAAAGAGAACCAAACGAATCCCGCTGGTTATCTGATCTCCGAAGACTGCTTTTCATGACAAGAGTGGTTTGTTTTTTTTAGAATCACAAAACTGAATACTGATATAGCTGTTTCAAAATGGCGAAAAAAATAAGAAGCAGAAGGGTCAAAAATAAGATTTTCTCAGCGTGTTTTCGTTTTCATCACGCCTGACATTCTTGTACCGAAAATAAGGCTCAGAAAAGTAGCGCTATGTTGCTGCACAAACATAATTTAGAAAAGTTATTCCGTTTAGACTGGAGCAGGGTGTTTCATAATAGGCACTGTTTCATAATCAGGGCATCTCCCCCATAGACGCACTGTCAAAGCAGCAGCCTGAGGTGGCTGTCCGAGGGGGAGATGTGAGGGGTGGGAGAGAGAGAGAGCGAGAAAGAGAGAGAGAGAGAGAGAGAGAGAGAGAGAGAGAGAGAGAGAGAGAGAGAGAGAGAGAGAGCTGTGGCCAGATGCATGTATGTGCACATGTATGTGTACAAGTCTATGATGCAAGCTCATCTAGCCTTAGAAACTTCAATCCACGGGTGACCACTCCTCCGTCGACGAAGGAGTTGTCACCCTTCAGTGAGTAGGTCAGTCATTTCGAAACTATAGTTGTCGCACCTTTGCTGCTAAAATGTGGAGAGCGACACGGGAAAACTGAAGTGACTGTCACATGGTCTTCTAAATAAAAAAAATTGATCACAGAGAAACGTGTCGTTGTTTATGTTTTATGGGTATTCATGTGCGTGCGTGCGTGCGTGTGTGTGTGTGTGTGTGTGTGTGTGTGTGTGTGTGTGTGTGTGTGTGTGTGTGTGTGTGTGTGTGTGTGTGTGTGTGTGTGTGTGTGTGTGTGTGTGTGTGTGTGTGTGTGTGTGTGTGTGTGTGTGTGTTTTGAGGGGCTAGGGGGGTTGTTTGTTTGCTTGATTGGTTCGATTTTTTTTCTCAGTTACGAAGTTTCACGCGGAAACAATCGCTGTGCAGATGGCACGAGCGGGTTGCCACTCCTTTGAACACTATACTGTCTCACCTAATCAATAAAGTAAACACAAGCGGACACAGGTTTTATCACAGGTTTTATTACTGACTCACCACCTACACTGCTGTCTCGGCTCTCATGTATCCACACCACATTGAAACCGTGACACTCTGCCTGCCTTTAGCTGATCGACCCAGACAGTTCAAATTATTGTTCAAGGGTAGTGCCAGATTAGCTTGGCGCCTAGAAAGCGCCATGCTAATCTGGCACTACCCTTGAACTATAATAGCCAGTCCATAATAGCACGCTGCTGGCTCTTCGAGCGACTGGTCCAAGCAATAAAGGATTAATGGGACCACACTGAAATGGGTCATCTGGCATGTGTGTTATGCTGTGACAGTACCTGCTGTGTTTTCGCCAGAGTTTCTATCGGCATTTTGTTTCTTTCTTACTGAGGTTTCGTTTGTAACGAACGACTCCCAACAACGAACGAGAACGATGTCAGCCAGGGAGCATAATCAGCGTGGATCATAAGCATAGACATCACTCCAAGCATCTCCAAGAGGCATAGATCCTCATGAGCCCTCTTGGAGATGTTTGGAGTGTTGTGTGTGCGTATGACAAAATCTGGTTATTCGTCAGTTGTGACTTCAATGATGTCCGTTGTTGCGAGTCGTTCGTTGCAAACAGAACCCCTTTATTAGTACGTGGCCAAAACGATGTCCACCATCAAAATCGGAAACACAATCGAAAACGAAACACAGTAGGTTCCTAGTCAGGAAAATCAAAAGGGTGTGGACGTGAGGGGGAGGGGGGGGGCGCGCGCGCACACACACACACACACACACACACACACACACATGGAGACAAAAGCCTCATAGTGGGTTACCTACCATTTTATGTGAAAATGGGTTCCCATATTTCTATTTATTCTAGGGCTCTGCAGTTGATCCGAATGTTTAGAACTCACTATATAACTAAGCTCTACAACTTAAAATAAAATAGACATTTTCTAGAAACAGAGCCACTGGATGGAGAAAAAATGGGTTTCTACCAATAAAGTGGGTGCCTCTCAAACAAAACTGGCATTACAGTGAAAATGGGTGTCCTCTTGAAATCATTCATTTTAGCATGGACTATCTCAAGAAAATTAAGCGTCTGTAATAAGGTAAAGTTCACGGAATATTTGATGCTTTTTTTCCACATTTATTTGATTGTTGTCATTCTTTTTTCAACTTAATGTGTATTCCTTCTTTTTCCTGCACTAAAAATGTCAAGCACAATGACACAACACACAATGAACAAATACCTCACTAAACATACCTCTTACTTTACTTACTTACTTACGCCTGTCACCCCTCCCAGGGTAGAGGCCGTCGACGAGAGACCTCCAGCGACTCCTGTCCTGTGCTTCTCCTTCGATTTTACTCCAGGTGGTTCCCAGTCTCTTGATGTCTGCTTGGAGGTCTCGACGCCAGGTGTTTCTCGGCCTGCCTCTTTTCCTCTTTCCCTGGGGGTTCCATGACAATGCCTGCCTAGTGATACTGGAAAGTGGCTTTCTCAGACTGTGACCAATCCATCCCCATCTTCTTCGCCCAATTTCATTCTCTGCTGTTATCTGCTCTGTTCTCTCCCAGAGTCTGACGTTGCTGATCTTATCTGGCCAGTGGATTTTCAAGATTCTTCTAAGGCAACTGTTTATGAAGATCTGTACTCTGTTGACTGTGGTTTTTGTCAATCTCCAAGTCTCTGCTCCATATAGGAGAACTGCTTTTATGTTTGAGTTGAAAATCCGGACTTTGGTGTGTTGTGACAGCTCTCTGGAACTCCACACTTTTTTTCAACTGGAGAAAGGCTGCTCTTGCTTTAACAATTCGTGCTCTGATATCTGCATCAGTGCCACCTTTTTTGTCGATGATGCTCCCGAGATAGGTGAAGGACTCCACCTCCTCCAACGGGGTGCCAGCAAGCATGACTGGTTCTTCGTGGTCTTGTCCTGCATTTGTTGATGAGTGTGGGACAGTAAAGCCAAGTCGTCTGCAAAATCGAGGTCGTCAAGCTGTGTCCACAGTGTCCACTGTATTCCGCTTCTTCTCTGCTCAGTTGTCCTGGTTGATTTTATTATGATTGTTTGGGTGGGGTTGTGGGGGTGGGGAGGGGTGGGGGTGAGGGTGGGGGGCGGGGGGTATCACTTTTGGTTTTATAGAGCTGCTGAATGCTCTCTTATGAATGAAACATTTTCATTATCAGTGGAATCAGTAGGTCATTTCAGAGGCGCGCACCGAGTTGCACGTCGAACCACTCACAAATACACATTTGGAGTGCACCAGATGGATCCAGTTGGCCAAGTCCCACATTCCACACTATAGGACAGCTAAGACTGAGAAGCAATCGCAGTGTTTATGGCGCGGTACAAGGTTTAAAGCTAAGAAACTGTTGTTTTTATAAGCTTGTCGGGCAACAGTTTTATTAAAACTGTTTTAAAACCTCTTTTAACTCAAATTTTGTTAATGTTAAAAGTGTTTTAATTTACAAGCATGTCGTAACTGTTATGCATCTATTCCAACGTATAGTGCTGGATATTTTTCCCATTGTCGCCTTCTCTCTTCCCTCAGCACTCGACTTTCCAGTCCTTCCCTCAAACGGGCAGCATTCATACAAACAATACTTTACCATTACGCCTTTTGGCAACATTAGGGTTTTTTCTCTGACCTAGCATTACATCCGAAAATGGCCCATCCAAGCCTGCACTCTTTCTACTGCACTAAACGACCGACTGCAGCAGACGACGCACGTAACGACGCTGACTGTGTGACGTCATTTGCATTCAATCAATTTGTGCATACAATCCAAGAGGAGATGCAGCCAAAACGAAATCATTCATAACTGTACACAAACCAAGGGGAATCACTCAGCGCTTGACAGACAAACAGTTAGATCCCCTGCCCCCGCCTATCAGGCACCCATTCATAACACCGACAAACCTACAAAAAAAAAAAAAGCAACAGGTTGAACCAAAAGGTCGGGCAGGACACAAGACAACAGCAGCGTCCCCCGAAGTGCACGTCCTATCTCACACAGCGCACTCATACGATCACTTCACTTCATAGCAAGTTGCTGGTGCACAAATACATTGCCCAAGTCGTTGACACACTAATACATTGCTCTCAAATTTGCCACTAGACATCACCTCCCACCACATGACCCCGGAAGCACAACACAACTCAACACTTTTTTTTTACAAAACAACCACACCCTCAAATAACAAACCTCATTTTGCAGCAACATAAACAATTTACTCCCTCACACAACTACAATACCACCCCACCCCCACCCCCTACCTTTCGTATCTCTCCGTCTCACTTCGGCTCACCCACGCAGTCGACCAATCAGGTATGGATGGTACAGAAAGTTACCCAATTTAGCGGTTTTGTGTGCACCCACACACACTGCTGAGACAAGTTCAGTACACACTGGCTGAGTGTGTTCTAAGCTCACATGTGCGTGCAAAACGCCCCAAACGGGAAAAACTGATTTTTTTTTAATTTTTTATAACTTTTTACCACAAGATAATGCAGGAACAACCCTCAGCAAAAAAATGGGTGTCTACACACACCCATTTTCCATAAGAATGGTAAAGACAGTCACCCATTTTAGGGGTTTTGTGCACACACACACACACACACACACACACACACACACACACACACACACACAGAGTTTACTAAGTAATTTCCTAAAATGAATTCCAGTATTCGTCATACAGTTTCCGCAGTCGGTATTGTATTCTCTTCTAGCCGATGTCATCTACCGATTCGGCTGTTACCTTCATGTCCGGCTACAGTATTTGCGTTACAAAACCAGTGAAACATGCCGAGATTGAATTACCGGTGAACGCGTACACCGACTATCGATCGCCGTTCCTCGGCCTCTCACCTGTCAGAGAACGGCCGTGACCCCGCGAGGTTGAGGTTGAACAAGGTGACAGCGGACAAAGGAAATGTGGATGAAACGGTTAGACCCTCGACGAACGCGTCCAACTGCAGGAGGCGTAGATCCTCATGAGCCCCTTGCAGGGGCTCATGAGGATCTATGCCGCCTTCAGACAAGTTTGTCCAATTTATGTCTGTATTTTTCAAAGAGAAGTAGGTCGTACGGTGTTCGCTTGGTGACTGAGAACTTGTCCGTTCATTTTTTTAAAAAATTGTGATATTCTGTTGTGGGACGGGGGGAGTCTGTATTGAGACGTGTTCTTTGTGTGGGACTGAATCTCTCTCTCTCTCTCTCTCTCTCTCTCTCTCTCTCTCTCTCTCTCTCTCTCTCTCTCTCTCTCTCTCTCTCTCTCCTCTCTCTCTCTCTCTCTCTCTCTCTCTCTCTCTCTCTCTCTCTCTCTCTCTCTCTCTCTCACATACACACACACACACACACACACACACACACACACACACACACACGTTACACTTGCAGCACTGAACAATACACACCACATGCTAAACTGATTAATACTCTGAAGCCAGGCATAAATATTACCTACAATTTTCAGACAAGGGTGGCAAGAAAAAGCATATATTATTATATGTGTTATATTCACTAATTGTTAACCCTTTGCCTGTCGACATCGGTTTTAGTCGCGATGATTCCTACAGGAATCATCGCGACTAAAACCGCTGTTGAGAGCCAAAGGGCATCGCGACTAAAACCGTTATCGACAGCTAAAGGGTTAAATATTTTGCGTCAAACGTGCCATTAAAGCGAACCACTGCAGGGCTGGCTTTCATTGCCAAAATTCGCCGATAAAACGAGTTCTCAGTGTTGTCTTGTCTCAGCTAACACTGCTGTACCCTTTTTCTCAGACACACATAACAGAAGTTTTCTACTGGCCCTGTGTGCATCGGCGGAGATGTTCAAAGAAGAAGAGCAGAAAGTCTTTCATTTACAACATTCAAACTTAAATAGTTAAAGGCCCACTACCGCCGTAACATTTCAGATATTCACTTCTGTAGCAGATGGTTACAAAACGCTACATAAAGGTCTAACTTTGTCTTTATATCAAGTAACCTGACAATCACTCCAATCCGTTCTATAAATACAACGCTTTCAGTACGAGAAACCGCTAAAAATAAATTGACACACTAACGGCAGCGCAGGATAAATAAGTGCGATAAGGCGTGTGCTTTTGCTGTATGTCCCAACTGCTGCTAAAGTTCATTAGGTGTGTCGACAATGCATAACAAACACAAATGGTGCTAAAATGTGTTTTCGGATTTATGCGTAATGGTACTTTACGTTAGCCCTTTTGTCCAGCATTATTGTAAGACACGCTAAAAACATTTGTGAAGGAGATATTGCGAAGTATTAATCCATTACTGCTTGTAGTTGGTCCCTTTAACACGGTCTATAACATAGCAAGTGACAGGATTAACTGAAACCACCTACTCCAGGCAGTAATTGGTTAACAGTTTGCATATATGTCTTTTAGAAATATTGTTAGTATGTCTTACAGTAATGCACAAAAAGGCTAACTCAAGTGTGAAGTTTGAATATCGTGAAATGAAAGACTTTTCTGCTCTTCAGTTCCATTGTACACAGGAGAGTTCCTTCAGTTACTCTCAAAAGGCAGTGGAAAACCTCTGGCACTTGTGCCTACTCGCATGGATTGTGAAAAGAAGGGTATAGAAGTCTTTTCTGATGCTAGACAACATTGATAACCCGTTGTTTCTGCGACTCTTAACCCATTACATCCTGAGGATGATTGTTTTAAAATAATTGCTTCTTGTGGTGCCAGAATAGCTTGGCGCCTCAGGCGCCAAGCTATTCTGGCACCACCCTTGAACTATCATAGCCAAATTTATTTCGAGCAATGGGTGTGTCAGGATGAAAAGGGTTAACAATCAAGGCCTGCCCTGGAGCAGGTCGCTTTAAGCTCACTCGTGCAACCCGCCCCAGCGCACAGTGTGACAACCGCGATCGTGAATGCATCGTCTGTCGTCAGGCGGTGCGAGATGGCGCGTAACGGTCGGTCGAAATCAGCGCCCCGTATTAACATTCTTCTAGCTTTTAACACCACCCAGTCAGCAAGACGCACAGATCTTCATAATCCCCCGCAGGCCTGCTGGGGCTCATGAGGATCTGTGCGTCTTTTCATGTACAGCCAAGTTCAGTCTCGAATAATCGAGAAGGTTCTTGAAATCGGTCCTGCGAACTTTAACACAATTGAATTAGTCACGAAACAGCAATGTCAAGGTCATTTGCAAGGGCAACATATTCGTAGGGGTTCATGAGAATCTGTTGCCCTTGCTGGCAGCGGCTTGGGTCGTCAGTCCATTTTTGATCTGTGTCCTACAGACAGACGAGATACAATCGTTGGTGTGAGGTTTTTCGAAGTTCCTTTCACTGACGACGATCACAAAGCGATGAACCCAGGCTAACAGTAGCACGCTTTTATCTGATCACACGAGAATTTGATTCTCATGACACCACGCAGCCGCAAGCGGGCAAGCGCTCACGAAAGAACTGTACTCTTGCTGACTCTAAAAGGGTCATATTTATATCTATGCTTCCTTTGCGCGAGGAAGGCTGCCTGCCGCAGTTTACTCTAAAACTTTACAAATTAACATGGAGTTGCACAGAACACTGCGGACTGCACCCGAATGCAAGAGACATAGATCCTCATGGGCCCTCGCATTCGCGAGGGCTCATGAGGATCTATGTCTCTTGCTGAGGCATGCATATTTGTTTGGCTCACGCAAACTAGGCTGTCATGTCAGCTGTGAATCTGTGAAAGTCAGTCACGGGGGCTTCGTTCTAGGACTTGCAGCGATTAATATGGAACTGCACCCAAGACAAGAGGGCACGCGCTTCCAACAAAGCGACGCCCTCTGCACAAGCGGCCACTGTCGGCCATCATACGGCAACTCAGCGGCCATCATACACCGATCGAAGCGTGCCTCTGTCGTTTCCAGTGCCAACTGCAGCAGTCGATGGATCTGCTTCTTGAACTGATTGAAAAGCTCTCTGTGACCCGTCCAACAAATGGCGGAGTTATAGTGTGCCTGAATTGACCAGTGTTCCAGTCGCACTCCACAGGCGGTAGCCGTCCCTGTACCCGCTCATAATACTGGTCATTATCACTACTGTGCTGAGGACGTTAAACCCCTAATTAATCACACACACAAAAATAGTACCAACACCCCCACCACCCAAACGACCAGCCAAACAACCAACAAACCAATCAGCCAGCCACACTGCCAACCAACCAACAATGCACTTTTTTTTCTTTTGCAAGTTAAACTCATTCAAGGAGCCCCGCATCAACAGCTGCGCTGCGAAAGTGTCGTATAGCGTTGCCGCCGGGCGGCAAGGCTATACAACACTTCCACAGCTACTGATGCGGAGGCCTTGAATGAGTTAATCAGTACTTGCTCCTGGAGGCGCCAAACTGCATGTGTTTTCACACCATCTTTCCTATATCACGCCCCCCCCCCCCCCCCCCCGAGTCTGCCCTGGGGGACCTGGGTGGGATTAACTACTTTTTAGTTCCCAGCGTCACCCCGGTCAGCCCCACAGGGTGGGGTTTCCCCTCTATTCTGGGGCATGTGTTTCTGTCTACCCTTGGTCCATTCACCTGTATTTTCCTTTTTTAAACTCTCCCTACTGTCTGCGCTACCTGTAGCTCTTGATGGTTAGTTCGGGTTTTAACGTCCACAGCACCGAGGTGATCATGGACGGCCCTGACGGGCGGGTTATGGGGGACAGGGAAATCTATTGCCAATGGAGTGCAACCTGAACTCTGATCAACTCAGGCGCACTCCAACTGTGCAACTTTGATTTACCAGGACCTTTCAACGGACATGCTATTGAACAAATCCGGTTTTCCCCCCTGGATTGTGAGTCCAGCTACCGGGGCCGGGACGGGATTCGAACCCACGACCCGGCGATTCCCTTCGCTCTCCTGCTCCGACGTTTACCCGCCTGAGCTATTTCGGACTCTCTGTAGCTCTTGATGTTGGATGTGTGTTGCTAAATGGTCTTAGGTTTATTTAGCGTATTTGACCGGCTGGCGACATACATTCAGTATTCTGTCATGTTTAGTTTGTTGCTCACAAGCAGTGCAGGCACGTCCTGAGAAAGTCTTGTTGCTGTCGGGACGTTAAGCAATGTACAACCAGCCCGCTATATCGCGGCCCATTTAAACCATGTTGGTGTGAGTCAAGTGTGGGTGGATTGATGGACGCGTCCTAATTTTCATGTTAAGCATACGAGAATTACTTCTCCTTGACTGATGAACTTAATAGATTTGTAA
Source organism: Semisulcospira habei (assembly GCA_036245525.1). Taxonomy (NCBI): domain Eukaryota; kingdom Metazoa; phylum Mollusca; class Gastropoda; family Semisulcospiridae; genus Semisulcospira; species Semisulcospira habei. The sequence goes on from BTPG01000004.1 coordinate 182,798,937, forward strand.
CTCTTGGCTGATAAGCCTTGTGCCGTGTTTGAGGTGTGCAACATCCGGATACTCGGCTTTAAGCCGCGTCCGGCGGATATTACATGCATCGAATGTGTTAACCGGACACGTCTCGAATGAATTAACACGACACAAATATCCCACGTTCGTCGACCCATCTTCCGCGATTTACGTTTAGCGAGAAATTGGCTTTACGCGTGAAAGGGTTAATATCTCGGCTGCATATCGCGAGAGGATGCTAATACTGACAATTTCACGACCAAGTGGCCTACGATATCGGAAGTATCGTTTTTAGAATTCAGACTAACAGGTGCCGCGAATTTCGTCACGGTGGATGTAGATGATTGGGACACGGTACGATACGGTAGCTCATATTGTCTGACGAGTGAAGTGGAGGGGCAAAACTGATAAGGCACTAAACTGCAGCTGTCAAAACAGGTCCGTCTTCAAACCAAAGCTTGGCGCAGGGATTGAAAAAGAAATAATGTCCCAAAGACCAATGTGACTCAGCAAGCTACCCTTCAATACATCCCGATCTGCTCATTGACACTGCCCCCATCCCCCCGCCCCCCCCCCCCCCATTCTGCACCTTTCCCCACCCCCCACAGATGGCATCTGATTCATCCGGACGCTGTCGCATCCTTTGTGGGACCAACCTCCCACCCCTCCCCTCCTCATCTCTCACTACACCACTCTCTCCGCATCTTTTCAATGTCGCTTTCAGCAACTCTCCTTCATCCGCAAGAGGCATAGATCCTCATAAGCCCCTGCATTCGCACGGGCTCATAAGAATCTATCCCTTTTGCCGGCTGGGTTTGGAATCCATTCAGTTTTTATCCTCTCGGTCCCTTGAATGTGTCTGTTACAATGCGGACTCGGCCCTCCTCGTCCCTCTAACACTTTTGTCCCGTTTGAATTTCCTACTGGCCCGGTTGCAGTCATCGTTGCAGATTCTGATCGCGTCTAGCATGCAAATTAACTTAAATGAACTGAAGCTGGGGTTGAAGACAGATTTAAGTCGAGCCCCAAGCAAAGACTGTCAAACCTGTAAAATGCAAGAACATTACAACAAAACACACTCCGGTAGGCAACGGCCATGGGCGATTAAATTAATTGGTAGGTATAAACCCACGATTAACCCCAAAAGCTTACTTTGAAGGGCAGTTGTTCCACCTATCTTTATACTGCCTATCTTTAAACTGTCTCTGAACTGCCTGTCTTTAAACTGCCTATCTTTAAACTGTATATCTTCATACTGCCTATCTTTAAACTGCTTATTTTTAAACCAGACAGTTTTGACACTATAGGAGATCTGGACCAACCATGATGATTGAAGGGTATTGCCAGAAAAGCTTGGTGCCTCGTGGCTTCAAGATATGCTGATGACACCCTTGAAGTCAGTCAGTCAGTCAGTCATGGCTTGACTTCGCGAACGAAGATTCTATAGGGCTTGCCCACGTCGTCTGCAGGCATTTTCGTGACTGCGGAGGCCAATCCGGGACAGGCAGGTTCGACCGCAGTGGCTGCAGGGGAAGGTCTGGTCAGGGTTCTGAGTTACGACAACTCTGTTTTTTCTCCTGAGCCGCTTGTCCTTGAGGTTAGTTCTGCGAGAGTCCTCAAATGAGACGGCTGCCTTGTAAATGGTGGAGCGCCAGGTGTCACGGTCCGCAGCAAGCGAAGACCACTGGCGGTGGTCGATTTGGCAGGCACTAAATGACTTCTTCCTTGCGCTGGGACCATATGGCGTTGAGGCGCGTCCCCTGGGTGGTGGATAGGGGGTCCCTCGTGAGAGGGGTGCACCGAATGAAATAAGGTGCCGTGAACCAACATGGTCTAAGGGAAGGTGACCCCGACAGAAAACCCCTGGTCCTCCTAGTAAGGGGGTTGGGCGTGGGGGTAGCTTCCCCACCCTGCAAAAAAGGAAATAGCTACAAAAACGCTGACGAAAAGACTAACAGTAATTCCATTCCTGGAGGAGGAAGGTTCTTCTACCAGAAGACTTATGACGTCCTGTGGTGAAAGCCGGAAGTCTTCGGAAGCCACAGGACCGAGCCGCCTCTCTCTATCCAGGGATACAACCAGAATCGAAGGAGAAGCACAGGACAGGAGTTGCTGGAGGTCTCTCGTCGACGGTCTATACCCGGGTAGGGGTGACAGGCGTAAGTAAGTAAGTAAATGACTTCTTGAGACCGTCTTTGTATCTCTTCTTTGGTGCCCCTCTGTCTCGGTGTCCAGTGGCGAGCTCGCCGAACAGAGTGATCTTGGGTAGGCGATGATCCTCCATCCTGGAGACGTGCCCCGCCCAGCGAAGCTGTGTCCGCGGCAGCAAAGCCTCGATGCTCACAGTTTCAGCCTGTTCAAGGACCTCGACGTCGGTGACATAGTCACTCCAGTGAATGCTGAGGATGGAACGCAGGCAGCGCTGGTGAAAGCGTTCGAGGAGTCGTAGTTGGCTGCGGTAGAGGGCCCAGGACTCGGAACCGTACAGCAGGGTGGTGAGGACGACAGCTCTGTACACGCTGATCTTGGTGCCTTTTTTCAGCTGTTGATTGTGCCACTCCCGCTTGAATAGTCGCCCGAAAGCACTGTTCGCTTTTGCCAGCCTGTTGTCCAGCTCCTTGTCCAGCTTGGCGTCTGACGTGATGATGCAGCCGAGGTAGGTAAACTGGTGTACAGACTTCAGTTCGGACTCGCCGATGGTGATGTGGGGAGGGCGATGCTCTTCCTTGGGTGCTGGCTGATGAAGGACCTCTGTCACACACAGAGAGAGCCTTGCAGCGCATTACGTCCTGCTTCGCAGATGCCGCCCAGCTCTTTGGACTTGAGGTCAGTCTGAAAAAGACAGAGGTCCTTCACCCTTGAAGTATCATGGTGGTAACCGAGCCAATCTCTCATTGTGGTGTCCTTATCCTTTGGTGTTGATAGCGCTACCGACACCCGGCCAAAGAGTTAGCTAGTCTCAGTGTCTGCTGAAGTGTAATTAAGGAAAGCTCCCACAATTCAAAATATTGATCTTAGGGTTAAGCCTGTTAACTTATTCGATACGCGACTTTAACCCGCCTTTTTTTAACACATTCGAGACGTGCTGCAATCGGATAGGCGGCTGCCGAAAGCCGCCTATTCGATTGCAGCTCATTTCGAATGGGTGAAATCATACTGAAGCCCCAGCGTGTCGTGCAACTGCGCCCATGTAATGTCTCCCTTTCCATGTTCTGTGTCACGGCGGCGCGTGCCTCGCTCGCGCAAACAAAGGATCGACGCCACGCCAATCTGCACGTGCAGGCAGGGCCGCGGTGGCGCTGTGGTTTTCGCTGCTTGACTCCTAATTTGCAGGATTAGTGTTCAGATTCTAAAATTGAGATTGTTCAGTTAAAGGTCTCAAGGGAAAATATTGTTTACAAGTGTTTTCTATTCCGATGACAACAGTCCCCCTTCAACAACTTACCTCACTGTCACATAACGGCAATGCAGTGTTTAGCACAAGGAAATGAAACAACGACTGAAGAAAAAATATAAGAGCATTTTTATTCCTACACTGTTAATACCAACTTAACTCATTCTACCCCAGACACACCACAGCAAGATAAGGATCGACCATGATAGTTCAAGGGTGATGCCAGAATAGCTTGGCGCCTATGGGCGCCAAGCTATTCTGGCATCACCCTTGAACTATCATGGTCGATCTGTGTCCTGCACTGCAATGCAGTCTTCAGAGGACAACGGCAAAATTTAAGGATTTCGGTGTTGGGGTAGAATGAGTTAAATAAACAGCTTTAAAATGAAGTAGGCCTGTATTCAATTAGTTATTTGGGTTTTACGCCGAGCAGGCGACTAAGGCCATCTCACGGCGCAGGCCTGTGTTCAACCCTGCATCACCATGACATAGTTAGTGTCGGTGTAGCCTGGACAGAAAATAACAGACTTTTACATAGGCCTGTCACAGCAGGAGATAATAATGATAATAATAATAATATCAGATTATTATTATTATTTAGTAGTAGTAATATATTGCTGTTTATCATTATCATTATTATTATTACGACGAATACATTTAACTCTGCCTAACCTCATGAGCTCTACGTCTAACAATTGCTAATGAAGTATAAAAAAAAATGACCATGATATTTCAAGGGCAGTATTATATTATTATTATTATTATTATTATTATTATTATTATTATTAATTATTATTATTATTATTATTATTATTATTATTATTTTCGTAGTATATTGTTATTTGTCATATATTATTATTATTATTATTATTATTATGACGAATATATTTAACTGTGTCTAGCCTCCTAAGAGCTCTACGTCTAACAATTGCTAATGAAGAAAAAAAATATCATGACAGTTCAAGGGCAGTGCCAGATTAGCTTAGCGCCTACCAGGGCGCCAAGCTAATCACTACCTTTGAGCTCTCACGACTGACCCAACACTCATTATCATATCATTATCCGGTCTGACGCGACAATTTATTAACGACATGCAAACAGGTTACTACTCAGTGTCCTCTCGGCAATCCCGTCTCAGCCACTCAGTGGAGAGCCGGAAACAGATAAATGTACTGCATTCCACACTTTGATACACAAATCATGCGTGTATTCACCTTCCTAATCCTAACGAAGGCGGAAATAAAACGTTTATGCGCTGAGTTATTCACAGTCAGAAAACAATGCGTCATTGTCGTAAATGAAGTGTACAGAAAGTGAGAACAGCTGTGACTACGTGGTAGGCGTGTTTACCCACTACATCCCGAGGTAGATTTATTTTAAAGTTTACTTTTTGTCCTATGAAGTCTACATTACAGGCTTGGGCATGGATCAACCGTATTAGTTCAAGGGCCGCGGTGCCAGAATAGCTGGGCGCCTGAGGCGCCCAGCTATTCTGGCACCACCCTTGAGCTATCATAGTCAACTTTATTTCAAGCAATGGGTGTATCAGGATGCAAAGGGTTAAATAAAAAACTTTACGCGAACGGCTTATTAATGGATATCATAAATACACAGTATCACTGAAATGTGTATACATGTCGCGGCAGCTCACGCCGAGTTAACCCGTTCACACCCGGGGCAGTTAACGGTACCTAGCTCTGCCAGAGAAGAAAAACTTCATAAACCACCCCCCCCCCCCCCATCCTCCCCCCCCCCCCCCCACGCAGTCGCGTGGGGGCTCATGAGGATTTATGTCTCTTGCGACTTCTACGTTCTTTGCTGCTCCTGTGTTTGGCCCCCATTTACATCTGTGCCGCTTTTCGCGCTAGTGTCGGTCATTTGCAGTCGTTTCAGACGCGCGAAATTCGTGATTACTGGCCACCAAACCCACAACCCGTTCAGCCCTGGCATGATACAACAGATGCGAATCGACCAAGAAAGTTCAAGGGTGGTGTCGGAATGGCGCCACCGACACCACCCTTGAACTTTCTTGGTCGATCTGCCTAGTCCAAACCTGTGACACTGACCTCATAGGGATATCTCCCACTACTGTGGACTTATAGTGCGTGCTGGTTTGTTCTTTGGGCTGAGATGTTGAAGGAAGTTATAATGTCCGGAGGTGTGTTCAGTCAAGGAAACCAGCTTATGGCTTGGTATTACGGTCAAACCTGTTAAGGCTAACACCCAAGGGACTATCAAAATATGGTCACCTTACACAGTGTTTTTTTTTTCTTTTCTACTCAAGTAACACTTAGAAAAAGACCAGACTAAACTTGAACGGGTGGCCTGCTTGGACAGGTGGTCGTCTATGCATGTGGTCGCGTTGACAGGTTTGGGTTGTACCAACTCAAGGTCTAATCTAGCTAGTTCTAAGCTGGCGCACTTTTGTTTTTGCAGTCAGTCCCAAGGCTCTGAGTGAGAAACAGTCATGACGAGAAAGGTACAGACAGAAGTTATTACAATATAAGTTATTGGTCGGAGGGGTTTGCTACACGGACCCTTGAAGTCCTGAGGGAGGTCAAAGGAAACATTGTACCCCGAAGGCCGAAGGCATGAGGGGTACAATGGTTCCTTTGACCTCCCGAAGGCCTACAAGGGTCCGTGCAGCGAACCCTTCCGACCAATAACGTATTTGTTTTCATTCCTCCACTATTTTCGTAAAAGAAATCAAGAAGATATCTTGCGACCTGGATCACGCCAGACATGACTGACGTCAAAGGAATATACATTTATACATAATAGACTTATGACGTAATTTAAAATATGTCATGACGTTGCCGTCTCCAGTACTGAGTGTGCTTGTTGTTTCGAACAACACTAAGTAGCTTTGTACTTTAGAACGTTTGACGATCTTTTATAGAACAAAACTGGCATCCAAGATGCGTCATCAAGAGGGCTACAAAACGTCCGCCATTTTTCGCTACAGGGGTTTTTATATCACGGTCACATGGTACGGTTTGCGCTAAAGTGACTGGTCGTGTGACGTAGGAAGGAAAACAAGTACTTTTATTGCTGTTGTTTGTTGTTGTCTACCGTATTTTTAAAAAAATACGGTAGACTTTGAAATGGGGCTGGTCGGAGCGCATTCTGGAGCATAAACATGACGTTTTTGGCGTGCAGCGGGGCAGAAATTCTGGCAAAGAAGTAACAAGATAAAAATACGTCACGTCTAGCTACGCAAACCGTCTTGCTAGAGAACGTCTTTTTGGCGCCAAAGCGCCGCGCGTGCGTGTGTGTGTGTGTGTGTGTGTGTGTGTGTGTGTGTGTGTGTGTGTGTGTGTGTGTGTGTGTGTGTGTGTGTGTGTGTGTGTGTGTGTGTGTGTGTGTGTGTGTGTGGTGTGTGTGTGTGTGTGTGTGTGTGTGTGTGTGTGTGTGTGTGTGTGTGTGTGTGTGTGTGTGTGTGTGTGTGTGTGTGTGTGTGTGTGTGTGTGTGTGTGTGTGTGTGTGTGTGTGTGTGTGTGTGTGTGTGTGTGTGTGTGTGGTGTGTGTGTGTGTGTGTGTGTGTGTGTGTGTGTGTGTGTGTGTGTGTGTGTGTGTGTGTGTGTGTGTGTGTGTGTGTGTGTGTGTGTGTGTGTGTGTGTGTGTGTGTGTGTGTGTGTGTGTGTGTGTGTGTGTGTGTGTGTGTGTGTGTGTGTGTGTGTGTGTGTGTGTGTGTGTGTGTGTGTGTGTGTGTGTGTGTGTGTGTGTGTGTGTGTGTGTGTGTGTGTGTGTGTGTGTGTGTGTGTGTGTGTGTGTGTGTGTGTGTGTGTGTGTGTGTGTGTGTGTGTGTGTGTGTGTGTGTGTGTGTGTGTGTGTGTGTGTGTGTGTGTGTGTGTGTGTGTGTGTGTGTGTGTGTGTGTGTGTGGTGTGTGTGTGTGTGTGTGTGTGTGTGTGTGTGTGTGTGTGTGTGTGTGTGTGTGTGTGTGTGTGTGTGTGTGTGTGTGTGTGTGTGTGTGTGTGTGTGTGTGTGTGTGTGTGTGTGTGTGTGTGTGTGTGACAGCGACTAGAGCTCGCGTTAGAGGACGGACAAGCTTGAAATTTTAGGATACTGTCCTTAAAAAAATTATCTCGGGACCTTTTTTCGATTTTTTGATTAAGATGCTCATTGGCGAGAAATTGGCCGTTTCACAAAACCGGGCAGGTTGGTCCACACTGGAGTCCGTATTTTTTCTTATTTCTACTAGATATTTTGCGTATAGCTAGATAACAGGGAGATATTGAATGAGTTCGTTAACCAGCATTGTACTTCTATAACTTTTTGAGTGATAATTAAATATTTTTTGAAAAAATATATTTTCACGTTTTGGGGATTCATTTCTTGAATTATATGGGTTAAATCTTAAAACAAATAAAAAATTTTTTTACGAAAAAAAACAATCTTCTCATTACTTACTTACTTACGCCTGTCACCCCTACCCGGGTATAGGCCGTCGACGAGAGACCTCCAGCAACTCCTGTCCTGTGCTTCTCCTTCGATTCTACTCCAGGTGGTTCCCAGTCTCTTGATGTCTGCTTGGAGGTCTCGACGCCAGGAGTTTCTCGGCCTACCTCTTTTCCTCTTTCCCTGGGGGTTCCATGACAATGCCTGCCTAGTGATACTGGAAGCTGGCTTTCTCAGGCTGTGACCGATCCATCCCCATCTTCTTCGCCCAATTTCATTGTCTGCTGTTATCTGCTCTGTTCTCTCCCAGAGTCTGACGTTGCTGATCTTCTCTGGCCAGTGGATTTTCAAAATTCTTCTAAGGCAACTGTTCATGAAGGTCTGTACTCTGTTGACTGTGGTTTTTGTCAATCTCCGAGTCTCTGCTCCATATAGGAGAACTGCTTTTACATTGGAGTTGAAAATCCGGACTTTGGTGTGTTGTCACAGCTCTCTGGAACTCCACACTTTTTTCAACTGGAGAAAGGCTGCTCTGGCTTTACCGATTCGTGCTCTGACATCTGCATCAGTGCCGCCTTTAATGTCTATGATGCTCCCGAGATAGGTGAAGGACTCCACCTCCTCCAACGGGGTGCCAGCAAGCAAGACTGGTTCTTCCCTGGTTGTGTTCAGCCTCATTGTCTTTGTTTTCTGTTTGTGAATGGTGAGGCCCACTTGGGACGAGATGTCAGCAAGCCTCGTGGTCTTGTCCTGCATTTGTTGATGAGTGTGGGACAGTAATGCCAAGTCGTCTGCAAAATCGAGGTCGTCAAGCTGTGTCCACAGTGTCCACTGTATTCCACTTCGTCTGTGCTCTGTGGTCATCTTCATGACCCAGTCTATGGCCATTAGGAAGAGGAACGGAGACAGCAGACACCCCTGCCTGACACCAGTTCTGACCTGGAGCTCCCTGGTGAACTGCCCTTCGTGGATCACGCGACATGTCATGCCATCGTAGCTGCTCTTGATCAGGCGGACGAGCTTTGTGGGTACACCGTAGTGTCGTAGGAGTTTCCACAGAGTCTCTCGGTCCACGCTGTCAAATGCTTTCTCATAATCCACAAAGTTGACGTACAGCGGGGAGCTCCACTCCAGAGACTGTTCCACGATGATGCGGAGAGTGGCGATCTGGTCTGTACATGATCGGTTCTTCCTGAATCCTGCTTGCTGGTCTCTCAGCTGGGGGTCAACGGAGCTCTTCATTCTCTCTAGGATGATCCTGTTGAAGACCTTTCCTGGTACTGACAGCAAGGTGATTCCTCTGTAGTTGGAACACTTGCTTAGGTCGCCTTTCTTTGGAAGCTTGATTAGGTACCCCTCCTTCCAGTCAGCTGGCATCACCTCCTCTTCCCAGATCTTTCCAAACAGTGGGTACAGCATCTCCACTGTTGTCTCTAGGTCTGCTTTCAGAGACTCCGCTGGGATGCCATCTGGCCCTGCTGCTTTGCCATTCTTCAAAAATGCCACTGCTCTTCTGATCTCTTCCCGGCTGGGTCTGTCACAGCTGATGGGTAGGTCGGTCTCTGCCGGCTGGATGTCAGGGGGGTCGGGTGGGCTAGGTCTGTTCAGTAACTCTTCAAAATACTCGGCCCATCTGTCGAGTTGGTCTGCTCTGTCTGCAATAGGCTTGCCTTCTTGGTCTTTTACTGGTCTTTCTGTATGGCCATACTTACCCGACAATCTTCTGGTAATGTCGTAGAGCTGTTTCATGTTGCCGCTGCCTGCTGCCTTTTCTGCCTCTGCTGCCAGGCTGTCTGTGTAGGCCCTCTTGTCTGCCCAGATACTCCTCTTCACCTCGCGGTTGGCTTCCGAGTATTCCTCCTGTGCCCTTACTTTGGCTGCTCTCGTGCGACTGTTGTTGACCGCTGCTTTCTTCTGCTTCCTCACTTCTATCTTCTTCAAGGTCTGTGCCGACAGCCAGTCCTTGTGATGGTGTTTCCTTAACCCTACAGTGTCTTTGCAGGTTGAGTTCAGCGCCTCTCTGAATCTTCTCATTAATAATCGCATAATTTTTCGTATATGATATTTACATAAGCCTACAGTTTGTCTAACTGTCGGGTACGATTAAGTCAATTGTGACCTGTATGCGCGGGGTGTGAAAATCAATGTTCTGCACAACTTTTTAGGTATCATTTGTAAAACAGCTAACATAACTTTAAGTTTTCTTTTACGAAAACAAAACTATCTTCTTATTAATACCCGCATGATTTTTCATAAACTGTTTGCATAAGCCTGCTTTTTGTCCCGGCCCTGGGGTAGGATTAGGTCATATTGTGAAAATCAGCAAGAAAATTGCAAAGTTGATTCTCCGATACGTCAAATGTTAGTACTGCGATGAATGACGTATAACATCGAGTCGTCACTATGAACACAGCGTCGTGGGACTAAATGATGCCCGGGCCATGACGTGAAGCTTGCAGTGACGTCAGTCATTTCGCTGCTCGAAGTATTATTCTTCTTCAGAATAGCCATATGCTGTGCCAGACCACAGAGCTTACGAATGGCGGGAATCGCCGTGCGTCCGTCTTTATTTCTGTGCCAGTGTGTGTGGATCAGAGGTTGGGTTAGAGTAGAAGGAGATGGATTCCTGTCGCTACACGAGTCCACAGAGCGTACTAATGGCTGGAAGCGCCGTGTGTCCGTCTTTGTGTGCGCCGACGTGTGTTGATCAGGGGTTGGCTTAGAGAGGAGGGAAATGGATCAGCATAATAAGCCTAAAAATATGAACAACCCTGAATGTTCCTAAAAGATAAACGCATCTGCGCTCCAAACAATATAATACGGTAGACTTTGGGATGAAATCCTCATCTTGTTTTTGTTTGTTTTTGTTGTTGTTGTTGTTGTTGTTTTGTTTGGGTTTTTTTGGGGGGAGGGAGATCATCTGCAAGAGGCATAGATTCTCATAAACCCCTGCGCCTGCAGGCAGGCTCAGGGGCTCATGAGAATCTACGCCTCTTGCTGACATAATCATGCTCCATATTCCTCACACCGTCTGACTCGACGGTTCTAAACGCAGATAGTTCGTTCGCGCGACCCGAGGCCGAAAGTACATGCGTACGGTAGGGTGACACGTGTACTAAACGTATACCTTCCCGTGAACTAAATCGGCAAGAGGCATAGATTTTCATGAGCTCCCGCAGGCGCAGGGGCTAATGAGAATCTATGCCTCTTGCAGTCTGTCAGTCCATTTCGTGTTACTCACTGAAATGCAGCCAGTCAAGTTATTTGGCGTAAGCTCTTCCCTGTGACCTCAACAAGTCAGTACGAAGGACGAAAAGAATGCCATGCCTAGTATTTTCGACCATTCCTTTCGGAGTCACGAGCGTAGGTATGGGTGGTTTGACGTCAGCAACTGGATGATTAGTTAGTGGAACAATGAAAGACGGGGGGAAGTGGGGGAGGGAGGGGGTGGGGGGTGGTGCAGTCTATTCTGTTTAAGGTTGTGAATTTTGAAAAATTTGACACGGCAATCGCCGGACAAACTGTGCGTGGGGCTATGACTGATTTCAGCTGAACTGACCGTGCGACCGTGTAGGTGTGACGTTTATGGTGACTGATGTTGAAAGACATCCAGCTGAGAATTGTATCGCTGTGTGCTGGTCTGTGATCATAGTTTTGGACCTTGCAATTAAATTTCACGAGATTAGTAACAGCGTCGGAAACACTATTATGATCTCAGTGCCGCGTGCGAATTCTGAAAAATGTCAGATAACGTTTTGTGTGCTTTGTTGCCTGAATATAATGTGTGACATCTACGCAAATGAGTTCGCTAGTCTGGGAGTTTGGACATTACAACCGAGGCTCCATTAACTCATTTAAGGTACCCCGCATCAATAGCCGCGAAAAAGTGTCGTATAGCGTTGAACTTCCGCAGCTATTGATGCGGGGCGCCTTGAATAAGTAGATAAGTAGTCAGATGACGTAGGAGCACTTGAACGTACATGTTGGTCTAGTACTGAAGGGTAAGGCGGTGAAGAGTAGGGAGCGGGAGGGGTGCTGGGCAATTTGTTTTTATCAGAATGGGGGGATTTGTGGGACCAGAGGGAAGAAAAGACGTTGAAGGAATTAAATGTGTCACATTATGCGTGGCAATATCCGCGACATGTCAGTGTGGACGGGTGGGGAGGAGTCAGTCGTCGGGAGGAGGAGGGGGGGGGGAAGGAAGGAAGGGGCTAAGGGAGGAGAGAAGGTGCGCGAGGTGTCACAACTGGGGTACGTGAGTGTGTGTGTATGCGTGCGTGTGTTTTTGCGTGCGTGCGTATGTGTGTGTGTTTGCGGCGTGCGTGAGTGTGCATATGCGTGCGTGTGTATGTGTGCGTGCGTGTATGTATGTGTTTGCGCGGGTGTGTGTGTGTGTGTGTGTGTGTGTGTGTGTGTGTGTGTGTGTGTGTGTGTGTGTGTGTGTGTGTGTGTGTGTGTGTGCCGGTGTGTGTGTATGTGCGCACGATGTCACTGACGTTTTGGGCGTTTCAAGTTTATTGGAATTCCACATGACCAATTCTGGCCTATCCCTCCAAACACGACTGAGTTTCATATCCTTATAGTATGCAGCATCCCTCTTATCTCACGTAACTGCCTGGGCGAGGTGGACGATACTCCGCTGAAAATATGAACATATGACTAACACGAGACATAAACCCTCATGAGCCCATTCGCGGGGGCTCATGAGGATTTTGTCTCTTGTTAGTCATATGTTCTTTGTACCTTGGTTTTGGTTAACCCCTTTGTGCGTGCAGCCACCGGCCTCGTGTTGAAGATACTACTACTACACACACACACACACACACACACACACACACACACACACACACACACACACACACACACAGGCCAATCCCCACTTTTCACCAGACTAAAAAAGAAAGAAAACAGAACTCTTTCTTTCCGGGACATCCCGGACCAAATCAATTTTCAAATTCTATTTCCATTTCCTCGTTTACATTCCAAATTGAATTTCCTACCGATCAGCCCCCATCCCTCCTTCCATCCGGATGTCCGCAAGAGGGGCGTGGATCCTCATGAGCCCCTGCGACTGCAGGGGCTCATGAGAACCTATGCCTCTTGCTGACACTGACAAATGCTATGTACATCCTTAAACTGAGGTAGTCATCCAGGGCCCGAGTGTCATTTGATTGCAGGAAAAACAGTGTGTTTGTGTCGGATAGGACTGAGGAAGTACCGCAAAATGCCAAACCGAACGTCTAATCTATTTCGGAAGACGCTGCCGCCGGCAAACACTGCCGGGTTGCCTCACGGCTCGATTCGCTACCGGGATCGTAGCCGCGAATCGAGGGAGCCGGGCAGCCAGTGTGCCCGTAGCTGAACTGATTTAACCCTTTGGCTGTCGGGTAGCGGTTTTTGTCTCGATGATTCCTGTCGGAATCATCGCGACATAAACCGCTACCGACAGCCAAACGGTTGTAACTTTAACACGTGAAGGATCTTCAGTGACGCGCAATTCAGACGGATTCGGATACGGAAAGTCTTCCGGTTTCCGGTTCTATCTTCACACAGGACGTGGGAGGGAGGGGGGGGGGAGGGGGTGTGTTCAGGGTGCACGACCGCTACTACTGACTCCCACCCCGCTTTCCCGTCGGTTCCCCTTAATCATTCACTCAAGGAAAAGAAAGGGGGAACAGGAAGAGAGTCTTAGAGACGGGTAATAAAGATAAAACAAGGCCAAATGGACTTTGAAAATGAAGTGGCGGATAGTTGATTCAGTCACGAAGCGAGGATGTCACAGACATAAGGTGACTTGCAGTGTGTAGAACACGGGGCGTGGGGGTAGGGTGGGAGACAAAGTATTTTCTGCACCGCCCCCCCCCCCTCCCCCCACCAATATTTCAGGAGAAAAAAAAAATCATGAAGAGCTTTATTTTAATTGTATGTTTGATTTTATTTTCGAGGCTGCGTGCCTTCCCCCCCCCCCCCCATACCCCCCCACTCGCCGCCTCTGACTGTCGCAGGTTGCACTGTCGTCTAATCACTCACGCACCCTACCCTCCCTACCTCCCCCACCCCCTCCTCAAAGGAGGCTGGACTTGACTCTCGAAGGTTGGACTGTCGACAAGTCAAGCAGTCAGTTGTGAACATGTTGACACCCAGAGTTTCTCAGATCCTAAGTCAAAACAGTTTCTGTTCCTAAGTCAGAAACCGCCCGGAATTTTGATCAGTGAAAATAGAATAGAGTGTACGAAATGACTTGTGCGCGTAATACGCAGACGGCAAATTCCTTCTAAAAAGAAAGAAGCGCTTTTAGAAATGACAAATACAACACAATTTATTCATAAATTGTGCTGTACTTGTCCTAAGTGTATTTCTTTCTTTGTAGCATGCTTTTTTCACATTATACGCTTGAACACTTTATTGTCTCTGTTAGTGAGGAAAAAAATCGTAACAGAATTCAGTTCATGGCTCGTGCTCTCCTCTGTGAGAAAGCGCCGGAGAGTTTTGTTTTTGGTTTCAATTAAATGGCGCGGCCATTAACCCTTATCATTCTGATACACTCATTGTTTGACATAAATTCGACTGATAGTGACAGAATAGCTTGATCTATCTCCTAGTCTGTAATGCAGCCTTCATAGGACAATAAGCAAACTTTGACAAAATCAGCCTCAGGATGTAATGGGTTCATTTCAGTTGTTTGTCCCATCATTGCTGCTCAGATGATCATCACGTATACGTCTCAAAATGGACATGCAGTCGCAGATCGATACACTATTGTTGCCAGACAGAGTGGACGAAAGACGTAGCGATCGGCCTTGAAACGTCAATGAACTGTTGACTACACAAACCACTGAATAACAACAACAGTCGTCTGCTGATTACACAAGTCCGCACTGAACAACAACAACCGTCTGCGTTCATCACTCAAGTAGGACGCTAAGTGACTAAGTCTCTGAATAACCCTTGCCGCCTGCAAGAGGCATAGATTCTCAGCTTCTGAGAATCGGCTCTTGCCAGTCCGCACAGGTCGGTTGATTTACATGCTTGGCTCTCGGACTGAGATCGTCTGTGACGCAAAGGCGCTCACTCAACAAAGGGACGCGTTCCCCACGCAAAATTTTTCGATTCCGAAGAAAACTTCCTGGTAGCTTTCAACATTGAGAAACGGTTAGTCAGTTCGGGGTTTAACGTCTACGGCACCAGAGTGATAATGG
>BTPG01000004.1:182818928-182846428 GCA_036245525.1 Semisulcospira habei
AATGACCTTAATTAATTACTAATTACGGTCATTAACTTTTACATGACCGTTTCTCTCAATACTGCCAGAGTCGATTTCCGAAAAACTCACATGCTCTGTCTCGCACATAACATGTTAGTTCACGCTTGACAAGACTCAATGCCAAACCCTCTTTCAATGAGTTGGGTAAAAGCTTTCACAGCGCCATTCACACGTCACGCGTCAAAAGGCCTATAGAATTGTGTTGTGCAGGGGGGGACCGCTCAGTGCAAACACTTGGCTCTGTATATACAATTGGCTCTGTTTAAGCACGACTCTGGAACATAACAAGTCAAATATACGTGCACACGCAAACACACAGACACGCCAGTTGCAGACTAAGATAATTCATGGGCAGTGCCAGATTGTCATACAAGTTATATACACAGGCAAACATACACAGACACACACACACACACACATACCAACACATACCAACACATAAACACACGCACATGCACACGCACGTACGTACATACATATATACATACTAACATAAAACATGTATAAACAAAAACATTAAGTGCAAACCTTGCAACACAGGTACACATCATTTTCACAAGGGTAATATCCCATGACAATCACACGCCTGACAGAGCTGGTAGACCATGTCTGCCAAACACACTCAGTATAGTGCTGTTGTGGTCTATACAATTTTAGCTATGTTACACATGGGCCCTTGCATGCGTGGTGTACAGTAACATGAAAAAGCTGTAGACTGTTTGCCTACAGTGAGTCATAAACACCTGTCTGTCTGCACCGAGATTTTTCTTCCGGGTGCATACGCGAGCCATTGAAACCCACCAGCCCGTGAAAGGATAATAACTCTTATTGAATTTCACGCCCTGTTCGGTTAGGCGGTGTACATGACTGTAAAAGCTGAAAAGAGACGCACCTCAGAAAATCATACCTTGCTTTATACACCCGACTGAGTACATATACAACAGATCCTCAAGACACCCCCCCCACCCCCCCCCACCCACCCCCCCCCACCCCCCACCCCACCCCCACCCCCCCCCACCCACCCCCACCCACCCCCACCCCCCTGCCCCCCCACCCCCCCCCACCCCCCCCACCCACCCCCACCCACCCAACACACACACACACACACACACACACACACACACACACACACGCACACACAGACACACTATCACTCAAACAACACAGACACGCATACACAACTTGGTATGACAGAGCTGACGTCATACATCTCAACCGGCTAATAGTCCAATGAATAAATTATAACAAAAACAACCGGTCATTTTCAAACACTAACCGGCAAGAATAAGTCCGATCCGGCAAAACCTGATCCTAAAATCGATCTTGGTCTTTCCAAAATGTTATGCATATCTAAATGCGGAACAAGCCTGACGAGTCTTATGCTACCCGACCAGACTTGTCGAGCAAGTTTTGTGAGCTGGGGGTTTCTGTATGTGTGTTGTTGATTTTCAGTTGCGGCGAGAAGTTGCGAGAGCCCTTAGTCACACGCATGCCATGTAATCGTGCACGCGCACACACGCGCACACACACACACGCACGCACGCACGCACACACGCGCACACGCGCACACACGCGCACACACACACGCACGCACACAAGGTTTGTACACCGACTTACTCCAGTGCAATATTATTGTAAGATTTTACTTCCGGGGTATATACTGTTTATACATGACTGAAAAGAGCCTGTTTCTTAAATCTGTATGTCATTTATAGTCTAAGGGAAACAACTTTTGTATAGTGGATGTCTCTTGAGTGATTATGTCCCATGAGCAGAAAATAAAGTGTGTTTTCTGCTATGGTTTTAATCTAAATCTATCTAGCTTAGATAAAGCGGTAACACGTCTGGGGTAAACTCAAAAACTATTGGCTACATTTTGCTAAATGGTACAAACGTATAAAGTTACTATTAATGTACTTCCTAGGAAACATGATTTTGCTTGATAACAATTTTTGTTTTTTGTTTTAATTTTTTAATTACATTATAAATGAACCTTGATGAAATCTTTCTATTGAATGATATCAATGCTGTAGAGAACAAAGACTTAGACTCCAAAAAACAGCGGCTTTTGTCTGTGATTGTCTCAGGCAAATCAAAGACTTATCTGGGTAAACAATACATGACAGAGGATATTGAATCTCTAAGCTCTGACGAACTAATCAAGCTTCATTCAAAATATGAGAACCACATTGCCTCACTAATGACACGTGATTTGAGTCGATCTCTTGTATGCCTATACACAAAAGCAGTGAGTCACTTTCTACCTGTGGATAGTGACAGTCTTTCACACGACCTTGAAAGCAATCCTATTGTTTCAAGTTCAATTGGCAAATTAGCATGTGTCATGTTTTACAAGTTTGGAAATTACCTTGCTCCTGCCGTAACCCTTCTTGTTACCGGGAGTCATATTGATTTTTCAAAAATAAATTTTCTAGAGAAAGAAAAAGAAGGATCAAATGGACGAGAACAAGATGACTACACAACTGAACCCGGACCCTGTTTTGACACAGGTTCAAACTGTGACTAAGGCTAAAAGTCCAGGTCGAATAGAGGCTGGTAAAAGATTAGCTGAATATAATAGGCAAAAAAAATTACAGCTTAAGGCACAAACAGAAAAGACTCATGTGACTAACCAGGTGTCACTACCGTTAGGACTGACACCGACAGGACATCATCATCAAAGTGAGAAACAAACAACTAACCCTGACCCCCGCCCTGACCCCGAACCTCAATCAACAAAATATATAGTTGCCGGATTTGTTGTCGGATTTGGCTACGTAGGTTATCAATTATACAAAAAATACAAACCACAGACTCGTACAGTGACCAAAAAATCAGACACTCCAAAAACAAAACCAGAAGTCGCCACATTACCAGTAACATCCAAAGCCGTTGACCCATTTTATATGCAGTAAATAAAAATATTATTTTAATTTTTCTTGCCTTAAAAAATGAACGACTCAAAAAATTTAATGAACCTTGTGTATCACTCTGCCGTAATCAGTGGATTAGCAGTAGCTTATTCTATGCTGGGGAAAAATCTACTCAAAATGAAATCAGCAGACCTCAGTAGACTCGATTTCGAAGACAGTGCTAAGCTAATTGTAGTTGTCACAGCGTCGATTGCGACAAAAGATTTTCTTGTCAAGCAAGGAATTATTCCCGAAAATGTTTCTATGTAAATAAAAATAATATGGCGACGATAGCTATTATGATAGGAGGTGCGATGGTTAATGCTCTGGCATTTAGTGGCTCTAATTATCTCTTTTCAAAAATGGGTAGAGAAGAATCTGCAGAAGAATTGAAACGTCATAATGAAGCATCTGAAAAACTTGCTCAAGCCCAGCAGGAATATGAAAAGAATAGAATTGAGAAACTTGATTTCATCAATGAAAAACTCAGGCTTGAAGGTCACGCACAACATACGTTTTCAAATACAGACGAAGCAATCAGGGAATATTTTCTTGTCACAGGTGAAGACATGTCTATCCCAAAACCGAAACTAAGTGACTATTACAAACCAAGCACACAACAAAGAAACGGAGAGATAATCTTTGTTCTAGTGGGAATGACATTTGTTTATTTTACAGGAGTTTTCATTGCTAGAAAAAATGGCAGCCGAAAATAAACTATCAAAAATATGTTACTCTCCATCAGGCTATTGGAAAGGAGCAACAGCTATTGAAAAATTACATGCCGCTGTGGGCGGAGATATAACACTCAATCAAGTCAAGCAATGGTTACAGAGACAGGCAATTTGGCAGATATATTTACCTGCTCCAAGAAAAATAACGAGACCTCATTTTGAGAACACTACCCCAAATGACACACATCAAATGGACCTCCTGTTTTTACCACATGACACAATAAGAAAGAAACGATACAAGTATGCACTGACTGTTGTAGACATTGCTTCAAGGTATAAAGACGCTGAACCCATATCTGACAAAACAGCCAGTACAGTTGCTACTGCTTTATCTAGTATCTATAAAAGAGGCCCTTTAAGATACCCCAGACTTGTTCAAGTTGATGACGGATCAGAATTCAAAGGTGCTGTCAATCAGTTATTTGCGAAGCATGGCGTACTGGTCAGACGCGGTATTCCAGGTGTACACAGATCGCAGGCAATTGTAGAAAACTTTAACAAACAGTTGTCAGAAAGACTTTTCAGTTACCAGTATTCTAAGGAACTCATGCATGACACCCGTAACACTGAGTGGGTTAAGCGATTACCACATGTGATACAAGCAATGAACAATGAAGGACATCCTAAGCCTGCTGATGCTATTAAATTGAAAACAATTACAGAGCCAAAAACAGGACCAACCCCACCTCCAGACACAAGTTTATTTACCAAACAGGTGAGATATTTATATCAACCAGGGGAGGCTGAAAATGACATAAAGCGCAGGGCGACAGACCCCATCTGGTCAACATCTGTACACAATATAAAAAAAATAATTCCCGGCGCAGACGCAACAATATATTATCTGTATGACCCTGCACCCCAGAGGGCATTTGTCAGAGAAGAATTACAGATTATTCCCTCAGACACCGTTACTCATTTCAGTAACTAAGTCATCAATTAATTCATCAACCAGTTCATCACAAATGTCTTCAGATAACTTGAGTCTGTAATGCCCAGGTGCATAAGCCTTTTCCTTAGTGTGAAAAACTCGTTTCGTGTCTCCAACTGCAAGTGATTTCTTATGTGTTTGGATCATTTCAAGATTATGTTTATTTGATCTCAGTGACTTGTTTGGATAATCAGGCATTAATGCACCATCTAACACTTGCTTGTAATGTTCATGACGTATGTCTTTATTTTTTATTGCTGTTTTTTTAATTCCTTTGGCTTTTGACTGACTACCCTTTTGGTGCAGTATAGAATACATTTTTGATCTCAGTCCAACGTACTCAACTATTGGCACACCATTCAGTTCATCCTTAAACTTACCAGGCACTTTCTTGTTTTGTGTGCTGAACAGTGGATGATCTTTAGGGTAGTCAGACGTGTCATACATGTGTAACTCTGTTTTCATGTCTTCATAAAAGTCTTCAGTACACACATCAATGATCATAGAGTCAGTGTCAGTGTATAACAGACGACACTCAGGATACTTTGGTTTGAAGTAATTATAATAAAATTCAAGCATCAACAGTTTTGACAACTCAAGAATTGCCATACCAATGAATACTGGCTTGTCCAGTTTAACAATCTTTTTTTTGAGTGACACTGCATACAATGATGAATGAAACTCTTTGTACCCTGTGTACTGTGGCTTGCCTGTAAGTTTAATTGCACCCAATTCAGTTGTAACAAGTCTCACATCTTTTCTGTGATGAGGATTTTCCATTGTCTTGCCAAAACAGGCATTGTTCATAAGCTTAAAGAAGTCTTTGTCAAATGCAGTGTTGCCGTCTCTGGCACGAAGGGTTGTGTTCTTCATTATGTAATCTTTCATGAAAGCACTCTGATCAAATTGAATTCCTCTGTGAACTTTCTTTAGTACTAACCCGTGTCTGATGTAAAACTGTAACAAGCGGTAGTGGCAAACGTAATTGAATTTATCATTTAGATTTGGCACAAGTTTGGTGTCTTCTTTTTTTCCTGTCATACTCATTTTCTCAACAGCCAACGGATAATCATTGTGGTAATCATGTAGGTGATGCAGGTACTCTAGGTCAACTTCAAAAATCCAACCCTTCGCGTCGTTTCGGTCAAGATTCATAATATTGTTTGTTAACCCTGACTCTGTTACATCATACTGTGACAAATCATGCAGACAAAAGTTTTTCAAGGGCAATAATTCACACATTGCCCAGCCATACAAATTGTTAGCGTCAAGGTATGTAATGAATGACCTTGACCCCGGGCTCGAGGGGTCAAACCCAAGGTCACCTAGATATTTGTTGTTGGCCTTGGCGTAATTGTTCGCTGCAATACTAATGCCTCCTCTCAATCCACGTTCCACCATTTCACCCATCGTACGATCAGACAACAGGTCTATAAATATCTTACTGGATTTCAAAAATGCATCCCATGTCATGCCAGGACTAGTGATGTAACAAGCAGGGTCAAGTCTGTAGTGTAACAAACCCTTCTCACGGTAACTTTCAAATACGTCTGCTAGCAAGCAAACATCAGCTTTCAAGTACTGGTCATGGTAGTCACCAATCGTCTGACACCCTAATTTACCCCATGCATCAAGTGCATGCTGGTATTCAGAGTCAGAAATACCTTTGCCAGTTAGTGTGGAATAAAATTTCTCTTTTGGTGGCAGTCTTGTTTCCTCAAACACAACCCAGTGATCAATGTACTCATATGGATAGACACCTTTCTTAACCAAGTCTGACTCAAAATATTTACTTGTTATTGGATACTCAGTCAGCCCTTCTGCCAGACTAGCAAGACCTAAAGACAAATGTTGCATGGAGTCATAAAATGCTAATTTATCTAACCTAAAAGTCAAGTATTTCTCAGTTGTCTGGGCAATACATTGATTGTACATTGCTTAACATCCCGACAGCAACAAGGCTTTCTCAGGACGTGCCTGCACTGCTTGTGAAAAAAAAAAACTAAACAGACAATTGAATGTATGTCGCCAGCCGGTCAAATACGTTAAATAAACCTACAACATGGGGCCTAAATAAAGCTAAGACCATTTAGCAACACACATCCAATATCAAGAGCTACAGGCAGTGCAGACAGTAGGGAGAGTTTTAAAAAGGCAAATACAGGTGAATGGACAAAGGGTAGACAGAAACACATGCCCCAGAATAGAGAGAAAAACCCACCCTGTGGGGCTGACCAGGGTGACCCTGGGAACTAAAAAATACCTAACCCCACCCAAGTCCCCCAGGGCAGACCCGGGTGGGGGATCTGGGCAATACAACTTATGTTTTTGTACGACTCATCTACAGCTTGCATGATGATGTGTGAATCATATCCTTTAAGATTGTGGAAAAAGATTGGTAACTTGTATGTCTTAGGATCTATTTTTAATAACAAGTTACAATTGCTATGTGCAGCACCTCTGTAACGCCCAGTTATGTGATCATGGTCACGAACTTTATCACCCTGGAGGGATTGTTCACAAATCCAACACGTCACAGCTGTATCAAATTTTAGTTTGTCTTCTTCTGTCATCACCAAAGGCATCTGACATGTTGTGAGATATTGTACTACCTGACTATACAGATGTCTCATTTCTGTTAAAAACAAGCATGCTGCATTTTCACCCCTGTAGATAACAGGCTCTGAATGCAAACCGTCTGACCTAACAATAATGTATCCAAAAGAACACACCACTTGGTCACTCAACTTTATAGTCTTTGGTAATGACTCTGGAACATGACCTTCATATGGTACAACCAATGATTCAAAATCTGCATACACTACAAACGGCAACTTTTGCTGATTCCCATAGTTCTTAAAATACACTTGACTACCAGGATCTGGGTACTTAAGTACAGTCTGTATATCATCAGGTGACCTGCAGTGTAAAACATGTTTGTGTGCCACTGCAATAGAAGAAAACCTCTGTAAACATCTATTACAAAATTCCTGTTTGCCCTTGTGTTTTGTTGTATGATTATGAATTAGACGTGACATATTCCTAATAATTGTGTAGTGAAAGTTATTGTCATCTCCGATTAGCAACATGTCAACATGCTTATCTTCTGACTGACCATAGGTTGGTGCCAGTGGGGACACTCTAATTGGCTGTAACTTGTTCTCAGATTCATTATCCCACACATACACATTTACAGATATACCAGGATTTAGTTTTTCAAACAAATCTATGTCCTCTATTTTAACAGGGAACTCAATGCCACTAAAATCAAGTTCGTTTACAAATTTGATGTAGTTAGATACACGTTCAGGCTTTGACTTTACAAAGTGTAGTTTAGCAAGCACACACCACATGAAACAATAGTTGTCATTGTTCTGTATGTTGACGACAGCCTTTTTGTTTACTACTTCTGTTGGCAGTGGCAACCATGCTTTACCTAATATAGGATGATACCTAGACTGCTTTAGTTTTAGTTCATGCACATGTCCTTCATGCCAGCCAGACCCCTTCATTTTTGCACTGTCAATCGCCTGGAGGAAGTCTGGTAATAGTCTGTCTCTAAACACGTTCTCCAATTCTCTTCTTGTGTTAACTGTGTGTTGTCTTGTTGATATGTACGACACAATTAATTCACCGTCCACCCTAGTGAATTCGATTTTTGCAACAATCTGAATCTTAACACTGCCTGTAAGAAGATTTTGTTGTATTACAGAAAAAGAGTTTTCTATTGATTCATAAACATTGTTAGTATTGGATATAGGTAAGTTTGTTGTGTGAAACACGTTACGTAGGCCTGATGGGCCAGGTTTGATGGGCCAGAGTTTTGAACATTGTCCGTCATTTTTATTTGACCGACAAAATAATAAAATAAAAAATATTAACGTTAACTCTGCTGGCTCACCTTGTGTAATACCACTTTATTAACTGCAACACTGTCAATATAAACATTTAGTTTGCGTAGTTGTTTAAATATGCTATAACAAACTTCCCCTAACCAGCCATAGTTGGTATCAGCAACTTTAAAAGTAGGTGTCTTTAAATCAACTGTCATGCACTCCACATTTGGATGCTCATCGACATAATCCAAAGTTACACTATATGTAACATATATTTCTGATGGTGCTGCAAGGCTTATGTAAGTCTGTTTGGGTGATATTAAGTCAGTAAAGTGCATAACATCTTTGAAAAGGTGTGTGAGATCAAGCACCTGTATGATTTGTCCGTCTGTCATTTTTATTGGACAAACAAATGTATAAATTAATTTACATCAATTTACTAACCCATACCCTGTGGGCTGATCTGTCTTTAAAATGAGCTTTAGATGCTTAGTTGATTTCAGTTTATTTTTTACATCATCCCGTTCATGCTTATTTGGGATGACATCATTCTCTCTGAGACAGTCTTCAAAGCTGTCACGATCCTTACAGTAAAACAAACAGATAAACTTTAACTGTTCTCGAAAATCTTTCAGTACAGCATTATATTTCTGAGTGAGAATCCATACACTAACATTTGCGTGTCTGCCACTGAAGGCAAGTTCTGCTAGAGTGTTTCTTTTCTTGACAATGTCTTTCTCTGCAGAGCAGTCATCAACAATAAACAATGTTGGCTGTCCTTCAAATTGCTTGTAAAAATATTGTAGGTAGTCATTCAGTTTCTTCTCAGGGTCGACTAAGTATATGTTGTTGTCAGTCCAAATAAATAAACGGTTGTGATAAGCTTTGTTGTGTTTGATTGTAGGACAAAATATGACAATGTTTTCAAAGTGGTGTATGTATCTTGTTTGTAATAAGTCAAGTACAAATTCAGTTTTACCACACCCTGTGGCACCAACAAACAATCCACAGTGTGGGTCGAGTGTCATTAAGCCCCTGTTCATTTTAATACACAATATAATTTTAATATATGTGTCCACTCAGTCTGCTTTCTGCAATATTGAGTTGTGCGTCATAAATTAGATACAAATATATGTTTATGGCTGCAGCAGTTTCAACCTTCTTTTGTATCTGGATTGTTATTCCGTCACTACCGTTCTCGACAGTTCGACCTGACCCATGAAGATAATCGTCGTCTGTACTACGAAGGTCTAACCACAGTGCATACTTGTTTGTAAGGTATTGTCCGATCCTAACATCAAACAGATGTAGATCTTTGCACACAATGTTTGCTGGTTTATCTCTAATCCTTCCACCCGCAAAATACTTTGTGGTTTCGTCATAGTGTTGATAAGGTAACATTCCAGACGCATACACTTGATTAGGACGGCCTTCAATTGTACAGGACAAATGTGTAATCTTAGGATTGTAGAATTTTTCTGAATCCCGTTTGTATGGATCTGCTGGTTCAACAAACAACATAAGAATACCTTTCAGTGACCTGGCAGGTGTGTTCAAGTTTATATTCCACATTGGGTCACTCTTGTCTTTTTGCATTAAACTATGTCTAATCACCCTGTCATAATAAATTGGCAGTCTTGACTGATACTGATTTTGAATGAGTCTGGCTAGATCAGTGTGTGTGACAATCTCATATTCCAAGGAAATGTTAGAGATCTTGTATGTTGCATCTGTGGCAGATGATTTAATAACTTTGGAGTAGTCATTGAAAGTTAGTTCAAAGCTCAGACGGTCATTCAGTGCCCCTTGATAATAAGGCAGATGAGCTGTTAGGATTTCAAACTCAAGTGGAATGTAAAATCTAGTTCCATATGTTTCTGCTATAATAACCTCCTTTGGTACCCCAGTAGTTGTTTTGTCTCCGGCATTGATTCGAAGTTTACCAACATTATCTGGCTGTATGCCTTGATAAATACGATCTTCTCGTTCTTCTCTTGTGAGCCAAAGGTCTTTGTAACAGTAAAATACATCTGAGTCGTCAAGACTAAACACTTCCTGTCCTTCAAGTTTTACTTTAATAGTTCTAACAATTGCTCTGCCAAGATTGTCAACCAGTGTTCTGTTTACATCTGCGTCTGATGATAGTTCAATATTAAATGCTAGGCGTGCAGTGCCAGGAACAATAACGTCACTGGGACCTAGGTTTGGAAACTTGACTGTAAGTGTTTGGTTCTGGTCTATGGTACTTGGATTGTTTGTGATGACGATTGATTGTCGAATGGCCTTAACACCCAGAGGCTCACGTAGTTTTCTGTATGGGTCTAACTTTGATCCGTAAGACTGTGTCATTTTTATTATGCACAATAAAAAATAATAAATTAATAAAACAATGGCAGCAGGAGGATTTAATCATGAAGATTTTGAAATGGATGACACGTATGATTTTGGTAATACAACAGATATGACAGATATGGCAGATATGACTGGTACAAGAAATATTTACAGTTTACGTCACGAACTTTTAGAAACCAAAGTGAACTCGTTTTATGATCATGTTGGTGGCCGCCCAGTCAACATAGACCCTAACCAGTTTGAACTTGATGGCAAGGGTCATTTATATTTAAATACTGTTGACAAAGGAAAAGTACTATTGACTAACAAAAAAGACCCTAGTAGGTTTAGGGCTTTAAGTACAATAAAAAATGAAGGTGGTGTTGGTGCCTTGCGTCAACTTGGTATTGGTGGGTCTCCTGTCACGCCAAGACTGGCTAGTGTTCTTCATGACACGCAAACAAAGTTGCCAACAGGACAAGAGATTGAAATGGCACCTGTAACAAGCCTACCAGAAATAGCAAACACAGTGATACAAGAAACCTCATTTACTGAAGGGCAATTAAATGACGCTATTAAAACAATAGACGACCCACCTTTGTCAATGAGGGAGATTATGGGATTGGATAAATCACTGCAGACAATAAGAGGTGAGATGGTTAATAATCTTGCCAAACTAGGTGAGCTTGATAAACACATTGAACGTGAAAAAGAGAAACTGGCTACCGCAGACAATGGAAATCTTGACACAGAAATGAAAGAAAGAATCCAACACAGATTAAATTGATTGATTGATTGTACATTGCTTAAAGTCCCGACAGCAACAAGGCTTTCTCAGGACGTGCCTGCACTGCTTGTGAAAAAAAACTAAACAGAAAATTGAATGTATGTCGCCAGCCGGTCAAATACATTAAATAAACCTACAACATGGGGCATAAATAAAGCTAAGACCATTTAGCAACACACATCCAATATCAAGAGCTACAGGCAGTGCAGACAGTAGGGAGAGTTTTAAAAAGGCAAATACAGGTGAATGGACAAAGGGTAGACAGAAACACATGCCCCAGAATAGAGAGAAAAACCCACCCTGTGGGGCTGACCAGGGTGACCCTGGGAACTAAAAAATACCTAACCCCACCCAAGTCCCCCAGGGCAGACCCGGGTGGGGGAACGATTTGCAGATAGAAAGATCAGGACGGTTAGAAACAATTAGTATTGGAAGACAAAAACTAAAATCATAGGTCAACAGAATTAGAGAAACTATTCAGAAAATACTTCACGAAGACACAACTCTGGCTGAGAGACTTAAAACACTTTTCAGAGAACAGGGTATTACAATTGCTAGTTTAATTACTGCTCTTGGATTTATTATCAGTACTGTTGTGTTAGCTGTCTCCGGCAGTGGTGGTGCAGCACCGCCACCGCCAGCACCACCAACCCCGGACCCCCTACCACCAACAGATCCAAAAGACTTACAGTCATGGGTAAAGAAACAACTGTCTCATATATCAGACTTGCTTAAGAAATTGGCTGTGAAAGCAGTGGACGCTTTGCCTGGCATAATTGGCACTGTTGTCAGTTGGCTGATTACTACTACAGCAAAGGTAGTTGGGTTTATGGCAGAACATGTGTGGGTCTTTTTGGTTACAGTAGGAGGGTTGATGGTGGGTTATTTAATGAAACAGATAAAGAAGTAAAACCCCTAATCCTGTTAGACCTATTACCAATGCAGTTCTTTCCGACTCATGTGTGTCAGGGGTTGACTGTACTGATTGTATGAGTGCCGGTGTGGGGGCCGGGGCCGGGGGCCGGGGGTGTTACCGTCTGTAATGGTTTTAACAACTGTACGTGTGTGGTTGTGGCCCCTAAGTTTACAGATTGATTGAGACCTAGTTTTTGATCACGACCTGCAACAATGATTTCATTATTATAATTTGTTATTGTACCCATTTGGAGTTGAAGATCAGATGGTAACATGTATAACCCAGTGCCAACTACAAAGTCAACTTTTGATCTGGCATATCTGAGTACGTCTTGATAGCGTTGTATGCTAGATGGGAGATCGACTGTTGAATTTACTGAATCTTCTAAGTTTGCGAGAAACTGTTTTTGTGCTTCAAATTTACCACTTCCATTCAAAATGTTTGATTTTGTTAGTGATTGTGCTCCTAGTATACACCAGACATATGTTCTGATTGACTCATTTACGCGCTCGACTCCCACTTGAGTAAACCCGTCAGATTTATCTAAAATAAATGTGGTCCATGCGTTAGTCTGCTTCTGCTCTATTGATCCTATCCAGACTTGTGATTTAGATGAGAATGAAGTGTAACCAGGGTAATAATCTTGAGGGTATTGTCTGTGACTCAAAGCATAATACAGTGTACCCATGCCTTTGTGATCATCAAGTTTTTGTGTGAAGTCATACTTAGTGCTTATGTTAAATTCATTACAAATGCGTTCAAACGCTTTCATATCCATAGGGTTATTAAACCTGTTGAAACTGGACTCAGTTGGCAGTGGTGTATGAAGTTCTGACAGTATACGTCTAAGCTGGTAATAAACATGGAAACGGTAGACAGACCTAATCAGTTTGTTTGAGTGATTCAAGTGGTCTGTAAAAGAAACACCACAGCCAGTAGTTGAGCATAGTATTGCAAAGTTGAGTTGGTTTTGAAACATCTGTAGTGGACTTGAAGACCACTTTCTTGCAGTAGAGTCATCTGTTATTGGAGGGTTTAGGTAATGGTCAAACGGATTCGGTACTTTGACTTGAAATAGATCTTGTACGCTTGCGTCAGACACAGCTATGTCAAGCTGATTTAGTTGAATTATTTTCTGTTCATAAGTTGGTGCAACATTATATTTGGCATTCACATTAAATTGAAATGCGTTCGTTGTGGTAATGGTTGGTGATTTAAATTCCATCCTTTTTTATATGAGATAATAAAAATGTTTATTACCTTAACAAATCTTGACACAAGCAAACCAGTGTGGTTAACTAATGGGATTGATAATCGTGATGGTAGCAAGTCTGTAGCTATCCATGAAATGTTCTATACAGTAAAATGGTTTAATGTAGAAGATGATATATATAATAAAGTAATTTTTGGTGGTAAGACTGAAGCTTTACCGCCTGGTTATTATGACTTTTGTACTATAGCTGAATGGTTTCAAAGTAATTTTAAAATAAAAGCAACTTTAAATCCAGCTAACCTACTTGTTACATTAGAATCTCCGACACAAGATTGGTTAAAGATCTCAGATAGATTTGCATATTTACTTGGATTTTATATTGACGAAGATTGGTATAGATCAGATGATTTAGATGAAGCTATGTTTGGTATTATAACAATGAAGACCAAAAAACTTAAAATAACTGGAAAACGTCCTGTCAATTTGTCAGTACACAGAGTACTAAATGTTTATTTGAAAGAACTAAACACATCTGAGAATGTTCACAATGGAAAGCCTTCAACTTTGTTGAGATGCTTACCAACTGGAACTGCTCCGTATTGTGAAAGTGTGGTTGTTAGATTTCCTAATTTGCAGTTTAAGAAATTAGGTTCTAGTTTCTTCGAGTCACTGAGTATATCTGTAACTAATCAGGATGACAAACCAGTTCTTATGCATGATTTTAGTGTTGTGTTGGAAATTAAATAATTTTATTTTTGTTTATAAAAATGAGTGGCCTTGGTCCAAAGCCGAGAATCATACCAGTTGCGTGTCCGGTTACAGAGTTGAAAGATTTGGCAGACGTCCAGGATTTTGAGAAGGAAGGGGAAATTGGAGAAATATATGGTTTTGAACTTGATTCAAATGGCATGTACAAGAGGAAAGTAATTGTCGACATGAAAGACGGTGAAAAACAGATTCCTAAACTTGGTCAGCTACGTGATGTTACTGTACCTACTCCACCTGTAAATAATGCGCCTTACAACTTAATACATGTGGGTAGTAAGTGGGTGGTTTCACCTGTACCGGCACCACCACCCACAATTGACTGGGACATAAAGTTGGAATTTATTAGTCCTTATGTATACACTGATGATGAAGGCGCCTTAGTGTTTAGGAAAGTTGTTAATTCTGGGCCGCTGATTGTAAGCCTTGTTCCAAGTTTTGCCCCAGACGACAATAGCAGAGAAAAACTGAAAGTTGAAAATTATGAGAGACGGAGATATCTTCTTACGCACAGGAAGGGTAGGTCTGATGCAAAGGTTGTGTTTATGCCAGCAAACTTTACCATCACAAGAGAAGCGACAATAGTATTTGAAATTATCATGAGATCAGTAACTACTGCTAAAGAGGCTCAAATTGCACAAGGAATTAAACTTACATGGAATGAAACAGTGACAGAATCATCAAAGGTCTTTATTGCCATTACAAAAAATAATGATGTTATTAATGTTTTGAGCAGTGTTCCAGCTGTCAAGGTGGTGGTCGACAAAGCAACTTTTGTTCGTCTAACTTACATAAACCTTGAACACATTGATCTTGTTGCATTTTATTATGCCAGCAAATTGTATACTTTTGAAGAGTTGCAAAATGTAATTGCTGATTAAATAAAAAAAAAATATTTGTCAATAAAAAAAATGGTAAACTTCTATCCGCAACTACCGACGCTTGAGCCGACTGAAACAAATGTGACAACTAAAACAACACTTGCGCCTGATACACATATGCCAATTGCTTCAGATAAAACATTACAGGCAGATGCATTCAGATTAAATAATATTACAGAAGCTTTGAAATATTTGGAAAGTGAAGAGGCTAAGTACTCACGGTGCAAAAGGAGGTATAAGTCAGTATTTAATTCTGTTCAAAACACTTCTATGGCTATTGGCGCAGTTTCAGCTTCATGTTCTGTAGGGGGTATTGTTCTGTTCGCCACAGGAATTGGGAGTTTGGCTGGAATAGCAGTTGAGGCTGTTAGCGTTGCTACATGCCTGGCTTGTTTTGGTTTGGAGGCCTTGAACAAGAGGTTTCACACAAAATTACAGAAACATGAAGCATTGAGTACGCTTGCTGGTGCAAAGCTGAGCAGTATGAAACTTATTATCAGTAAGGCATTGAATGATAATTTTATTGATGATGAAGAATTTAAGCGCGTCCAAGATGATTTGAATAACTACAAGAAACAGAAATCTGAAATACAGAATAAAATGCGTAGTCAATCTCCCGTCAATGTTGAAGAACTGAAGGCCAGTTTTTTAGCAGAGGGAAAAAGGATAGGGGTACAGGAAACCACAGAAAAACTACACAATCTTTTAAACAAATAAAAATCAGATTTGGTAATCAATCAATATTTTTGACATATGCTTCGCAGAGAGATGACACGTCATTTACACCACTTGTGCCTGATTATTTAACCCCATCAGCACCACCACCTGAGTATTACTGAGAAAAAAAGTTTTTTTATTGTCCTTGTATCTTGATAAATCTGTCTCAGTGTCTTGGGACTTGAGTCAAGTTGTTGTAAGAACTTAGGGTAAGTACTTGTAAGAACTTAGGGTAAGTACTTGTAAGAACTTAGGGTAAGTAATTAATAAGTTCTTATGACAACACACTTAAAGGTTACCTCTGCAGGTTCCTAAAAGTTAGTTGCAACTTGTTAATAAGTATTAAGTTTCACTTGGCATCACTTGATCAGGTAAATGATTGGGTATTGACAGAGACAATAGTTATAGAGAGAGAACAATAGAGACCCGAAAGATAATCAGATCAATAGAGCCGCATCAGTCATGCTCATCACTTTTTTAAAATCAACGGGTTGATTCAGAATTAACGGGGGTAAAATTGGGGTCAAAAATATGATATTAAAAAATGATGTAAATTAATGACTGATGCGGCTCTATTGAATTAATTGTCTTTCGGGTCTCTATTGTTCTCTCTCTCACACACTGTGACACATACATACAAGCGCACGCACACACACACGCACTGACATGACGCACCCACTGACGCACTCACGCACAACGGCACTACAAACACATGCATAGCCGGTTGAGCCCATCCATGACACACACACACACACACACACGGCACACAGATACGCAGCCTGTCGGGGTGTACACATCAGTGTCCCGGCACACTCAGTGACACGCGCGAGCGCGAACTGACGCGGATATCGGCTCCATGTAACAACAAATGAATCTGCGGAGTACCCAGCTGGTGTCACAGTTCCAAGTTGTTAAAATCCGATGCGCAGTTTACTGAAATGTTATTGCCGCGCTGTATGATATGCGAGTTTGTGTAACGGGATGTTGACTGGGAGTAAAAAAAACAGCCGACTGAATAGACTTGAATAGTCCTTGACTCCAAACTAAAAAGCCGCTAGTAGCCGCTGGTGTAAACAAATTTTCCATCCCTGAATGTAGCTATGCACTTCCGCCTGCAAGAGGCACAGATTTTCATGAGCCCCTGCAGTCGCAGTAGTTCATGAAAATCTATGCCTCCTACTGGCTTCTGAAGCCTGAATTAGTCATATTTGTCTCTCCTCTGACATAGGAGGTTAACAGTGTTTAAAAATAAAATAAAGACCATCAGTTTAGTTGGCTGTAGCCAATGATGGTCATGATGGACACTTTCTGCCTTTCAGGACGTCTCGTGCGAGAGTACCTGTCGTTTACAACCTTTATTTTCTTCTCAAAACAGTGGCGGCTCAAAACAGGTTATGTTATACAGGCAACGCCCGGCGCATCAGAAGGTGTTGTAAACATGAGCATAATTATGATTTCGTGCAATCTGTAACCACCCAGTGACTTGTTGACATGATGTTGATGCGCACAGAGTTGTGCGTGCTGATCTGTGAATTTGAACCTTACGGCGTGAAGCCGTAAGGTTCACATTCACAGATCAGCACACACCAACCCCTTCAGCCACTGCCAGTGGAAGCCAGCAGACTGTTTTTTAAAAAAATCGCTGGTAACTTCAACGTCAGTCGGGAAGACAAAAAAATCCGCAGCCGTCAAATAGGAACATGAACGCAAAGTGGCCTCAGCAAGAGGCGTGGGTACTGACTCGTGACGCAAAGCTGTTTGCAGCAAGAGGCATAGATCCTCGTCAGCCCCCCCCCCACCCCCCCCCCCCCCCCCGCACCTCCCCCCCCACCTCCCCCCGCACCTCCCCCCCCCCCCCCCGCACCTCCCCCCCCCACCTCCCCCCGCAATTGCGGCGGGCTCATGAGGACCTATACCTCTTGCAGTTGGGTGTAGTTCAGTTTTTCTCGGCAGGGAGCAGGGAGGGGGGGTGGGTGGGTGGGTGGGGGGGGGGGGTATCTCAAGTTTGGCTTATCGTCAGCTTGTACTCTGTACCAAGTGTCACACTCCTTAGTCGTGCGCTTTACAATGGTGAGCATCATGGATTAACAACCGACTTCACGGCCGAGAAAAACGTGAAACACCCCAACTGCGAGAGGCATAAATCTACGCCTCTTGGCTGACACCACTTTGTATCCATGTTCCTTTGACGGCCGGGGCTATTTGGTGTTGAACTCGAAGCTATAGTATGTTGAAGAAAGATTTCAGAAAGACAGTCTGCGCCAACAGGCAGTTCAATGTGCTTAACCCATTCAGCCCTGACGCACTACAGCAGGAGATGGATCGCCCATGATAATTCAAGGGTAGTGCCAGATTATGTCGGCGCCAAGCTAATCTGCCACTGCCCTTTAATTATCATGGTCGATCCATCTCCTGCAACTCGTGCAGTCATTAGATGACGCCTCCAAAATTCGGCGCCAAGCTAATCTGCCACTGCCCTTGCATTATCATGGTTGAACCATCTCCTGCAACTCGTGCAGTCATTAGATGACGCCTCCAAAATTCGGGAAATACGGCCGTCGGGCTGAATGGGTTAGTAATAAAATACCCGAACTACTCTATCGGAGGAAGCGGGTGCATATCGGACAGAGAGGAATAGATGCTCATAAGCCCCCTGCAGCCTCTTGCAGACAGATGTGTTATTGTTGTTGTTGTAGATGTGCTGCTGCTGCTGCTGCTGTTGTTAAATGCTAATCTTCATACACCAATTTACACAAAAAGTGAAATGATCGTTATACACTAAATTCACACCAAAAGTGAAATGACGATCTTCATGCACCAAACTTACACATCAGGATCTTAACACACCAAATTCACACACAAAAAGTGAAAATCATACAAATGATGATCATCATACACCAAATTCACACCAAAAGTGAAATGGCGATCTTCAAACACCAAATTTGTGTTTGAAAAAATTTAACAAATGAAAATGGTGTGGGTGGTCTGAAGACAGTGACTACGCACGCAATATTGTTATTCTCTGCAACCTAGGAATGTCCTTTAACTAGGCCTATTACTATCATTTTGCTATGTACGCATATGCAAATTGCATGACAATGAAAGTCTTTCAAACGCGAACACAGAGTAATTTGCATTTCCGCGCACCTTTGTTTTGTAATCAGCCTACTGAAGTATCTATGAGAGCATTTTTCATTGCGCACTGCTTTGTTTCGTAATATTTTGTTTCGTAATAGAGGACGCTGGCGTGTTTATGAATGCACTTTGCGTTACGTACTTTCTTTCTGTTTAACTCATTCAACCCCAACACCGAAATCCTTAAATTTTGCCGTTGTCCTCTATAGACTGCATTGCAGTGCAGGACACAGCCGGATCGACCATGATAGTTCAAGGGTGATGCCAGAATAGCTTGGCGCCCATAGGCGTCAAGCTATTCTGGCATCAGTCACCCTTGAACTATCATGGTCGATCCTTATCTTCCTGTGGTGTGTCTGGGGTGGAATGAGTTAACAGAGCCCGCCGACGTAATCCAGTGTTTATAAACCGTGACGTATGTCAAGTCATTACCATGCTATTGAGAAATGAGAACGAACACCACCCACCTGCAAGAGGCAAAGAACTTAATCAGCCCCCGGTGATGCGGGGGCTCAAGATGTTCTTTGCCTCTTGCTTGTCTCGTATATATCCGTGTTCCTCGGATGCGTAGCGTTAATTTGGTTTTGAATTTGTCATAGGTTCAAAGGTATAAATGCACCCGCTTGCAGTGAGTTGCAACTGGCAACCAACCTAATCTGGCACTAACCTTAAATTATCATGGTCGATCCATCTCGAGCAACTGATACATAGTCGTTAAGTGACGCCTCCAAAATTTTGGAAATGCAGTCTTGAGGCCAAATGGTTTTGAAAGCGCGAACAAAATAGAGGCTTATTTAGTACTGCGCACATTTCTTCTATTGACGTAGGCTATATCGGTCTTGACGTGTGTTAAAAGTTAGTATAATGAGGCATGTGAGACACTCTTTGTCTTTCAGTTTTTAGAGGGATGGGAAGGTGTGTGTTTGGGAGGGGGTGGGGGAGGGGTGGGGGAGGGGTGGAGTGTGGGAGAGGAGATGGGTGGGAGTCGCACCATTTCTCCATTATAATAGTCTCGTAAGAGACGTCATAAGATATTTATGAACCGTTGCATTCATGCTTTCCTCTTTCACCTGTGTTTACAAATTCTCTGTCTGTCGTCAAGGGTAATCTGCACTGCGCAACCCACACTGGTTGTCATCCTCGATTCCGTCGCTACCGCTGACTGCGGTAGCGAATCGAGGGTGACAACCAGTGTGCTTCACGTTTTTGCGCTCAGCCTCACTCAGTATGACAGTAAATGAATTGACAATGATAGCTCAGCTGTACTGCTTGATCAACTTGGAGTCTGCTCAAGGGCAGTCCTTGACAAACCTGGGGTTATGTGCAAACGTCTGCTACCCTAGTACCTGCGCGCATACGCATATGTACGCTTAGCAAACGCAGAATGATTCGTGGGGAAATTGATTTATACATGGTAACCGAAAGCCAAAACGAAGCGTTTTTTTCAAACATTACTCAGATGTGTTTGCTATGGGCTTAGTTTTGTTTCAGAAGAGTGTATTTATTTATTGAGAAAGCATCAAAGCATTTTGTGAGCGCAGCATTCTTTTTTTTACTGCAATATCTATAGCCTAGCCACCTGCGTGCAACACTGAATTGGCGCCTATCTTGTAACATTACAATGTAACCCTTTGACTGTCGGAAGCCGTTTTTCATCGCGACAAAAACTGCTTCCGACAGCCAAATGGTTAAATCAAAACGGGTGAACCCCATACGTAGCATTATGTCCAGTCTTTGAGTTGATGTAGCTGGTCAGGTGATTTTCGGGTTTGGCAGACCCGACTGCGCATCTGTACAGGAGATAGTAAACCAGGAGATAGTAATCGGCGGCTTCAGCTGTGCGGTTTTCAGCCGGTTGCACCAAGCCACCCCGGCCCGGCACAGCTCGGCCCTACCCTGAGGGCAATCACAGACACTGAGTCACATTGATCAAAATGTCACTGCTGACGCCAGTGCAGTGTCACAGTCTCTTTTCTTTTCCAAATAACGTGTTTGTCCCAGTTAGCAATCCTCGGGCGGACATCGGCCGCAGTGGGCCCGCGCACGGCGGCCGTGCGCGGGCCCATTGCGGCCCACATCTGCCCTAAGGTCTTTTGCCTGCCGGGTTGTTTTTTTTTTTGTTTGTTTGTTTTTTTTTTGGTGAACGAGACACATTCTCTCTCTCTCTCTCTCTCTCTCTCTCTCTCTCTCTCTCTCTCTCTCTCTCTCTCTCTCTCTCTCTCTCTCTCTCTCTCTCTCTCTCTCTCTCTCTCTCTCTCTCTCTCTCAGGCTCTGCGACCTTTTTCCTGTGGATCACACTTCTGCTGTGTGGAACTGACGGCAAACGACAGTAAGCAAAAATTTGTAAAAAGCGAGATTGTTCTTGTATTACAAGGAAAATTTCGCTTTTCACAAGAATGGACTTACTGTCTTTTGCTCTCAAGAGCAGAGCGGCTTCCCATGAATTGATAGCTCCTTACAAAAAAAATTCAGCCAGTATGTACCTAAGAAATACCTCCTCCACGACAAAACGCTATTTTGCAGGTACGACCTTTAAACATGCATAAGTCCCCACACCCACCTTCAACCCTTGATCTCACCCCCATTAACCCCGTCCCGTTCATTGCGGAACACCATGCTTGGATAATCTTCCTCAAGTCAGCACCAAAATCACCTAAATGTCCCAGGAACATGGATTCAAAGTGGTGTCAGCAAGCAGCCTAGATCCTCATGAGCCCCCGGCGGTCGCGGGAGCTCATGAGGACCTATACGTCTTGCAGCTGGATCGCGTTCACGGGTTAAACTCCTTCTGATATCATTTTCAGACGGTTAGTCAAACCACCTCTATAAATTCTCTATAAAGCTGGCCATTTTGTCCAGCTTTATTGCAAAGACATCTTAATTTATTGTGTCACCAGGTACGAAATACCCACATTTTGGAGCTGTCCTCTGAGGACTGCATTACAATTTAGGAGACAGATCGACCATGATAGTTCAAGGGTGGTGGCAGAATAGCTTGGCGCCTATAGGCGCCAAGCTATTCTGCCACCACCCTTGAACTATCATGGTCGAGCCATATCTTGCTGTGGTGTGTCTGGACTAAATGAGTATAAAGATGAGGAGATTCTGCGAACTATTAACCCTTTCTGTCTAAAGAAGTAGCTTTCAGTCCAACAGACACTTTTTTTTATTATAGCAATACGAAGAAAATCTTGCATTCGCGTTCAGAGGGAATATAATTATGTCATTCGCCCCCTGAAAAAGGAAAGAAAAATGTCCTAACAAAGGAAAACAAGATGAGGATTTCATCCCAAAGTCTACCGTATCGTTGGAGCTCACATGCGTTTTTCTTTTAGGAACATTCAGAGCTATTCATATTTTTAAAACTTATCCTTCTGATCCATTTCCCTCCTCTCTAAGCCTATTTCTGATCAACACACATGCCGGCGCACACAAATAAAGACGGACACACGGCGGCGCTTCCCGCAATTAGTACGCTCTGTGGGTTCGTGTAGCGACAGGAATTCTGAAGAATAATAGCACGAGCAGCAAAATGACGTCACTATAAGCTTGACGTCATTGCATCGCTAGTCTCATGACGCTGTGTACACAGTGACGCAGTGTTTTACGTCACTCATCCGAAAGGCACGCAGCCTCTTCCAGGGCTGACTGTTTTCTTACACACAGCCTCTGCCAGGGCTGACTGAGTTCAGTTTAATACTGGATCCAAAACTTGCAAAAATGAATTAATTATTATTTTTTAAAAAGTTGAAGACGTATCGACAACGCTGGATTAAGAACTCATCCAATTTCTATTTCAAAGCTATCCAAAATTGCAAGTGAATAGAACGAAAATTACGGACTTCAATGACTTTCTGTAAGCGGTCTTCCTAAATCAAACTGTCGATAGAGAGAGAGAGAGAGAGAGAGAGAGAGAGAGAGAGAGAGAGAGAGAGAGAGAGAGAGAGAGAGAGAGAGAGAGAGAGAGAGATTTTCTTTGTGTCTATTCATGTATAAAAATGACGTGTCTGGTGCTTTGCGTCAGTTCAGCGACAATGTAAAACAACAATGTATAATGTGGCTAGCGCTTTTACGTCACTGTCTTAAGTCGAGAATTCTTCGTGTCGACATTTTTTTCTGCGATGAATTGTTTTACAAAACATTGAACAGATACAATGCTGGTTAACGAACTCATCCAATATCTTTCTCGAAGCTGTATTCAAAATTTCAAATAAATATAACACACACACACACAAAATACGGACTCAAATGCGGATCAACCGACTTTGTGTAAACGGCAATTTTTCTTTTTAATGAGTAATACAATCTAAAAAATGCTGAAAAGTACTCCGAGTTACATAGTCTTGACGGAAGCATTTAAGTCCTAAATTTTCAGACCTGTACGTACACAGACACAGGAGAAACTCGTGTCTACACACACGCACACACACACACACACACACACACACACACACACACACACACACACACACACACACACACACACACACACACACCATACACACACACGGCGTTTCCCGCCCTTGAAATGTCAGTACGAGTTCAACAGCGCGGTTCGGTGTAGCTAGGCATGACGTAATTAGTTTTATCGTGTTACTTCACTGTTTGATGTGTGCTCGCCCATGTTCGTCATTTTCATGCTACGGAACGTGCTCCGAACAGCCCCATCTCAAAGTCTACCGTATTTTTAATATCGTTTTAATATTTTAAATACGGTAGACAAAAATTGACACATGTCCGTTGAAATATTGATATGCCCGCATGCCCTTGAAGAAAACGTGCGAACTCAGTGAGTAAACTGTATAGGCGTACCCCCAGTGCCACGCTATTAAAAGCGCGACTAAATCAGTCATATGCGACACCGCCAGGCCCATCAATCAAATTCAGCCACGCGTGAAGTGTTGACAGCACAGCCTACTTCAGTTAAATTACAGCAAGGAGTTTAACCCCCTTGCCACTAACGCATATTGTGTTTCTGAAATCATTGCAAATAAGAGATCTGATGCATCTTATTTGAAGATGCAAATGATCGTCTTATTCTATACCTGCGTATTTCTCTGTGGGCTGGCGATTGGGTGCCTGATAGGCGGGGGCAGGGGATCTAACTGTTGTCCAGCGCTGAGTAATTCCCCTTGGTTTGTTGTACAATTCTGCCAGCGCTAGCCTCACCTATCTGGTTTGTGAGTATTGCAAATTCAACATCGAAGATCCACAACCGTCAAACGCAAGAGGCATGGATCCTTATGAGCCCCCGCAGCTGCGGGGGCTCATGAGGATCTATGCCTCTTGCAATTGATTCTGTTCGGTTTTTGTTCTCGGCAGTGAACGGGTTAACACAGTAAACCGCAAGGTCGAAATTCAAAAATTCGTCCATTGTTTTCCTGAGACTGCAGTTATAGAGTCCAGGAGAGAGATCGACCATGATAGTTAAAGGTTGGTGACGGAATGGTTTGGTGTCTATAATCAGT
Organism: Semisulcospira habei; assembly: GCA_036245525.1. Lineage (NCBI taxonomy): Eukaryota > Metazoa > Mollusca > Gastropoda > Semisulcospiridae > Semisulcospira > Semisulcospira habei. The sequence goes on from BTPG01000004.1 coordinate 182,843,576, forward strand.
GGACATACTGATCAGGATAGTTCAAGGGTGGTGCCAAAGTGGCTTGGCATAAATAATCAGTAGACATTTTGACCATGATAGCTTTCAGAATGGCTTGGCGCGTGAGATAGATAGGTCGACCATGATCGTTCAAGAGTGGTGCCAGAATAGCTTGGCGCCTGTAGGCGCCAAGCTATTCTGACGCCACCCTTGAACGATCATGGTCGATGCGTATCTACCTGCAGTGTGTCGCGGCTCAGTGGGTCACAAAAGAATGGGGGGGGGGGGGGAGGTGCAATCAAATTTTTTTAAAGTCTATTTTGGGAGCTGATATGCTTGATAGACGAAGGCTAAATAAGCTGAACGACCAAAACAATCTCATCCCATAATGGGAGGAGAGATCTATACTTGGACGATCAGATAGCTTGTGTACAAACAAGTCAGATTGCAATCAACAAGCCCTGGTGAGACTGACTGGAAAGGGAAGGACAATTACTGCTTAACCCCATTCGTTGCATGCCGAGAAAAAAAGTGAACACGATCCAACTGCAAGAGACATAGATCCTCATGAGCCCCCGCAGTTGCGGGGGCTCATGAGGATCTATGCCTCTTGTTGAGACCAGTTTGTATCCATGTTTCTTGGAAGGTGCTGGCTTTTGTTCCTTGCCGAACTATAAACCAAGATATCAGAAACAAGCACCTACGTACAGTGGCAGGGACTGAAGTAGTTAATAATATATGAAATACACGGTCAGGCGGTGAGGTTGGCAAGTGCTTTACGGCATATTTGTTGCAGTTTCCCGCTGTTGGGTTGGGAGGGGGAGAGGGGGTGGGGGGTCCAACTTTTTGGTTGGGAATGATTTGACACGTTGGCTGTTGGTAGCGCTTTTTATCGCGATGATTCCTTCAAGAATCGCCATGACAAAAAGCGCTAACGACAATGAAGTTGAGAGAGAACTCAGTCGCCCAGAAGCCAGACTTTGCTTTCCCTGGAGGGAGGGGTAGGGGGGGGGGGTGGCACTGGTCGAAAACTCAGAACTGACGTGGGAGGTGAAGTGGGTGGGGTGGGGGGGTGGGGGGTGGGAGGTTGCACTCTCCAAAGGTATTGGGGTGGGGTTGCGGGTGCACACTCCCGAAAAGGAAACGTACATAGCATATTTATTTTTATAAAGGGGGGGGGGGTGGAGGGAGAGAGGAAGGGGGGGGGGTATGGGAGGGTCCGGAATAACCTGTAACACCAGTCACCCTCCCCTGTTCCACCCTTGTTATATTCGCACCCTCCACCCCCACCCCCTTTGTCTATCTATTCTTATCTATACTTTGTAAACTTGGCTTACAGGAGCAAAATCGAAAAGAACATTGCAAGAACATATAGAGGGCACGTCAACTTCGTCAAAATCGGGAAAGACCCAACTGAACAGACCAGGAACAGTGCTTCCAGCGACATGTAAGCGTCTAGTTTTTGTCCCGCAGTGTTCGAACTTGGAAGACATTTCCGATCTTTTTCGGGTAACTGATGTCGAAAATGAACGCCACCCAGTGGCTGCAAGAGGTACAACCGTACTGTACGGCAAGGGGGAAAAAACTTGAAGTAGGCCACCAGTCAAACAGGTCTGGTCCATGGTTTTGGGCCTAATAGCACAAGAACTGCAAGGTCCAAAATCACAGACCAGAACTGACACCGACCCGAAAGCTTTTTCCTTGAAAGACATGACCTGACCAGGCGGCCGTCTGCAAACACTGACCACGTGGTCCGCACAAGCAAAAGAATCCTGTCCCGTTACAATTCTAAGCCCTTTCAGTTTTAGGGAGGATAGAAGGAACAGAGACTACGCAAATGAAGAAATCATCGGCAAAAATAATACTTAAGTACGAGGCATAGATCCTCATGAGCCCTCGCGCACTGCGGCAGCGCATGAGGATCTATGCCTCTGTCGAAAGATTGCATTGGATTAGGATGAGGTCCCGGTAGCTTGACTCCTCAGTGCGACCTCCTCCGTCACAAAAGCAACGCTGGCCTTCTGCTGTTTGTGACAAAACCCAGATGACTATTCTTGACAAAAGCGAGATCTTTATTGTTGTGCAATAAAAATCTCGCTTTTCACAAAAATGGATATACTCGCTTTCCCCATGCAACTGTAGCCTTGGCAAACACATAAAACGAAGAAGAGGTATAGATCCTCATGCGCCCCCAAGACCTGCGGGGAAAATGAAAAATTAAAATCTATACCTCTTGTCGAACGGGATTACAGTGGATTAGATGAGGTCGGTCCCGTAACAGGTAACACTGCTCCCTGCCACCTCCTCAAACACAGAAACACCACCACTTTTGCAAAATAATTATGCGAGAAAGAGGTTTAGATCCTCATGAGGACCCTTGAGCCGCAAGGGCCCATAAGGATCTGCCGCCCTTGCAGGAGGATGGCGTTGGATTAGATGATTTTCCCCAGTACTGAGCGTGGCTCCAGCAACCTCCTCGTCGAATTAGCAACAGTTCAACTAAAGTAATGCCAGCAAGAAGTATAGATCCTCATGAGGCCCCGCGGGACGTGGGGGCTCATGAGGATCTATGCTTCTTGCCGAAGGATTTTACTGAGTTGGATTAGCTGAGGTCCTTATAGCTCGCCTTCAAAGCCTCCGTCAACTTTCTTTGTGTCCAAGGGGTCTCATGCCAGCATCCTTTGACCTTGGTCATTGTTGGCTTAGGCTCGAGACGTGATCTCTGCTGACCTTCAGCTCCCCTTTTCTTCATTTCTTAAGTATTTGGATGGAGAAAAAAAAAACAAGGGGAAGGGGGAGGAGGGGTTAAGTAGACGACCTCTAGTGACCTAGGCTTACAAGTTTTAAAAGGAAAGGGGAAAAGATGGGTAAGGA
>BTPG01000004.1:182848928-182863928 GCA_036245525.1 Semisulcospira habei
TAAATGAAAAGGATAACAGACTTAATTGGGAATAAATTGGACGCAGCATAAAAAGAAACATATAATACAAGTGTTTAAGGCATCCCTACGAGTGATCCACAAAGTATTTGCAGAGACACTTTTTAAAACACGCTAGCGAGGAGGTGGATTTTACATGGTCGGGAAGTGCATTCCAGATAATTGCCCCTGAGAAGGATAAGCTAGTTTTATATAGATCGAGAGAGAGAGAGAGAGAGAGAGAGAGAGAGAGAGAGAGAGAGAGAGAGAGAGAGAGAGAGAGAGAGAGAGAGAGAGAGAGAGAGAGAGAGAGAGAGAGAAGCTTTAGCTAGCTGTTCACCTTATCAGTGAAGTGGCTTTCGTCGTGATCAGGATATCACGATTTGGGTTTGCACACTCACCGCCCTCTGTCACTACATTGGGATGATACCACTCCTCCACGAAACTGTCTAGGTCACTTACGCAATCTCCATCGCAGCCTGGACCCAGAGGGTATGCCCAACGGAGAATCACATGAAGTTTCATCATATTTCCCACTGAACGACTTGGCTAGAGGATTTCCCCGTGCTGTTTTTAGCCGTAAACAAAATACGTCATTTCACTTAGACAAATAAATAAATAAATAAAAAATAAATAAAATCAAACACAGAATGTTCCACTGCTTTCTAAAAAATATTTTATTGGCATCAGGCTATTCCGGCACCACCCTTGATCTATCATGGCCGATATAGACAGATCGACCATGATAGTTCAAGGGTGGTGCCAGAATAACTTGGCGCCTGTAGGCGCCAAGCTATTCATTCTGGCACCACCCTTGAACTGTCATGGGCGACTATGAAGACCCAACTGTGGTCTTCATGGCTCAGTGGGTTAAACTGAGAACCGCCATGAGATAAAACAAGTTTCTATTTGGGGAGATGATATCACAGTACATGATCTACTGGGCCCAACAAGCAAAAAATAGACAGCGACCTAATCCCATAATGGCGGAAAGGAAACTCGGACATTCCGGGTACACGCCAGCCAGACCCCAACCAGCAAACCGCAAGTCCACAGTTAACACGATCCAAATGCAAGAGACATAGATCCTCATGAACCCCCGCGACTGCGGGGGCTCATGAGGATCTATGCCTCTAGCCGAGAACAATCTGTATCCATGTTTCCTGGACGGTGTTAGCTTTCGGTCGTTGAACCAAGAAACAGAAACAAAAATGTACCTACGGTGTGTGTACAGTGGCAGGGAAGGGGTAATTCACATCTAGTCTGATAACAAAACAAAAAAATCGCAAGTAGGAACTGGGAAAAAGAAGAAACGCTTCACTTTGACCTCCTGGTCACTATGCTTGGCAGTGGCGTCGCTGACATTTTTTATCGCAAGGGGAGTGGGGAGGGGGGGGGGGTGGTGGTGGCCCAGCCGGTGCCTGACATCTTACTTTCTAGTCGCTAAAACGCCAAACAACAGGAGGGGCGGGGGGGGGGGGGGGGAGGGGGGGGGGGAAAGTAATTACAGTCCAACCTCATGAAAATGAAACACAACAATCAAAGTCTTATATTTTGTTCTAAAAAAAATGTAAAAAAAAAAATGTTCTTTAAATAAAAGTTGTTTTTTTTTTTTACTTTATTATTTTTTTCATCGAAAACGAAATTCTTCCAAAATACTTTGTTGGGGGGGGGGGGGGAAGCCCCCCCCCCCCCAACTACGTTTTCACTGGAAGGGGTGAAGGCGTTGGGGGGGGGGGGGGGGCAGTAAATATGGGCTAATCAAGCAGGTCTTGGCTACAAACGACTCTGCGCGGGCCAGCCAAGGCTGACGTAGGCCAGTGGACAAGTTTTGCTTTCTGGGATGTGAAGAAATAAAAGTATCTGAAATCTTAAATGGGTGAAACAGAAGAGAAAGAGAAGAACTTGAAAGTAGAACAAGGCAGTATGACGAACTTGAAAAGAAAAGGGGGAAAAAACAGGGGCCAGTTCCATGAGTCAGCTTAGTCCTGCGCTAGCCACTAAGCAAGGTGTTCCGCTACATCGGAGCACTTTGCTTAGTGGCTGAGCTTACTGACGCAACTGGCCCCTGGAGTCTATTTTTTACCTTGGCCGCTCTATTTGTCCCGGAGCAAAAGGTGGGACAGTCGAAAGGAAAACAAGAAAGGCAAAGCCATTAAGGCCCACGTGTATGACCGATTTACATATGTGTGACCTTTGTGACAAGGGCTGGCTTCTGCAGCCGCAAAATCCATGTTTTCTGAAAATGTAAGCATTTTTCACACATCTGTCAACCCCCCGTGACCCTTGACCTTTGTAAGGAGTCGACTAAATTAGTATGCATAGGAAGGTCTTATCATCAGCTATCTTTGTACCAAATTTGGTTGAAAAATTGCACAAATTTAGGAATACCTACAATTTTATAAAAACAAAATCTGCATTTTACACACATTTGCCTGCCTCTTGTGACCCTTGACCTTCCAAGGGGTCATCCAAATTAGTATGCATAGATAGGTCTTACCATCAGGTATCTCTGTACCAAATTTGGGTTTGAAGTTGTGAATAGTATTTGAGAAAAAACAACTTTTGTCAAAATACAGCTATTTTGACCTATTTCCTGAGCTCTCGTGACCCTTGACCTTTCCGAGGGATCAACCAAATTAGTATGCATAGAAAGGTCTTCCCAACAGGTATATCTGTAGCACGTTTGGGTTTAAAGTTGTGAATAGTCTTTGAGAAAAAACATCTATTGTCAAGATATGGCTATTTCGGACCTATTTCCTGAGCCCTTGTGACCCTTGACCTTTCCGAGGGGTCATCCAAGTTAGTATGCATATATAGGTCTTACCATCAGGTATCTCTGTACCAAGTTTGGGTTTGAAGCTGTGAATAGTATTTGAGGAAAAACATCTTTTGTCAAAATATGGCTATTTTTCACCTATTTCCTGTGCTCTTGTGACCCTTGACCTTTCTGAGGGATCAACCAAATTAGTACATAGAAAGGTCTTACCAACAGGTATCTTTGTATCAAGTTTGTGTTTGAAGTTGTGAATAGTATTTGAGAAAAAAATAAATTATGTCAAAATATAGCTATTTACTACCTATTTCCTGATCCCCTGTGACCTTGACCTTTGTGAGAGGTCACTCAATTTGGTATGTTTAGAAAGGTCTTGCCACAAAGTATCCTTGGGCCAAATTTGAAGAATGTGGCTTGATTAGTCCTTGAGAAAATGCCAACGTTAAAGTTTACCATGGACAACGGACGACGGCGGACGGACGATGGACGGACGACCACTGGCCCAAAACATAGACTCACTTTTGCTTCGCACGTGAGCCAAAAATGAGAACCATACTTTGTTTTGTTTGCCTATAATGGTCGAGTACACGAGTGGGACACGCAGGCTGACTGATGTCGATGGAGTTGTGTTTGGTTTTTTTGGTCAAGGCGATTCCAACAGGAATCACCTTGACAAAAAGAGCCACCGTCAGCCAGAGGCTTACACACAACAAAAAAATTGACCCAAGAAATTTTAAGTCTGACCTCGCTCATCGCTACCCACCACGCCCAAACCTATCTGCAAGAGACATAGATCCTCATGAGCCCGCGCAATGCGGGGGCTCATGGTGATCTACACCTATTGCTGTGCTCCATTATACCCATCAGTATTTGCTCAAGCGGCGGAGATCATTAGCTGCTGAATCAGACAGACACGTTGACATGTCTACAGGTGTCAGGCCGTGACTGGTGTCAAACGACTGTGCAGACAGGTAAGGGCAGCGGGGGGTTGGGGCAACGTGTGGGTGCGGAAGGGGTGGGGGGGGGGGGACGAGGATAGAGGGAGCAGCGTTAAAAGAAGTAGGGACGATTGACCCCTGCTAGTTCAAGGGTAGCAGTGCCTGAAAATGGTGGGTGGGAGAGAGGGTGGGAGGAAACTGGACGGAGAATAGGGGTGTTGTCGTTGGTTGGTTGTACATTGCTTATCCCTTTGGCTGTCGGTAGCAAAAGGGTTAACGTCTCGACACAGCAACAAGACTTCCTCCGGTCGTGTCTGCGCTGCTTGTGATGAAAAAAATCAGAATCAGTTGAACCGGCGACATGCCAGCTGGCCTAGTAAGCAAAATAAACCTAAGACATGCTAGGGACGCTGCACATTCAAGCTAATTTATCGCACCCAAGTTTACAACAAAACAAAAAAAAAATGAAAATCATTACATAACACTTGTATGAACAGGGAAACGTTATAGGCATTAAAAAAATGCATTAACCGCAATTAACATAACTTATCATCTCTGTAGGTGTTCAGGGCCAGTTAGCAACACACATCCAATATCAAAGACCACATCCAGCGTTGACAGTAGGGAGAGTTTAACAATGGAAAATTCCGGCGAATGGACCAAAGGCAGAGAGAAACATAAGCCTCCAAGGTAGAAAAAGAGAGAAAGCCCCACCCTATGGGGCTGAGCAGGGTGACCTTGAGAACTAAAAGTAGTTAACTCCACCCAGTCCCGTTTTTGGAGTTTGGTGCGTCTAACATGCCCCATACCCCCCCCCCCCAAGCCTCCCACGCCCCTCCACCCCCCCCCCCACCTCAACACCCCCCCCCTCCACCCCCCACCCCCCTCAACACCCCCCCCCTCCACCCTCCCACCCCCTCCCCCCTCCACCCCCCACCCCCAAACACACACACCGCTTTTTGATTTTTCGGCCACTGTAAGGCAAAGTCTGGCGTCGGGAGGCCTTCTGTGTCAGGTTGAAGGTCCCAAACAAAAAAAATGAACCCCCCCCCCTTCCTCTCCGCCCCTGTTAGGTTAGATCCACCTTGCGTCAGAGGCCATGCCGGACTCAGCAGCGGACTGTCACACGACCTTATAATCTGAAGCGTGCGCACATCACGTCGGACTGCAAAAAAATATTTGACATGAGAAATCCTGACCAAACAGGTGACTGCCGGCCAAGCGTGTAAAGTGCAAAGAACATCCCAACAAAGAAAGAAGCACGGTTAGAAAGGCCAAATGCAATACAATTTATTACTTCTTCTGGTTTAACCCCCTTTTTCAGTTAGTTAACCCTCCTGTGCATGCAGCCACCGGTACAGTATACGGCTGTGACAGTACTGGTGGCCGCGTGCACAAGAGGGTTAAATTCTTAACGTTAACCCATTTAGCCACGAGTCCTTACAGCAGGAGATTAACTGACCGTGATAATTCAAGGGTAGTGCTAGATTAGCTTGGCGCCTTCAACATAGTCAAAAGGCAACACCTCCAACATTTGAGAAATGGGACCTTGGAGGTAAAAGGGTTAATGTCGTAAAATGAAAGACTTTTCTGCTATCCTTCTCCTTTGCTATCCTTCTCCTTTGCTATCCTTCTCTTTTGCTATCCTTCTCATTTGCTATCCTTCTCCTTTGCTTCTCCTTTGCTATCCTTCTCCTTTGCTATCCTTCTCCTTTGCTATCCTTCTCCTTTGCTATCCTTCTCCTTGTTCTGCTATCCTTCTCCTTTGCTATCCTTCTCCTTTGCTATCCGTTTCTCCTTTGCTATCCTTCTCTTTTGCTATCCTTCTCATTTGCTATCCTTCTCCTTTGCTTCTCCTTTGCTATCCTTCTCCTTTGCTATCCTTCTCCTTTACTATCCTTCTCTTTTGCTATCCTTCTCCTTTGCTATCCTTTTCTTTGCTATCCTTCTCCTTGTTCTGCTATCCTTCTCCTTTGCTATCCTTCTCCTTGTTCTGCTATCCTTCTCCTTTGCTATCCTTCTCCTTGTTCTGCTATCCTTCTCCTTTGCTATCCTTCTCCTTGTTCTGCTATCCTTCTCCTTTGCTATCCTTCTCCTTTGCTATCCTTCTCCTTCTCCTTTGCTATCCTTCTCCTTTGCTATCCTTCTCCTTTGCAAACAGGAGAGTTCTTTCCAGCACGCTCTAAAGGCAGTGGAAACCTTCTGGTACGTGTGCCTACTCGGCACATGCATTGTAAAAAAGAAGGGTAGAAAAGTCTTAGTTGAGGCAAGACAACATTGATGTACCGCTGTATCGGCGAATTTCTGCATTCAAAGCAAGCCATGGAGCAGACTGGTTTAACTCTTAAACTCCCAGAACGAAATGTCTTCCATTCTATAGACATAATGGAAGTCATTTCGTTCTGGGAGTTAAAGAGTTAATATTTGACATAGCCGTAACAGACGGCGCAAAGCTAATCAGAGACTACATAGAACTGTCTTAACACATTGGAAACATGCCGCGTTCGGATACGCGGCATTAATGCCGCGTATCCCAACGCGGCATTCCCATGAGCTAATCCGTACTAGTATAGAGCGTCAGAGAGGTCAATGACAACAGCAGAGTGTCAAGCGGCCTTCTGAAATCGGCACACATCACCACGGCCTGCAAACCGAGGATTTGACATGACCCGGCCAAGCCAGGCGCAGAGCTGCAGACACTACGCCTGAACTGTCTTGCTGGGTCCACCTTGCGTCAGAGGTTGTGACTCAACAGCCGTGTGTCAAGCGACCTTCTGAAGTTGGCACACCTCACGGCGATCGGTAAACAAGGATTTGACATGACCTTACACAGGTAGCCTGACTCCAAAGATGACGCAACAAGCAAAAAGGATTTTTGTTTTATTTTCCTTCTCTGTTTTATTTTATTTCTTTTCAAGGAGAGGAGGGGGTGGGGTGGAGAGATGGGGGCAGACCTGGAGGGAGGCGCGGGTTCTCCGGACTGATGCGGCACTTTTGAAAGTTTCATTGAAATGAGAGAGGGAACCGGCACCATTCAATTTCATTTGCATTGACGCAATTCTTATTTTAATCACACACAATCACACTCACAAAAGCGTTTACCGGTGATACAAGGAACACTGGCCGTACTTAGATATCTACTGTTCAATATCCCAGCCAGAGACACTATTTTTAACTCATTCGTGACGTGCTTCACCCGGATACGCGGCACTGGCCGCGTATCCGAGTGCAACACATCTCGAATGTGTTAATCCTTATTTTTTCATACACAGCCATAAAGGTGTATATTATTTTTGTGTAACATCTGCGCACCGTCATTCTGAGAACCTGGTGGTGCCTACTGTGATAATCTGAGCCTGCAAGAGATATAAATTCTCATAAGCCTCTGCAGATGCAGAGGCTCATGATAATCTATGCCCCGTACACGTGCAAGGGGCTGGCTGAGAAACACAGGCTCTGGCAACGAAAGGACTTTGCCCCAATGTTAGCGCTCCCCCAAAGTCTTATCACACAAATATACATTCTGATTGCCGATTGAGTCACACTTTGTACAACCGACTGTACATCAGTGGCTCAGGGGGAAAATCACCAGCGTGGAAGTATGATCAACTCTTAGAAATTAACTCCTTCACTACCGAGCCAAGGTGAACACAATCCAATCACAGTGAATCAAAAGAGATCGACAGACATAGATCCTCATCAGTGCGCGTCCGCAGTCGCGGGGGCTCATGAGGATCTATGTCTTTTGCTGACACCACTTTGTATCCATGTTTCTTGCACTGTCTGGGGCTGTCTAGCGACGAATGAACGAAGATTTCAGAAACCTCAGGGTCCACAGGCAGTGAACGGGTTAAACGCCAATCGATAATCCTCCCCCCTCCCCTCTTAACCCCCCACCCCCTTCCAAACCCGTTCCGTCACTGCACTGTATCAACAAGTAGTCGCGTTAGCACATGTGTTAAAAACGGTGTCATTGAACCGCTAAACAGCCGCCCTAATGTACTTTTCAGGCGTATAATGAGACGACACTGACCACTGCTGAGCGAGTCATTCCTTCGATAAGTGCATGCGGCCGTTTTGTCATTTTTTTGCAAGCCGGCTGTACAAGCGTTGAAGCGACCCACTGCAGGCGTCATTCCTTCTATTTTGCCGGAATAATGCTGTAAAAGACGTACACTTGGCGGCGCGACTTTTCATTTCAAGCTCAACGGATTACACTATAAATAATCTGTTCGGAGCATGAAGTAAAAGAGCTTCCTCATAGACATGCAAACTGTGCAATGGAAAAATATCATAGGTTTCGTTAGTAGGATTTGGTAATAAAAAATGTGTGGTGTTGAAGTACTAGTATTGGTCAATGCCGTCAGGGTCAAGAAGTGACGAGACACTCAGAGGCAGCCTGCCAGTTTGTTTGCAATAGAGCCAAGATTGACGGCGTGTTATATAAAAGCATCTTTAGTCCCTCCGATTCGTCATTAAAAGTCTTAACTCTTTCCGCCGCGAATCCGGATGCGGAATGTCTCGAAAGAGTTAACCCTTAACAATGCCAGCCGACGCAGACTGTTTCCGCAATATTCGTTAATTCAAGACAACAACAACAAAAACAACAGCAACCTAGATGTCCCAGGAACATGGCTTCAACGTGGTGTCAGCAAGAGACATCTAGATAAACTAAACTAAACACGATCTACAGAGAGAGAGAGAGAGAGAGAGAGAGAGAGAGACAGACAGACAGACAAAACAGAAATTAGTGAACACAATAGGTGAATTATTTTTTTTTTAATAAAAAATATTTCACAAATCTGACTTGGGAGAATTTGTAACTGCCACCGATGCAAAAGCAAGGGGGGAAATTGGTGCATAGCATTAATCTTATACTGACACATGTAAGACAGTGTCATAGAATCAGCAGCATCAATAGCTTATAGCGACACCGACAAGACAAAAGATGTTCAGTTAGCAAATGTATGGAGAAAGAGAAAGTGTTAGACGTTTACGTGTTATCAGCAGTATTATGTTTATCAGGCGAACTGTGAAGTCACGCTGATCGGAGGTGAGTGTGCAAAGCAAAGTACATTTCAAAAGGGGTTTTAACTGAAAATTATTTGATGTTCAGAGGCAATGAGTTCCACAGAGAGAGAGAGAGAGAGAGAGAGAGAGAGAGAGAGAGAGAGAGAGAGAGAGAGAGAGAGAGAGAGAGAGAGAGAGAGAAAGAGAGAGAGAGAGAGAGAGAGAGAGAGAGAGAGATTGTATTGATTGATTGATTGTACTTTGCTTAACGTCCCGACAGCAACAAGACTTTCTCAGGACGTGCCTGCACTGCTTGTGAAAAAAAAAAAAACCCAGAAATTGTATGTATGTCGCCAGCCGGTCCAATACGTTAAATAAACCTACAACAAAGCCTAAATAAAGCTAAGACCATTTAGCAACACACATCCAATATCAGGAGCTACAGGCAGTGCAGACAGTAGGGAGAGTTTAAAAAAGGAAAATACAGGTGAATGGACCAAGGTTAGACAGAAACACATGCCCCAGAGTAGAAGGGAACCACCCCCCCCCCCACCCCCCCCCCCCCAAGGGGCTGACCAGGGTGACCCTGGGAACTAAAAGGTAGTTAACCCCACCCAAATCCCCCAGGGCAGACCCGGGTGGGGGGGGGGAGAGAGAGAGAGAGAGAGGAGAGAGAGAGAGAGAGAGAGAGAGAGAGAGAGAGAGAGAGAGAGAGAGAGAGAGAGAGATTAACTCATTCGAGACATGTAGCACCCGGATACTGACGAGCCATAACGCAGGCAATTTGAACAGGCCAGACCGACCGATTCAATCGGAATGTTCGGCACTCTCGACAGCACGTTAGGTCAGCAGATCAGCATAGAACTTCATAAACCTCTGTGGTACTCTCCGGATTGCCCCGGTCCTTCAGAAGCTCAAAGACACGTCAGTGGCCCCCAATGACTCAGTCTTAACACTGGTTGTATCTCTCGATAGCGTATAGAGAAAGACACCCAGTGTCATAAGCCGTCTGTCCTTAGTCAAGCTTGCATCATTGCTCAGTTCAGGCGCGTCACGTGGTGTGTGACATGGGACCTGTCACTGAACTGGGGCCCTCTCGGGGATGGGATTTCCCCAGGCAGTTTCTCGAGTGTGGATTTTCCACTTTCACGCGGACAGATTAGCCTCTTGTTTGCTCTGGTGGCATAGTGGTTTCATTTTGATCGAAATTTGGGAGACTTGTTGCAATTATCGTGGGTTTTTTTGTTGTTGTTGTTTTTGTTGTTGTTGGTTTGTTTGTTTGGGGTTTTTTTTGCTTTTTTTTAGCAATTTATTTATTTATTTATTTATTTATTCTTTTTTAAAACACACAATGCATCCACTCGTCTTGGAAGATGATATATTATTTTAAGCGATCTGCTCCGCTTTGATTGCTGAATTTCGCTGATAAACAGGTTGTCAATGTTGTCTTATCTCAGATAAGACTTGTCTACCCTTCTTTTCAAACTCCATGTGAGTAGTCACAATGTACTAACAGAGGGTGTCTACTACCCATTGAACGCAACGGAAGAATATCCTGCGTACAAGGAGAAGAAGAGCAGGAAAAGTCCAGGCGTTCATTTCACAACATTAACCCTTTTCTTCCTGATACACTCATTGCTTAAAATAAATTTGACTGATAGTTCAAGAGTGGTAACAGAATAACACCACCCGCCTTGAACTAAAACAGTTGATCTATATCCTAATCTTTAATATAGACTTCGTAGGACGGCAAGCAAATGTTACAAAATCAGCCTCAGGATGTAATGGGTTAAAACTTCAAAACTGGGTCCAGCACTATTCTCAGACTACAAGCAGTTAACAAATTTAGCAAAGAAACCTATCAAAAACAACTAACTCGTCATTTCCTGGAAGTGGTCGTTTTAACTCCTTAAGCTGCCATGAAAACAACACTACACGATTACAAGAGGTATATAGATCCCCACGAGACCCCGCATTTGCGGGGGCTCGTGAGGATCAATACCTCTTGCTGAAACGACTGTGTACCCAAGTCCTTTGGAAGGTTGTGAATGTCTGACGACGAATTACTTCGCTAATCTGGTACCGGGAACCACCACCAAAGAAAAACAATATGGTCGATTCAAACTGACTTTGTGGCGCATCTGGGCTGATGGTATGCGTGTGTTAACCCTTCGGCTGTCGCTAGCGACACGCTGCCGACAGCTAAGGGGTTAACCGGTGGCACTTCGTTGCAATGTAAACAGGACCAAAGAACTTCAAGTCACTGACAACTTACAGTCACAACTTGACAATTATTCGCTCCGCTTACTCCCCGCTGTCACACACTCCACCCAAGTCATCCAGGATCCTTCTCCCCTTCCCCTCACCCACCCCCTCGGCCCCCCCCTCCCCCCCCCCCCCCGGGGCAGGCTGCTACTGTCTGCTACGCATGGTGTCTCTGCGGAGGACACGTCCTTCAGTACATGACAACCTCAGCGAATCGAGGGATCGTAACCAGTGTGGCTGACACCAACCACAACTTTCTTTCAGCAAGAGACATAGATCCAAACGTGCCCCCATTATTTTTATTTTCGATTGCGTTCCTCAGTAAGTAAGTTCGGCTGGTCACAGTGTGCGCCGCAGGACTAGAGGAGTCAGTTTTAACAGGTTTCCATGTACAAGCAGGCACAAGGAGGTAGGCCTACCTGGCTGTACGGGGCAACATGAAGATCTATGCCTCTGGCTAAATTATCTGATTTCAATGACTGACTGACTTGTGTCCCTCTGTAAGTGGCGCTGGTGTTCAAGCGTGCAAACCACCATCAGAGGCGTGGGTCAAGTGAAGGTGTTCCCTTTGTCCAGGCAGGCTTGGACTTTCGATATGCCGATATTATGCCATTCACCGTTGTCATGCAGACAAGCCAAGAGTCAATGGTCACTCCACGGACATGTCGCAAGTTTTGCAACGAACCTGAAACCCCAAGTGGTCCGAATCCAGAACCTGTTTGGAGCGACCACGTGACCCTTATGAGAGATCACCTGTCATTTTTTTGGCCGGTGCAATCATTTTCTTGTAAGAGCACCTGCCTCGGAAGACTTTTTTGTTTGTTCGCAAAAAAAAAAGGTTGTTGCTCCAGACAGGTTCTACTGTATGTGATATAACTGATATGATCAAAGTTGTATAATGTTGCGTGCTGGTCCGTAATTTTGGACCTTACAGCTTCACGCCGTACGCTGCAAAATCACTGACCACAACACAGGAGTGCAGCTATGGGCTGCATTGTGTTTTCTGAGAGAAAAAAAAAAATCACCTTATTCCGGTTAATCGGCAATTCTCGGTAAAATGACTGTGCATGAAAGTAAATCAGTAGGCCTGCCTACCAGAACTGACAAAAACGTAATCTATTTTTGAAGAATGCAGGTATTTTAATTTACCATGCACAGGTCACCCTCAGTACATCGCGGTCACCCGAGAGCCACAAAATCAGACCGGGTTATTCGCGATTGCCTTGTGGTGATGAAGTTACAATGACTGACCTGTGAGGAAGACAAAAAAAAAAAAAAAAAAAACCCGTTGGTAAGTAAAAGGTCCTCGGGCCGGCATCAGCCTTAGGTGGCCCGCGCACGGCCGTGCGCCTAAGGCTGATGTCGGCCCGAGGTCCTTTTGCTCACTGGGCACTCATCCCCGCGGGTGCCCCGAGAGACCGGAGTGCGCGTTAAGCACTCGGGTCTCTCGGGCATTATCCGATAGTGACCGATACCCTGCGGTATACACTCCCACCCCCCACCCCCTTCCCCCTCCCCCCCCCCCCCAAGTAGTTGCCTCCCCCCGATTTTATTTTGATTTGTATTCAGACGGCTCGTTCATGTGTACTAGCAGTCTAGTGCAAAAGTCTGGGCGTGCCCCACTTCGACTGTCACTGACCTTTGCCCTCCAGGGCCTTCCCACGCCAACGCCCTCCTTTAACGCAGGACTGAACTGTGACGGGTGGAACTGTAAAGTCTCAATGTATACGCTCTATGGTCTCAGTGCTTCAGTCCTGTAACCCTTTCATCAGTATTGTTTGTTTAGTCAAGTTGTTACTGTTTCACACGCCGAGCAGGCCGCGATTAATGCTATCTCACGGTGGTGTTACCAGTTCAGTCCTGATAAACCGTACGACAGAAGGAACATGATAGTTAAAGGGTATTGCCAGAATAGCGGCTTGGCGCCTGTGGCGCGGCCGGCTCAGCTATTCTGGCAATACTCTTGAACTGACTACTAGCATGGTCAGTCGCTGCACTAGTGTCGTCATCATAGAGCGTATACGCTTTATGGTCGTCATTGAGGCGGCCGGGCAGCCTCCAGCCTAGCTAACCTGCCATCACCCGCCTTGAATGCACTATCCAGGGCTGGTCGTTCTCTATTCTAAACGTCGACGAGCCTCCATGTTTCGGGTAAAAAAAAACAGCTGACATTAACATTAGCTTACAAAGTAGTCTCAGCGAGGTTTCCGACTGGTGTAGAGAGAATCATATGGTTCTTCATCCAGGAAAAACAAAGAGTATTTTAATCACTACACGACAAAAACACCAACGCCGACCACAGCCGTTTCATTTACAACTGAACGCTAAA
Source organism: Semisulcospira habei (assembly GCA_036245525.1). Taxonomy (NCBI): domain Eukaryota; kingdom Metazoa; phylum Mollusca; class Gastropoda; family Semisulcospiridae; genus Semisulcospira; species Semisulcospira habei. The sequence continues at coordinate 182,862,244 of BTPG01000004.1, forward strand.
CCGATAGAACAAGTCACAGAGCGTAAATTCTTGGGAATACACGTTGACGAACAATTACATGTTGGGAGACGCATATAAATACAGTCAGTAAAACCATTGCTAAAGTTGATTATGTCTCCACAGTGTGGGACGGTTGTAGTGATGTTCACATGAACAGGTTAAACTCTATATATAAAAGAGCTGTCAAAATGTTAGATACGCGGCCCATTCCTACCATAGACAAATTTAGACATCTAAACATTCTCGGCCTGCGTCAACAACTTAATTTCAACAAATGCATCCTCATGCACAAGATATTAAATAACATGACACCGCAGTATCTAACCACCAAATTTGTGCCACAGCAAGAACGCGAACGGTCCTCAAGGAACAATACTTTACCCCTACCTCTGCCTAGAATTGACCTCTTTAAAACTAGTTTATCCTTTTCTGGACCGTTTGTATGGAACACTATTCCTGCACATTTGAAGACTATAGCCTCACTTGGAATCTTTAAAACGAAACTTTTCGATTACCTGATGAGCCAAACATAACAACCATGGGCATTTAAACAAACCCTGATAGTTAATGCTTTTATGTAATATAATTATGCATTTATTTATATTGTTGGTATGTGTGTGTGTGTGTGTGTGTGTGTGTGTGTGTGTGTGTGTGTGTGTGTGTGCGTGTGTGTGTGTGTGTATGGTATAAGATGAATGTTAAGTGTTATTATTATTTTGTGTCATTTTTTTTTTAAATTTTTTATTGTTGCATGAAATAATATGTGTAAATATAATTCTTTATTATTATTATTATTATTTTTATCTATTTTATGTTGTAGATGTTAGCAACGGCAAGTTTGTAAAATGACGATTTGTTTCTGTCAAAACTTTTTACCGTTGATAAATAAAGTTTCATCATCATCATCTCTCTCTCTCTCTCTCTCTCTCTCTCTCTCTCTCTCTCTCTCTCTCTCTCTCTCTCTCTCTCTCTCTCTCTCTCTCTCTCTCGTCAGTCCGCTTTCCCTCTATCATGAAACGTGATTATTATTATGAATCCGAAAACTGCTAAAGCTTCGTGAATTCGTGACGCCCCCCCCCCCCCCCACCCCTCCCCCCCCCCCCCCCCCCCGCTCCCTCCTGTCGCTGATGTTGCCTGTGATGATGTGTCAGTCATAGCATTTCGAGTCAGTTGCCACATGCCTGTGCACTGATCTTGCTGGCAGACTGTCATCCACCGACTCAGTTTATCGTGCGCCAACGTACAGGTACAAAATGCCGATGTATTTGTACTCGCTCTTTCATTTCTACTGACGAGTCCCGCGTCAGCTCATTGTGAGATAATTGGCCACAGTAACTCAATGAAATTAGTAGTTCACGTGGCCTATGCCCTGGTTTTTCAGGCACTAACTTTACCCTTGAACCTGACCCGATTAACAACGAACATCCATCGACAACCAAACTGTTCAACTGAGTTGCGGCCGCACTTGACAGACTGACAGGCAAGTCGAAAATGAATCACAGCCATGTGGAGAGAGCTAGCGGACACTAAAAGTACATGACGTCACATTGTACGTTGCAATAATGTGGTCTCTTTCACAGTCATGTCCTTTCATCTGCAACGGCCGCAGATTTTCATCACCCCCGCAGAAATCCGCAAGACTGAGGCATAGATTTTCATGAGGCCTTGCGGCTCATGAAAATCTA